>OY723400.1:38172857-38772857 GCA_963210345.1 Inga oerstediana
ATGCAGCTTATGAAGTTGTTAATATAACTGAAGATGTTGTAAATATAGCAGACCATATTGTAAACGATGATAGAAGAAAGTGGAGCCTAAGTGTTGGCTTGTTGCACAAGTTACTGCCTTGGTGGGAGTGGTTGTAAATGTAGCTTAAAAACTTATAAAAAGAGCTAAAGGTGTTGTAAACGTAGCAACAAGTGTTGTAACATAAACCATTTAGATTTTCTTTCTCTCAAGTTGTAAACGCCGCTTATGAAGTTGTTAATATAACTGAAGATGTTGTAAATATAGCAGACCATATTGTAAACGATGATAGAAGAAAGTGGAGCCTAAGTGTTGGCTTGTTGCACAAGTTACTGTCCTGGTGGGAGTGGTTGTAAATGTAGCTTAAAAACTTGTAAAAAGAGTTAAAGGTGTTGTAAACGTAGCAACAAGTGTTGTAACATAAACCATTTAGATTTTCTTTCTCCCAAGTTGTAAACACCGCTTATGAAGTTGTTAATATAACTGAAGATGTTATAAATATAGCAAATCATATTGTAAACGATGATAGAAGAAAGTGGAGCCTAAGTGTTGGCTTGTTGCACAAGTTACTGCCCTGATGGGAGTGGTTGTAAATGTAGCTTAAAAACTTGTAAAAAGAGCTAAAGGTGTTGTAAACGTAGCAACAAGTGTTGTAACATAAACCATTTAGATTTTCTTTCTCCCAAGTTGTAAACGCCGCTTATGACGTTGTAAATACAAGTGGGGGCTATTTTAGTAATTGCTCAAAGGGAAATGCTGTCAGAAAAGTCCCTAGGGACTTTTCTGACATTGGAATTTGTAAAGGGACTTTTTTAGGATTAATTCTATACCTTGGGACCTAACTGGTATTTTCCCATTTCTCATTGTTCAGACTTGGCAGAGACGTGAGTGAGCTGGTGTGGGGCGTTGTACGTACTGCTCCCGTTGAAGCTATTACTTGCGCATGGGTGGACTTTGAATTTTCTCCTCATGAGAATTATTAAAAGGGTTTAAAAAACAAAGAAATATTGAATGAAATTATCACATAAGTCCTTATGTTTGGCGGTAACTTTCTTAGGTTCATCAAATTGGACGTATGTTTGGGAATATTTATTTTTTAAATAATAAATTTTTATTATATAAATCAAGATAAAATTTCTCTCACATACTTACCTCGTATATCATAAATCACGATTTATAAATATTTATTATCTAAAAATAAACTATTACAAATGAGCACTAAAATATATTACTGTAACATCCTTATTAATTACTTATGCTGTTCTGTAATAGGACACAGGTTAATTAAACCATTTGCCGTGCGGATCATCTGAATCAAGGGCATGGCCTACTTTCAGATCCAAACATTTTCTAATTTTTCTTAAAATTTCTCTTGAAATATTTAGGATTTTTTTTTTTTTTACTTAAAGAAGCATTAAAAAAACAGAAAGATTAAATGAAGCGAAGAAATTTTAGAGCCAAACCCATATAAAATAAAAAGGAATTAAATGGGAAACTCTAGAATAAGTTACTTATTAAAAATTTGTTTACTAACTAATTTTCACTCAAATATTTTGCAATAATAATAATAATAATAATAATAATAATAATAATAATAATTTGTTTTAAAAAAAAGAAGAAGAAGAAGAAGAAGAACAATTTATATATGATTTTTTCATTTTTTTTCATTTTTATTCTGTAAAATTATAAATTCAACATTAATCATGTCACATAAAATAATCACAGTGAGTCACGTGTCAGCCATACAATAATCTTATCCATAATAACTCGAAGATTTTTACTTATTGGCATCACATCAACTCTTTATTAACCGTATTGTTTTCATCGAAGTTTATTAACCGCAATAACATGCTTACGCAAGTTTAGAGCAACAAGCTATAAGCATGTTTGTTTCAGCTTATAAAAATTTATAAGTTGCTTTTTACGTAAATCGAGACACAACTCCTCTCACATACTTACTTCGTATACCGTAAATCACTATTAAAAAGCAACTTATAAGCAATCGAATCACTCAACCAAACATACCCTTCTCTCATTTAGCCGTTAACTGTGATAGTAGTATATGCATAGATATAATATTAAGTAGTATGATTATCAAAATATATTGATAGAATAATAAATGTGACATTGATATTAAAAGTCAAATGAAATTAATTTGATTATCATTATTAAAAAAATCTGAAATTGGTTTTGAATATGAAGGGAAAACCATTTATACCCCACGGATAATTGTTTTTATAACCTTCAAATATCTATTAGATGATTATGAGTTCTAATTCATGATTATATTTAACGTCTATTTTCAAATTCTTTCAAATTGAATTCATGATTTAATGTCTATTGTTAAATTCAATTTATTTTATTACCTTATCTTTAGACTCTAATAATAAAAATGGGAATAATATTCCAATAGATTCGAATAACTTACAAATAGAATGCATAATTTTAATCCCGGTTATTATTGAAGAAGTTAAACTTTCTAGGGTAAAAGAAAATTATATATTTTAAGGAATAATTTGTAATAGTCTTTTTAAAACGGAAATTACTTTTAACAAGTATCAACTGAATGAGTGTTAATATGATTACATATGGATTAATTTAATGATGTCATTACATAAACCATTTTTGTTAAACGGGTTTTTAAGCCCCCAGATATTACAAGATTTCATACATTGGCGATTGATTGATATATACCAGATTCTGAAGAAGAAAAAATAGTAGTGATATATATGACTTATTATCATCCTAATTTTTTCTGAATATTAATTTTCCTTTTAATGTGATATTTGTATTTGAATAATATATACAATCTAATCACTTGGGACTTCCACTCCTATTTGGCGATTGTGCATCCTATGTAAAGTGTAAACTACAGTAACATCAATAGTTACTAACTGTGAATGAGTGCCATTTGTAAATGTCTAATTCCTTATGAACAAATGAAATGGACATGGGAAAAATATAAATTAAATAAATTTTATTTGTAAGTGTGTGATGTTTTATAAACAAATCGAATAAGTATATGAATAATATAAATTAATTTATAGTGACGGGAGCTATGACTAGCTGGATAATGGCGAAGCTTCGATGGATGGCTGTCGATATTCGAACGTCGGAGCTTCGATGGCATTGAACCTTTTAAAAAATAATAAAGTCATTACAGTATTTTTTTCATACACAAAACTTTTCATTTTGGGCTACATGGGCGAAGGATTGAAATTTCCCCAAATTTCAAGGCTTCTAAGAGTTAGAGTCAAAGGGGCTTTCATTTCCCAATGTCCAGCTTAATAGAGGAGAGTGAGCGGTTGTGGGGCATTGGACATACCACATGGTAGATAGTACTACATACACTGCTATCAGTTAAAGCAATTACTTGGGCAGGCAGGGCTTTGAATTTTCTCCTCAAGAGAATTATTGAAAGAGAAAATCTCAAAAAAAAAATATGAAAAAATAAAGTGATATTTTAAATATTTATAATATCAAAAAGAGGTTGGTATTTGATTTGCCTTTTAAAATTTATGAGAAAAGTTTCCTTAAATATCTTTTTTCAAGCAAAAAATTACTCGTGTAAGCCATCCCGTCGGAGTTTTGCCGACCACCGTAGTTCCAGCAATAATAAATATGCCTTAAGTGGTGAGGATGGGGTTTAAACTCTACCACTTTGTTTGCCCAAAAAATTGGACGCGGATTCTTTTGTTTTCCCTTTTATGGTTGGCTCCCATCCTTTTTTCTTACATTGCACCGTTTTGGTGCAAAATACTTGTTCCTCACTTTTTTTTTTGTGAAACAACATTCACCATATCCAGCCAGTATTCTAAAAATTTTTTTCAATATCCCAAAATAAATTTTTAGTTTTTTTAGTGTCAGTCAATACTTTGAAATATTTTTGGTGCCATATTCCAGTATTATACAGTATTCTGAACTAATTTTTAGTGTATTCAACATTCTGAAATATTGCACCAAAAATATTTTAGAGTACTGACTAACACTAAAAAAATACTTCAAGATATTAGATAATGCTGAAAAATTATTTTAGAATCTTGAAAAAATATTTTTAAGAATTGACTGGTACTAAACAAATATTTTAAGATGGTTAACTTTGTTTTTGGGGAAAAAAAAGGTAATAAACTTATGTATTTTATACAAAAACAGTGCAGTTTAAAAGTAAAGGATAGAAACAGGTCATTAAAAAAAAAGGGGAGAGAATCGCATCCCAAAAAGTTGATAGCACAATGATTGGATTTGGCTTCAGTTCCCTGCCTATCCTTTTCTCCCAAAACTATATTATTTTTGGGTAAAATGTTGGGGTAGATGTTTTTTTTTAAATGGTGTATAATATTTTGAAGTATTTTTTTGGACGTATCTAATATCTTAAAATATTTTTTAAATGACGTACATTATCTTAAAATAATTTTTAGTGCTTTTAATTCCTTAAAATAATTTTTCAGTTGTACCCAGTCTGTTAGCAGACTGATTATAATTTTACCCTTAATGTATTTTTTCAGCTTCAAAAATCACTTTAAAATATTAGATGCTATTGAAAAAATATTTTAGAGTAGGTGAAAATCAATAAATCAGTATCTTAAGTTTTGGATGTTTTTTACTACTAAAAAAAAAATACATTAACGGTAAAATTGTAGTCAATATCCTAAAACACTAGGTACAACTAAAAAAATATTTTAAAATGTTAAAAACATAAAAAAAATATTTTAAAGTAATTTTTAAAGCTGAAAAATACATTAAAGGTAAAATTACAATCAGTATGCTAATAGACTGGGTACAGCTGAAAAAATATTCTAGAAGGTTAAAAGTACAAAAATTATTTTAAAATACTGCAGGTTACTTAAAAAATATTTTAAAATATTAGATATGTTTAAAAAAATATTTTAAAATATTAGACACCATTTGAAAAAATATCAATCCCGATATCTTACCCCAAAACTACACCACTGGAGGAGAGGATAGTCAGCGGACCGCTGGGCAGGGACCGAAGCCAAATCCACAATGACTACACTATTTTATTTGTCCAAAGGGTGAGGTCGAATGACCACCAATGCATTTAATAAATCAATATAAAAACTAATACTCTTCCACCAATTCACTGTTCCTAAGCAACCAACGGCTGGATCTTCCCTATCTAATTCCAATCCCTCTTGGATCCTGACACGCACCATAAAGGAAAGTTTGAATCAAGGGCTTGCATTTACAGTTGTTACTTCGCATTGTTCCCTTCCTTCCTTCTGGTCAACTGATAGTGACAAGGCAAATCTTTCATTTCGCGTGTGGTGTTTAAAAAATCCATATTCGAACTTTTAAAAATCCCGCCTTCCCCAGATGTCGTTGACAACATAAAAATCCATCCCTTACCACTCACATCCCTATCATCCATCCTCTGCAACTCAATTTGTATGCAGTGTGGCGCTCATGAACGTCAGCCCAGTTGTGATGCGCTTATCAGGGACACCGCATGTCCTTCTCTTCATCACTCGTGAGACACAAAGAGGTTTTGGTTCGAAGTTTGCGTTATATACTGTTTTGTGAGCGAAGTTTGCATTATATTTTTTTTTTTTGAGCTTTCCCGATGAACAGTCCTCTGTTTTTTTCTGTATTGTACAGGCAATCACATGTTTCTACAGAACTACCTCGACCTCATGTTGCTTGCCAAAGATTCTGCTCATGATGTGCGAAGCTTCCTTCACGTTTTTAACATGGTATCATTTTCAGATCTCCCAATTTTGGATTAAAGGTGAACACATGTTAACTCCATTGTAATGACGGGTTCGACCAGTAGCTTTTGGTTGACCACATGTATATGTTTAATAAGTTACTTCAACATTAATGCCATGGGTTGGTTGTTGACGACATTAATGGCTTGTCATTAAATGTGAGGGCTATAAAAACAACACCCACTACCTTGAGCTAACCACGGTATTGTCTTTATGCACCACTCTCAGTATCTTTGTTCCTCTGTTTTTTTATTGTCGAACAGGACACACATGCAATGTCAAGGATAAACGAAGATCTTCGCCTAGCAGATTTGTGTGAGGGGATGTGTGAGGGCCATGTGGTTGTGAAGGTGGATAGGATGATCCACAAAGAGGTTGTTCGATATCCGCTTGGCTTTGCACGACCTATGAAGGAGTTAGTGGCTGTTCAGCTGGTCCTCTTCGACCATAACGTTAGTTTTTTCATTCCTTTGCATTATGTATATTATTGCCGTAGTAGCTGTCAATGAATGACTGTTCCGTTTGCCTTTGCAGATGACACGCATGGTGGCTATCATGGACGACGATCCAGTCATTCAACGACTTGGTCAAACTTTTGTTGAAGATCGTTGCTACAGGATTTCTAATTTCTTGGTAAGAAGCAGTGGGGAAGGTTGTCGGATGAAGCTATACCTTAAGCTAATCGCTACTACCCACGTGGAACACACAGACGGCAATTTCCCCAAGCACTGCTTTGATCTCCGTCCTGTTTCCCATGTCCTTAGTGGGGTTGCAGACGCATGGGGCTTAGTTGGTATGGCCATAACTTTGCCTCTTTCAAATGTTTAAGTTCCAGAGATATTTAAGCCTTTTATTATGAACCTGTCTCATTTATGTGCAGATGTATGTGGCATTTTAAAAACATTGGTTGAGACAGGCATGGGCCGAACAGAAGGTCTATACTCCACAGAGCTGGTTTTACTTTTGGAAGATAGTGGAGTGCTATCCATTGGGTTTGTTCTTCTCTTATTGGAGCATGACCATTTTACATATGACTATAAATCACGTCAGGTTGCCTTAAGAACTGATATATGTTATTCTTGTAGGCATGATAGGTTTCTTTCGTGTAGCCTCTATGGTCATTGTGCTGATGTAACTGTTCGAGCCTACGAAGCAGTTCAATCTGAAGACAATGTCTTGGTGGTCATACAATATGCTATGGTCACAGGAACCTCCCATGATGGTCTTACCTTGACCTCTTTTTACAATGCCACTAGGGTCTACTTCAATCCTACCTACCCAGAGGTCCATCAGCAAAGGATTGACATGCTGCATCGCATCTTCCCAGATCCCAATTCCTCTTCCCTCCCTATCCTCTAAGACTCTATGTTTAACAAATGACCATGTTTAAGGTTTCTATTGTCATGTATTTCGTGATGTTGGTTCCTTCTTATATTACATCGTTATGTTGCTTTCTATTCGCTTCTTTTCATATTAATGAATGTTAGTGTTGGTGATGTGCTTTGTGATTTTAATCATATTAGAGGCCCAACTGACCACAATAAGGGTCGAATGTTTTTTTTGTCCGCCTTCAAAAACCAAAGAAACCGAAAAACAAAACAGTCGTTCTTAACTTTTGATTTTTTAAAAAATAAGAAACAGAGCATTGGAACTGAAGCACTACATTTAGATTGGCCATGAAACTACATTTTGTTCTCTATTTTAAACATAAACACTACATTCATGTTGGACGTGTCACTACATTCAACTTTTTTTTCCAGTACATTGAAATTGAAACTAAAGTAATATATTTATATTAGGCAAGAAAATACATTTAACTTTTTTTTTAATAAACAATAACATTATATTTAGATTGGACACTACATATAGCTTTTCTTTTCCTACTGAACCACTACATATAGCTTTTCTTTTCCTACTGAACCACACCACTACATATAGCTTATCTTTTCGTACTGAACCACTACATATAGCTTTTCTTTTCCTACTGAACCACTACATATAGCTTTTCTTTTCCTACTGAACCACTTTATCTAGATTGGACACCACACTACTTTTATCTTTTTTTCCCAACAACACTACTCTGCATTTAGTTTTGTTTTTTATCAAATGCAGATACTACATTTAAACAAGAAACGATACTAGATTTAATGCCGTCCATTACTTGTCTCGTGCCGTCCATTACTTGTCGGTCGGAACAAAGCCAAGCTCGAACCCTAACTCCTCACTCTCGGGCAACTTCACTTCCCCCTGATTAATTTGGAGTTCAGACACTTTTCGTGGGCGATACACCATTCTTACTTTTCGGGTGTAGTTACGTGGTATGATTGGTGAAATCCTCATGTAAGAATGGCAGTAGAGGTTGAGGAAAATAATTTCTTCGTTCCAGCGTTGTGGCCATTGCACCGACATGTAAGGAATGTATGATTGAATGATCCTTCCAAATTCATACCTGTTTCTGTACTCATGGTCATCCGCTGACTCCCACCTCGCGTTGGCCACCCCGTGATCCCTTATAATACCGTATAAGCAACGGAAAAGCCTATACTTTGGATCATAGAAGCGATTACTTCCTGGTAAAACCTGACCGCTTTCATATGTTGTTGTGTAGACTTCTCTGTCCTCTGTGTTAAACTCTTCAAAAACTTGCAGGGGACCACAGTATATACGGACCCATTTTACTTGATGCTGCTTCCACCCGCGAACAATCTGGTCTAATTCGCTCTCCGAGTACTCAACAAACCCAGTCATTGCCGCACAATAACTCACACAATATGTAAGCTACAAGTTTGGAATGGTTTTCTTACAACTTAGTAAACCCAGCCTTTGAAATGTTATATAATGTGCCATACCTCTTTAAAATGCCCCCTCTTTATGTGAAGTAGGTAATCGTATCATGGTTTTGAGTGATATAACTGACATATCTTGATTTGAAGTTTCAGTCGACTATTAATAAATGCTAAGATTTCCTATTTAGCATTTCATATCAATAGAACAACACATGATGTTGATGTCCTTTGCTCAATTTTGAGATGGGATTTTAGGATTTGGTAGTTTTAGAATACCAAATACTGACTATCTTGTATGCCTCAATGAAGTTTTCTGCTGACTCGACTGCTTTTCACTACCTTGTACTGTTCTATACAGTTGATGCCCCATACTGCGTTTGGTGCCTTAAATGCTAACATATCTTTATGTTTAGAATGAGATGACTCACATATCTTTATTTCAGGTTTCATTCAACTATTAATAAATGCTAACATATCCTGTTTTGCATTTTTTATGTTTAGAATGAGACATGATGTTGACTTCCTTTGCCTTTAATGCCTTGCTGCTTTTCCAAATTTTTTCAGTACACGGCCTTTGGTAAGCTTTTCAAACTAACATTACTAAGATATCTTTACTTTCAGTTTTAGTCCCCTCTGTATAAATGCTAAGCTATCGTATGGTGCCTTTCATTTTTGGACATTGACGCATGATGTTTTTCTTCTGTAATCCAATTTATCATTTCATTTTGTTCCCATCTCAAAAAACAAATGGCCTTTACTGCCTTAGGATTTGCAGCTATATGAAGTCTATCCATTTCACTTGCCTTTGTACAATCTTCCCTTGCCTATCACGTTAAACAGAACAATGATTCATTCAATCTTACTTGTATATAGTTTATTCAATGCCTTTTAATCCTTTATGGTCTTCCATATATCATGCTGCCTATCTTTAAATGTCAAGTTCACATGCCTCTGTTCCTTACCCACATATTTCCACTACAAGTCCCTTGCTAAGCTGTTTTTTACTGATAATATATCTTGATTTGAAGTTCCTGTCGTTTGTTAATGAATGCTAAGATATCCTGCTATGCATTTCTTGAGTTCCACGTGGGTAATCTTGTGCCCTTACTAACTCAATGATATCTTTTCCTCATATACCAACACAATGGGACAGACTATATTACTTGTATATAGTTTATAGACAACCTTCTATTCCTCGTGGTCTTCCGTATATGATGCCGCGTATCTATACTTGTCAACCTTACATTTCTCTTTGGAAACTCCATATTTTTCCCCTACAAGGCCCTCGGTTACTTTTTTTCATTTATATTACTGATATATCTTGATTTGAAGTTTCTGTCTGTTGTTAATAAATGCTAAGCTCTCCTGCTATCCTATTTATCTATTTAAATTGACATGATGTTCATGTTCTTTGCTCTATTTTATTATTTCATTATGTCTCCATATTAAAAACCTTGTGCCCTTACTGACTCAATGATATCTTTTACTCATAGACTAACACAATGATTTACACTATATTACTTGTATATATTTTATAGACTACCTTTTATTCCTTGTGGTCTTCCATATATGTTGCCGCGTTTATTTTTTAAACTTATATTTCTCAGATATCTTGATTTCAATTTTCTGTCTGCTGATAATAAATGCCAACAGATCCTGCTGTCCTGTTCATCTGTTTAAATTGACATGATGTTCATGTTCTTTCCTCAATTTTATTATTTCATTATGTTGCCATATCAAAAACCTTGTGGCCTTACTGAGTCAATCAACTCGGTAATCGTGCCATCCATTTTGAAATTGTGGCCTTACTGACTCAAAAAAACTTTTATGACTATGCCCACTTACTCACGTCCTTTTTTTCACTATCATCATCCAACTCAGCAATGGTGCCCCTCCATGGGAACTGATGTGGTTTCCCTAAAACTCCTCCCTCGACCTATTTGCTAATATTGAACAGCCTCCCCTTGCCTTCTTCTATTCATCCTCTTTTAAATGATTTCCACCTCCTGGCGGGAAATACCTTTTATATGTCATGGAGGGAAGGATTTGCATTTCATTGCTTTGGCCATTCGTATGTTCCCGCCAACATTTGTTTTTAAACTTTCATCCTTTCTATAAGAATTTAACATCAGCTCATATGCTCTTCAGACACATCTCCCACATTAAGTTTCACCCCTTGTGTTCATCTCAAACCCAACATACATGTCTCCACATTCACTTCTTCGACAAGTTCATGATGGTACCGATAGGTGGTCCATAGTTGTCCGAGTTTTTAGAAGGTGGAACGTCTATCAGAAGTCATCCCCCTCTGAATTATTCTGCACTACAATGATCTTGCTCGACGAGGAGGTATGTTATTATATATCGAATTGTTTGTATTTTGACCAGTCCAGTAATATGTTTCATGACCATTATATTACTTTCTTTTTTAGGAAAGTAAGATCCAAGCATCTGTGATTCCTAGGAACAATAATGAGTACTTTCGTCACAACTTGGTGGAGGGAAATATTTACTTCATTGCCAATTTTATTGTCTCACAAAATTCAAATCAATACAAGGCAACTTCTCATCAGTTTAAGATCAATTTCACACAATAAACTTTCGTCCGACCTGAAGTTGCTACCTTACCCCTACATGCATACTCTTTCATGTCTATCCCTGATATACTCAAGTCTGAGGAAAAGAACTTCACAGAACACTTGATTGGTGTGTCTTTCATTGTTTTGCCCTCATTTCCTTCATTGCTTCCTTCCTTCATTTATCTGTTACTGCTTAGGTAACATTTCCATGTTTATGTGTTCCCTCACAGATGTCGTAGCTTTCGTCAAAATGATGGGCTCACTTGAGGAGTATCATAGAGATAATGACACCAAACACAAGCTAAGGATGGTCCTGACTGACATTGAGTACATCATCAACTTCATTTCATTAACTTCGTATAACTACTTGTATGTCTATTTTATCAATGCATTTAGTCATCTTCTTTTCATGATCATTAGGGACAATGACGTAGAATGTGTTCTGTTTGATGAATGCTCCACTAATGCCTACATAGCTCAGTTGGAAAATATGGAGACTCCGGTTGTTGTGGTGTTGAATCTTGCAAGAATTGCCTTCTCCGATGATGGTCAGTATACTAATCATATTTCACTTGACCCTTTCATGCAGCAAGTAATATAAGTATACTTTCTGCCATAATAACTCCTAAACTTTCTTCCAATCCCATGTCTTACAGGAAGAGCACAAGTTTGTAGCTCCTTCAGTGCCACAAGAGTTTTCTTTAACCCACCCCTGCCAGAAGTGAAGGACTTAGTTGAAAGGTTGCATAGTATATAATATGTGTATTTAATTCATATGCCATTAAAATGACTCACAACAATTGAATAACACTGCTAATTGATTTCTGTTGATGTTCAGTGCGAAAAACAGCACAAGCCCTACTTCAACAGGCTTAAGCCAATTGATGCCATCACAATCAACCCAACATTCATCATCTAGCATCTTGAAAAATAATGACAGGATACCTATTTCTGAGATCCATGACCAGAAGATTGTAAACTCTTTGCCATATTTTATCTTCTTACAATTTTAGTTTCTTGCCAATAGCTTCTGACTTTTTTATTTCCCATAGGGTGAGAGTTTTGTAGTCAACTGCCGTGTTCAAAAACTGGAGACCCATCATGGATGGTCATACAATGGTTGTGGCAAGTGTTCGTCAAAGCTAAGAGATGAGGGTACAATTAGGATTTGCCCCACATGTAAGAAGAAACCTGACAGCATTGGACCAAAGTATGTTATAGATTTGTCATTAAAGCCAAATGTTAACAACATTCTGTTCTCTTCACTGTGGAATTGCCTTACATGTTATTGTTCTAATTTAGGCTTAAGGTTCACTATACCATTGTTGACGAAACTGGGAGTGCTTCTGTTATATTTTGGGACAAGCTTGCTTCACAATTGCTGAACAAAACTGCCGCTGAGCTTAAGCAAATACTGATTAGTGTATGTGATATCTTATGAATTCAAGCACTTGGTGTTAGAGTTACTTCTACTTTATCACAATTATTGTTTTTTCTTACAGCCTTATATTTTTTTACAGTGTGAGCGAGAGTATGATTTCCCTGACCAGTGTGACTCTATTATTGGCAAGAGGATGCTCTTAAAGTTGAAGCGTAATGACTTCAATGCTAGCCACCCCAACTCTAGCATTTCAGTTCAGCAGTTTACATTATGTGAAGATCTCAACGACCAATTTGACGTCGCAGCATCTGAAATTGTTAAAACTAAAACCTTTCACTTCTGATTCACTATTTATATCTTAGTTAACTTATACAATTAACACATTTCCTTGATTTCTACCAGGCTGTATCTGATCTATCTGAGACAAATACTACACCTCAGGTTTATTGTTAGAGAATTTTCTTTTCTTTGGTATTTACTCTCAGCCTTTTATGTTTGGCTGATGAATATTAATGTTGTGTTCTTTAGGCTGTTGTTGATATGGTGCAACCTGACAAAGATTTTCTAACTGGAAAAGGCAGGCCACCGAAAAATATTGCAATTGGCCCTCAGGTTCATTGTTAGACAAGTTTCCTTTCATTTGTATTTTCTCTCAGCCTTTTATGTTTGGCTGATGAATATTAATGTTGTGTTCTTTAGCCTGTTGTTGATTTGGAACTACCTGACAAAGATTTTATAACTGTAAAAGGCAGCCCGGAGAAACATACTGCAATTGCCCCTCAGGTTCATTGTTAGACAAGTTTCCTTTCATTGGTATTTGGTCTCAGCCTTTTATGTATGGCTAATCAATATTAATGTTGTCTTCTCTAGCCTGCTGTTGATATGGGACAACCTAACCAAGAATTTGTAGCTGGAAAAGGCAGCCTGGCCAAAGATACTGCAATTGCAAAACAGGATATAACTCAACAAGCTTCACTTACGTCTGAACCAACTCATGCGCCTCCTCCCAAAGGAAAAAGAAAGGCTTACATTAAAAAAAGTACTGTTGCTCCTGAAGCAAGTGTTGCAAACCATCATTCAATGCCTAATTGTACCAATAATCATATGCTCAAGGTTGTAAAGCAAGAGAAGTTGTAGTTGTCTGGTGCTTATACTATATCTACGGTCCTTATGTGTCATTAGGTTGTACTAACAAAACTGTGTATTGTGAATTGATTATTCGCATGCACAAGTTTTATTATCAGTGTTTTTACATTTCCAGTCAGAACCCTTATGTTTTATGTGTTTCTTTCAATGTTGTAATCTTGGTACTCTTATGTTTTAGTTGATAAATGCATTTAGTTTATTTCTGCGTTATGTTACAAGGTATTCCTTTTATTCATTATTATGATTCATATAAAAATGGAAATCTTGAACTACAATATAGAAAACCCACAAAACTACATAAGTATCCCAACAATTATTTGGTTAACTATATTTGATGACATTGAATATAGTGAAAACTACAGAAACCTTCAGATTTTGTTACATCAATGGAAAATCTGTATGGTGAAGTTTGCCTTCCCTCATAGGCATGTATAGCTAATCAACTTATTATTTGGTCGGACAAAGTTCTTATTGCAACATTAAATTAATATTTTAATAGACAAGAACAGAAGCCAATGCACCTACTACTACTTTGCTCCATTGAATAACTTGAAAATAGTTTCGCTCTATGGGACTATTACTTATGCTGAAAAAAAAAACTACTGCCCCTCCAGTGATAAATATAAAACAGAGTTATCTGTTTTGGAGATATTCCTAAAGCTAATTAAATTGTTTTATAGTATTTAAATTTTTATATCTTTCTAAAAACTAATTACATTTACTATTAAATTAATATATAATCTGACAAAACACAACATATGATATGATAACAGATCTTTTTTACCTTCAGAAGTTTCTTTAAAAAAATTAACACTGTATGCAGTATTAAATAGTCAACATTTGCCCCATCAGAATTTGCAGTAAAAATTTCTTTTCACTACCAGGCTTGTCCCTACTCAATCAATATCACTTTTTTGTAAACAATATAAATACTATTTCCCTTGCAACCTGTGACGCTAATAACATGCTTCATCTCCAAAATTATTACTCTTCACCCCAAAACCAGCATCTACCGTATGACAACATATAAAAAACTTCTCCCCACCTACATAAATATAACTTCATGTTTTTCCACCTTGTCCTTGCACCAACTACTGACCAAACTCTGGTACTATTCCTTCAAGAATTCCCTGTTCTGCTTTTTCCTCCCTTACTTTACCTAGGTGTAACTGCTCCATATTCACAACCTTCTCAATGCTTTTCGTCCAAAATAAAGATCCTTCCTTTCTCAGCATTTTCCTATAATGTTAAGTGGCAGCTCATCTTAATGGCAGACAAGACCAACACAGACACGCCCTTGCTACAGACAACACAACCAAATGCACCACCTACAACACAAAACAAGTTTGGAAGGAATGTTGAACCAGGTAAACTATTGCTAAACACCAATTGCTACTTTTATTTTTCCATCCACCATAGTCTCATCTACCAGCCATTATCATTGTTTGGTATGTATAACTACTTACAAGTTTATACCTTTATAGCTGTCATCTATGAACCTTCATCACCTGCGAACTACTTACCAAATACTCCAACTGTTTATGACAACTCCAACCATGAACTCTCAAGGTATCTTTTGACACAACCGTCTTTAGTCCTCACTCCCTCAGAAACGCATGGTACAAGAAGACCTGGCAGGAAGCGAAGAATCTTACACGATGTCACAAATGTTGCTTCAAACTTGTCATCCCGTTTTCTTCATACTTCTTCACCAGGTTTTAACTTATGCATTATCTATAAATTGCATTTTGTCTACGTATACTAAACTTAACATCATTCCACTTTTTCCATTTACAAGACACTTCAACAACCAACTTCACTTCAAGATCCTCTTCGACTGAATCACTCCCTCCTATACAAACAGTTTTCCAGAGAAAGAGTGCCAGATTGAAGGGAGTTCTTGGTGTTACAAATATTGAAAATCAGCCACCAAAATTACAGTCATCTGTAATGTGTACTCCCTCCACAGTTGAAGCACAGTCCAAATGTCCAGGTTTGTACAACATGTTGAAAACTACCAATTAATGTCATTAGTTGCCTAAAATTTTTTCGTACTGCAGACAGTTGCATTTGCCAATAACGTATTAATGATAATGTTGACACAGGAGGTGTTAGGAAAACTGCGTCAACAAATACACCACAACTCTTGCTCCAATCATATGTTAGTTCCAACAACTACTTTGTCACACAAGAACCACAAAGGAAGAAGCAAATTAATACCTCAGATCCAACAAGATTAGGTGCTTCTTCATATACTATTACCTTACTTGGCTATACAAATGCGGCCGATTTTGCCATAATTTTATGTCATTTCATTCTCATGTATTCCTCAGTATTGTACCATTTAAATATGTTCTTATTTAGTCATATAATATACATGCTATTAGTTATACTGGCAACTAAATCAGTGCATATGTTAGTATTTGCACTTTCTTTTCAGCCACGAGAATAAATATGGTTGTATGAAAGCGGTCATTATTTCGTTCTACAAACATTTTTAATTGACAAAATGTCATTCTCCATATGCATTACTTTGACCTTAAACAGCTTCTTTGACCTTAAACAGCTTTAAAATCAGGAAATTGATAACGTTAGAGGGACAATTAAAATTAACCCAACATCAAACTATTTATATGCCATTTTGTCTTTGTCACATAACTTACAGTTCTTTTCCAAAATTTGATGAATATGATTGCAGTCGAAGGTATTAACTACAAGGGCTTGCACTTCAACTTGGATTTCAACGAAGATGATGCATATGGGTTATCCTCAAGCTCAGATGATGGTGAAGGTTGTTTCTTATACATTTTTTACTTTAGCAGATAAAGTACTACTATTTTTTTGCCTCCAATTTTAACAAAGTTATTTGCTTAACGTAGATGAGGATAGAGCTGCAACATGTTCTGTTGCTTGTGTTCCACATACAACCCATCTAGCGAATGATAATGTCATCCAAATTGAAGGTCTAACCCTAATGTCAATATCATAACTTGTAGACTGCTACAATTTGGATACAAAATTTATTAATAACTCTTTATTTCTGCTATATACAGAGTATATGGATGAGGGGGATCCCATACATGAATGCAAGTATTGTGGGGCATTATTCTGGTATCATGAAAGAACTAAGAAGGACTCAAAAAAAAGAGTTGCCAATGCCTTCTCAATGTGTTGCCTCCAAGGGAAGGTCCAGTTACCATGTATTAAGGCGCCTCCTCCTCTTATGTACTCTTTATTCTTTGACAAGAATTCTCATGCCTCTAAAAACTTCCATACAAACATAAGACAATACAATAACATGTTCTCTTTCACTTCAATGGGTGGCAAAATTGATCATTCAAAGAACAATGGTAATGGTCCATATTGCTTTGCCCTTTCTGGGATGAACTACCATACCATTGGTAGTTTGTTACCTCCAATAGGTGGAAGGCCTGTTTACTCCCAACTGTATGTCTTTGATACTCAAAATGAAGTTAACAACAGAATAGAAGCTATCAGGTAATTTCTACTTCTTTTGGCTTTCATATTTTGCTTTATATTTCTTATTTATGCATATTCAATTTCATTACAACTTCTTGCTTATTATCTTACTACTATTTCGTTCAGCAAACATCAAAAAGAGTCCACTATTGATCATGCAATTGTTGAAGAAATAAAGAAAATGCTAGATGATGTTAATCCATATGTTAAGCAATACCGGTATGCTTCATCTCAGCTAATGCACCAGTGCTCTAATGAAATGAAGCTTTGCTTGATAAGCACAAGACATCATGATGGCCGTACACACAATATACCAACAGCTTCCGAGGTTGCTGCTTTGGTTGTTGGTGACATAGACATGACTTTCAATGTTAGAGACATTATTGTGAAAAAACAATCAGGTTCCTTAAAACGGATCAATGAATTACATGCCTGTTACTTACCATTACAATTCCCAATTTTATTCCCTTTCGGAGAAGATGGTTACAGACATGACATTGAGCATAGACAAGAAACTTTATGTTTCACCAAGAGAAGGAAGAGACTTAGTATTAGAGAATTCTTTTCGTACAGGCTGATGACAAGGAATGAAGAGGTCTCTATGTTGCTTCATGCAAACAAATTGCTACAACAATTTATTGTTGATGGTTACACAATGATTGAAGCACAAAGGCTTCATTGGATTCGAACTCACCAAAAGGAACTCAGGATTGATTTGTATCAGGGATTATCAGATGCTCTTATAAGAGGTGACACTGATGCTGCCTCCATTGGGAAACGTATTATCCTCCCTTCAAGTTTTACAGGAGGTGCTAGATACATGCTGCAAAATTACCAAGACGCAATGGCAATATGCAGGTGGGCAGGATATCCTGATATCTTCTTAACCTTCACGTGTAATCCTGCATGGCCGGAGATCACAAGGTACTGTAAAAAACACTCACTCAATCCTGCAGATAGGCCTGACATTCTTTGTAGGGTGTTCAAGATTAAATTGAAATCCCTTATTAAGACACTGAGAGAGGAGAAAATTTTTGGGACAATACGTGCAGGTACCTTTACTCTACACATACTATTGTTTTTAAAAACTTTTATTTTTACCATATAACTAACTAATCTATCATCATGCAGTTGTTTACACTATTGAATTCCAAAAGCGAGGCCTACCACATGCTCATATTCTTTTATTCCTTGAACCATATGACAAGATCACAACTCCAGAAGATATTGATAAAGTGATAACTGCCGAGATTCCAGATAAGGATTCATCACCTGACCTTTATGACTTAGTGAAGAAATTTATGGTTCACGGTCCGTGTGGTGCTACCAATCCTAAAGCACAATGCATGGAAGAAAAAGGATGCACGAAGCATTTCCCAAAGAAATTTTGTGACTTAACGACTCTGGATGACAATGGTTACCCTACTTACCGACGAAGAGATGATGGTAGGACTATTGAAGTTAAAGGGAAACCATTAGATAATAAATTTATTGTCCCATACAATCCCTCATTGCTTCGTTTGTTTCAAGCACATATTAATGTTGAAAAGTGCAATCAATCCACAGCCATTAAGTACTTATTTAAGTATATTAGCAAAGGTAATGATAGAGTGGTTGCCGGTCTCTTCGATAGTACCAATAATAAAACAGGCCAAAGTTTACTTGATGAGATACAACAATATTACAATTGTAGATACATTTCTGCGTGCGAAGCTTCATGGCGCATTTTTGGGTTTGAGATACATTATAGATATCCATCAGTTGAACGACTAAGTTTCCACCTCCCAAACCAGCAGTTTGTCATTTACTCCAGTACTGATGATGTATCAGATTTATTGGACAAACCTAGGGTTTGTGAATCACAATTCTTGGCTTGGATGAAAATGAATGCTATAGATGATTTTGCTGCAACTCTTACTTATATTGAGTTTCCTCAGCATTATGTTTATCAGAGAGATAAAAGATTATGGAAGAAACGACAAAGAGGTTTTGCAGTTGGCAGAATTGCAAATGCTACACCTAGCTCTGGTGAATTATATTACTTGCGCATCCTCCTAACGAAAGTCAGAGGACCAAAATCTTTCGATGACCTTAAAACAGTTGCTGGGGTTACCCATACATCATTTAGGTCTGCTTGTGATGCTCTTGGGTTGTTAGATGATGATCAAGAGTTTGTAAACGCCATAAAGGAAGCTTCAATTTGGGGGACTGGGAACTCCTTACGTAAACTGTTTGTCAGCATGCTTCTATCAAATTTCTTACAGCGTCCTGACTTGGTGTGGAACCAATGCTGTAAGACCCTATCTGAGGACTTATTATACATTTCACATTCACACCCGCAATATTCATGTAAGTACAACTTATATGCATATTACTTTATTATTCAATTATTACAACTATCATATCAAAATAACATCTTCCTAACTTCAACAATTTTACTTTCATTTCAGCCGTTACTATATCATTAGGTGAAAAGGAAGACGCTGCATTGGAAGAGATCAACCACTTACTTAATCAAAATGGCAAGTGCCTTCAAGACTACCCTATGTTGCCTGTACTTAAGACATCATCACCTACTGCTGTGAAAAACAATCTTATTCTACAAGAGTTGAGCTATGATCGAGTTGTACTTCAACAAGAAGCAACAACTTTAATTACTTCTCTAAACTCTGAACAGAAACAAATTTTTGATAAGGTCATGTCCTCATTAGAATTATCCTCATCTGGATTCTTCTTTGTTCATGGTTCAGGAGGCACTGGGAAAACATTCTTATGGAATGCGCTAACATCATCTATTCGATCGAGAGGACATATTGTTCTTACAGTTGCATCTAGTGGGATTGCTGCCACTTTATTACCTTCAGGTAGAACTGCACATTCACAATTTGCAATTCCAATTCAGATAAATGAGTATTCAATGTGTTCTATCAAGCAAAATTCACCACTTGCCGAGTTACTTATCAAGACAAAGTTAATTATTTGGGATGAAGCACCAATGGTTCAACGATACTGCATTGAAGCTTTTGATCGTTCTTTGAAAGATATTATGCACTAAAATAAAGTGTTTGGTGGAAAGTGCATTATTATGGGAGGTGACTTCCGTCAAATCCTACCAGTTGTGCCTAAAGGTTCTAGAGCAACGATTGTCAATGCTGCAATTACCTCATCCTTACTTTGGGACCACTGCACATTATTCAATTTGACCAAAAACATGAGACTTTCGTCAGGAAGTTCACATCAAGAGATTGAGAAATTACAATGGTTTAGTAAATGGCTACTTGATGTAGGAGATGGTAGGTTGGGCCTGCCACATGATGGTGTCACTGAGATCGAAATTCCGCCTGAATTGTTGGTCCAACAAAGTAGCAACCCAATTCATGCAATTGTGACTGAAACCTACAAGGACTTGGAAGACAACTTGCCAAACAATCAGTACTTCAATGATAGGGCCATACTTGCCCCAACTATAGAAATGGTTAGGGAAATCAACGAATATATGTGCTCTTTGTTGACACAAGAACCTCATGACTATCTCAGCTGTGACTCTGTTTGTAAATCCACTGATGATAGTGATTGTTTTGATAATCTGTACACAACAGAATTTCTAAACACAATAATTAGCTCTGGTTTGCCACCGCATAAACTAACCTTGAAGGTTGGTTTCCCAATTATGTTGCTTCGGAACATTGATCAATCTGGTGGCCTTTGCAATGGTACAAGACTGCGTATCTCTAAGCTTGGAAAAAATGTTATTGAGGCAATAACATTGAATGGCTCCCACCCGAACAAGAAGGTTTTCATTCATAGGATGGATATGAATCCTTCAGAAAGTAGATGGCCGTTCCATATGAGGAGAAGACAATTCCCCATTAATCTAAGCTTTGCAATGACTATCAACAAAAGCCAAGGGCAATCGCTACGGCATGTCGGAATATATCTCTCAAAGCCTGTTTTCACACATGGTCAATTATATGTTGCACTTTCTAGAGTTCGTACTTTGGATGGATTAAAGATATATGTGCCTAACAATGGCATTGGTTGCCGAAGGAGTACAACAAATGTTGTGTACAGGGAGATTTTTAGCAAGTTGAATGGTTGATATGTGTACATTTGGGGGAGCAATCATAGAATTTACCAAATTGTAATCAATAATTTTGTGAACGGACATTGACAATCCATTTGATTGTTGCATGTTGCATGATTGCCTTACCAATGTATAGGCTGTTTTTTTCTTTGTCAACTGTTTGCTACTGTGTTTAGCAACAACTTAACATATGGGTCCTTCATAATGCACTGTTTCAATGCTTTCATTCATTTTAATAATTTACCAGGTATAATATGTTTAACAACGTGCTCTGCACGCGTTACGCGCGGGAGGAACTGCTCGTTTTAGGCAAATAAATATATATAACTTAACTTGGCTTTAATTTGTGAGCGTCCTTTCTTGCAGGAGAGAGTCGTGACATTGGGAGCAGTGGAGATGAGGTAAAATTTCAAAGGCTGAGTTAAAAGTTAAAGTGCTTTTCATTATAAAGGTCTGTGTGTGTTTCGGGGGAGCGTTTGCACCCCCAAACGCTCAATTAACCTTTAAGCTCAATAGCTCAACTGGAAAAAAAAAATGTAGTGTTTGGTTTCAGCGGTGAGCAATCGAACTTAATTCTACCTTAATAGTTTTTGCCATAAGCTTCATTTCTTAGCTTTTACTGATTTAGCTTTTGGGGAGAGTGAGAATGGTTAAAATATTTTTTCAGTTGTGTCCAGTGTACTATCAGACTTATTGTAATTTTACCCTTAATGTACTTTTTTTGCTACAAAAATTAATTTCAACTATTATTTGGTGCTTTTAACCCTTAAAATATTTTTTCAACTGTACCCAATGTGTTATCAGACTAATTGCAATTTTATCTTTAATGTACTTTTTCAGTTCCAAAAATTATTTTAAACTATTTTTTGGTGTTTTTAACCCTTTAAAATATTTTTCCACCCACTTTCTCTTACTATTATCACAAAAGTCACTTGTGCTTAAGTCAATCCAAACAAGTTTTATTTTTACAAAAGTCATTTATACAATCGCTGTTCCAAACATAAATCACATTACACAATCGAGCTTTTACCAAAACTAAAATTACTAAACGCTAAATTGAGAAACTCTATTTTTCCCATCGCTCTTCCAAACACACCCTCTGTTTGGGAACACGTTTCCCAGCAAAAAAAGCTCAGTAGAGCTTCAAAAGCCCAGTTGGATAGGAAGGAGGTGTTTGGGGAAGCTTCTCAATGTGATGGGCTTCACTTATAAAAGCTTCTTTTTTTAGAAGCTACAAAAGATAGCTTTTGCAGTGCTGTCATCCCGCGTCACAGTCATACAAAATTAAAAAAAAAAAATTGAAGCTGCAAATCAGGGTTCTGCCGACATGTTGGAAGCTTTTCATATGAATTTGAAGCATTAAATGCAAAAAATTAAAGCTGCAATTGTATTTTTTTAAAAATAATAATTTCACCTTTTTTATTTTATTAAAAAAGTCACTTTTGTCACTGCCAATCCAAACACAAATCACATCTATAATCTGACTATTTTTTTATCTGACTTTTCTAAAAGCCTATCTACAAAAAAAACTCATTCTCCACCGCTAATCCAAACATGCACTTACAATGCTAACGTTAATGCCATTACTTGCGAGCGGGAGGACCGAGAATCTTCTCCTCATGAGCATTATTACAGGGGTTAAAAAACAAAGAAATATTGAATGAAATTACAACAAGTATCCTTGTGTTCACCGCTTTATTTTTTGGGTTTGTCCAATCTGGTAAAATATACTGACATTATTAATTAGTTATGGAAAAAACTTTAGAGCACGCACCCACTCAATAGCTAAAATAAAGGGAAAATTATACTCAAGTTTTAAAAAAAAAATAAATAAATAAATGGTCTCTTGAATGAAAAAATGTCTCATTAACAACTCCAGGAGCGCATATTCCAATACTCTTAATTTTTCATAACCCATGTTCTATCAATTTAAAACATAAAAGGAAGAAGACATGTTTTTCTCACTCTTATATTTTTTTTTTGGACAAATTTTTCTCTCTCTTATATTGCCTTCATTTTATATTGATTTTGTCTATTGCATTAGTTTAATCACGTGGTGTGAGGGTGAAAGATGAGTTTCCATTGGCTTTTTTGAATTCTTTGACAACGAAAGGAATCTCCGGAAGAGTTAAGGGATCTTCGTCCTATCAGTTTATGTAATGTGATTTTTAAGATTCTTATCAAGGTGATTGCTAACCGTATAAGGGTTGTTCTTCCTAAAATTATTAGCCCTAACCAATGCAGTTTTATCCCAGGCAGACACAGCTCCGACAATATTATCGTAGCACAGGAGGTTGTTCACTCTATGAGGATTATGCAGGGTAAACGTGGATACATGGCTATTAAGATTGATATGGAGAAGGCTTATGATAGGCTGAACTGGAGTTTTTTGGAACAATGCTTGAATGATCTTTCATTTCCTCCTAATCTGGTCAGAATTATTAATTATTGTGTTATGACGCCTTCAATGCAATTATTATGGAATGGAGAAAAAGGTGATTTATTTAAAACTTCCCGTGGTGTGAGACAAGGGGACCCTTTATCTCCATACTTATTCGTAATTTGCATGGAGCAGCTGGCTCACATGATTCAAGATAGGATGGAGACAATGAACTGGCTCCCAATAAGGTTATGTAAGAATGGGCCTCCTATTTCTCATTTATTTTTTGCTGATGACATTGTTTTGTTTGGCCAAGCTTCTGTTTTTCAGGCAAATGAAGTTAAGGCTTGCCTAGATGAATTATGTGCAAGCTCAGGGTTAAAGGTCAATGCTACGAAGACTAGAGTGTTCTTCTCCAGGAATGTGAATCACAATCGACGCGCTGAGTTGAGCAATATTCTGGGGTTCCAAATGGCAGCAGATCTTGGTAAATACTTGGGAGTTCCTCTGCATCATAAAAGGGTGACTAAGGAGAGCTTCAGTGAGGTTGTCGATAAAGTGAAGAAGAGGTTATCTAATGGGAAAGTAAATTCGTTATTTCTAGCTGGACGTGCTACTTTGGTAGGGGCTGTCACATCTGCTATTCCAACTTATACAATGCAAACAGCATCAATACCTTTTGGTTCCTGTGATATGATTGAGAGTAAAAATCGAAGCTTTTTGTGAGGCACAACGCAGGAAAAGCAGAAAATTCATCTTGTTTCATGGGATACGGTGCGCAAGTCAAAGGGTAATGGTGGTTTGGGTTTGAAATATGTTAAAACCCAGAACCATGCATTTATGGCCAAATTAGGATGGAATCTTATCAAGAAAAAGGATGCCTTATGGGTAAGAATTATTAGAAGCAAATATAAATGTGGAAATGATTTGATGCCTCAAATTGATATGCAGAGGAGAGGATCGAATACTTGGGCAGGGATCAAGGCGGCATGGAAATTTGTGCAGGAGGGTTCCGAGGTTGAGCAGGGGAGACAGATTATTCGATGGAAACACACAAGAAATGGAGAATTCACGGTGAAATTTGCATATAAAGTTATTGCAAATGAAGAAGAGAACCAGGAAGTATTATGGCAGAAAATCTGGAAGCTGAACACTATCCCAAGGTGTAAAACGTTTATGTGGCTCGTTGCTCACAACAAGCTTCTTACAAACGTGGAGAGATTTAGAAGAGGTATGTGTGCTGATGATGTGTGTGATTGGTGTAAGAAAGGCCCAGAAACGGTGTTGCATGTACTTCGGGACTGCACTGAAGCTAAACATTTATGGATGGAAAAAATAACATTGCCACGGGATCGTTTTTTCTTCGAGCTTAATCTCAAGGAGTGGGTGAACTTTAATATTCGACGCTTAGATTGGGGTGACTGGTTTGCAACTTTATGCTGGTTATTCTGGAAAAGGAGGAATGAACGTCTTTTTGAGCAGAAGAATCAGAATAATAAGAGCCTACAGAATCATGCCCATGCCATTATATCCAACATTCAAAAGGCAAGTAAAAAACTAGTCGGAATCAACTTAGAAGGCACATTAGTAACGGATAGGGGGGCCATATGGACTCCTCCCGAGGAAGGATGGACTAAAGTTAACGTAGACGGAGCATTTGGAGGGAAGAACGGCGCTGGATGCGGAGGAGTTATTCAAGAGGCTAACGGGAATTTTATTATGGCTTTTATGCACAGATTGGATTTGGGTGATCATGTTACCACTGAAATATGGGGTATTCTTCTAGGATTGAAGACAGCTTGGGATCAAGGAAAGCGTAGAGTGGTATTAGAATCCGATGCGAAAGAAGTTCTTGATCTGATTAACAGTGAGAATTGCCAGAATCATCCGGACGCTAATACAATAGCAGAAGTTCGTTCCATGTTGCAACGAGAATGGAGGATTGAATTGAGGTTTGTTCCAAGAAACGCAAATAGGGTTGCTGACTTCCTTGCGAAAAAGGCACTTTCATGTGTAACGGGGTTTCACCCTATTTTGTATTCCACGCCTGAGTTAACAGCTGTTTTAGAGCTGGATCATTGTATTCCTACATATGTAAGCTGAGTCTTGAGAGTTTTTCTTCTTTATGTATAAAAAAAAAAAAAAAGAGAGTAGCCAACACTTTTTGACTAAGAGCAATTGAAAAAAATGACCGGTAGAGTTGGAATTGTTGACATTTGAGAAAAGAAAAGAAATACAGAAAGAGAAGGGAGTGGCCGACAATTTGAAAGAAGAGGCGGCTATCACTGGGAACGCTCGCCGTGTGGATAAAAAACCAAGATATTGGGATTATGGAAGAAGCCACGTTGACCACTGAAGCACAATGGATCGTAACGTGAACCCAAACGGGTTCATTCACCATCACTGTGTTTTTCTTTTTAAAAAAAAATAGCACGTTTTCAGCCTCTCACCGTGGACCCAAACAAACTCATTATATCTCTTGAAAGCCTGCACTAACGGCAGTTTTTTTAAACAGATTTTATTATGGGTTCAGTTTATTTCAACGTATTCTATTATTTAGTGTGTGTTTGGATAAAATCAGAAAAACATTTTTTTTAGATGAAAACCATGATTTGGCATAAAAGTATCCAAGCACCTACAAAATTTAAAAATCATTTTTTTATCTAAAACCATAATTTTAAGGTCAGAAACAATGATTTTGAAAAAGTTTATTTTTTTCGTTTTTTCTGAAATTGGAATCGTAATTTCCACCACCAACCCTTTTTCTCTACCTTTCTTCATTTTCTTCTTCCTTCCGTCATCTCATCTGTTCCCTTTTTTGTCAGGATCGCTGTTCCCATTTCTTTTCCTTTGTTCAACTCTTGACTATTTTACTAATAAAAAAATAAGAAAAGGAAAATGACTGTAGAGAGTAGAAAATCTCAAAATCCAGGAAAGCCAGTTTTGCTGAGAGAGAATATGTTTCCGATAATTCCATTGAAGAGAAATACATGAAGGCCAACAAAAAAAATATTGAAGAGAAGTACAACCCACAGCAACCAAGCAAGCTAAATATTTTGACAGAGATGATGCAGCGTCAGAAGAGCATCATTCTCGTGTAGCAATATGGAAAACCTACGGCAAAAGAAGTAAAGGAAGACTTGTAAAAGCAAGCCCGCCAAATAGGTGTGTTTGTTTTAACGTTTATCGAGATTGAACAGCGATCTGGATTCATATGGATATTTGTTTCAGCGATTGGATTTAAGATGAAAAAAGTCATAAGTTGGAAAAAGTCATAAGCCTCAAAATGAAGCTTATTGGAGTTTATGTGCCTGTGTGTATAAAAAAATATTAATAGGAGTATTTTCATATTTTTGGAGATCAATGAGGTACTCAAAATCACTTCTAATCACAAAACTTCTTTTATGTAAAATGTTCTAAATAATTTTCTATTTCTTTAAATAGTAAACATCTGCTAATTAGATAATACTTTGGGATAAGAGTTTAGGCAAGTTTTAAGTTTTGTTAATATATAACTGTAGAAATATAGAGAATAATTAATAATTAATTTTAATCAGTTTAGATTTATTATTTAGTTATTTTATGATTTTATAATCAATTTTTTTTATAAACATGTCATAAATTAATTTCTATATAGTGTTTTTACCCATTAAATTTAGTTTAAATAATTTATTTGAATTATTGGAGGTATTATTGAGGTTTTAATTGGTTTATTTTGTTAGATTTTGAGTTATTTGTAATTATGAGTTAGGATTTAATATTTAAATTAGAGTTTGATATAATTTATAAAATTTAAATTTGAGGTGCACAATAGAAAAGATTTTTGGAGTGTACCAATTTAAATTAGAGTTTGATATAATTTTATTTAAAATTGTATCATTGCCAAATTTTCAAATTTAATTTTTGAGAAAATTGTGAAAAAATCCCTTCGTGTGTAGATATCTTCGCAGGTCCCATTTGACAATTAAGTTGCCAATGAGGGCTTTTTTCACAATTATCCCTTCATTTTTCATAATATTTTCAATTTTTTTTCTCTTAATTAATATAAAAGTCACTTATGCAAAAGTCAAACCAAACATCATTCACTTTTACATAAGTTACTTTAAGTTACTTATCCAATCGCTAATCCAAACACTCGTCATTTTAACCAATCTAACTTTTTTTCAATCTTAAGATTCCATAAGTTTAAGTAAAAATAAGTTACTTATCCAATCACCAAAACAAACACACCCATATGTTTTTGGAATAGGATTGGAATGTTTAAAAGCAGCTTTTCAATCTTGATTTATGGTATACGAAGTAAGTATGTGAGAGGAATTTTATCTCGATTTACGTGAAAAACAACTTATAAACAATCCAAACACCATACCAAACATGCCCCAGGTCATATGGATGCAGACTTGTATTAGAAAAAAATATGTCAAAATTTACTACGTATTTCAATTTAAAATATAGTGTTATTTTGTATAATTACTATATATATAAATGCTTTTAGTCCATACAATTTATTAATACATATATGTTTGAGCTATTTTTTATGATGTTATATAATTGACTAATGTTATAATTTTAATTTTGTAGACAAATTTATTTAATTTTTTGTATTTATTATGAAATTTATTGTTAACAATATTTAAAATAAAATTGTATCCTTTATATGTAATTATCACAAAAGTTAATGTCCTTTTTGGTAATTTGAACATGAAAAAAGTGATTCTGGTGACAATATCCAAATACTATCATTTTATCAAAATCACTTTTTCACATAATCTATTTTGCTCATAATCTATTATCTAAAATCACTTTTATCACTTTTTCTTCAAAAGTTATTTTCTAAAAGCTAATTCAAACACACTCTTATATTGCATTTGATCTGAATTTTTTCAACGGTTAGTTTGTTCAACAACCTGTATTATTCATTACCATTTAACATTTATTCTTGAAGCCCAAAAGCTATCTTAAAAAAAAAACATTTATCCTTAAAGTTCAAAAGCCATCTTTAAAAAAACTATCTTGGAAAATGAAAAGATTTGAATCGTTTTATGGAATAATCCAGAGAGCTATATAATATCCATCTTCGTTTGGTTTTGGTTTAAACTAAATTTTTCACATTGTGATTGTTTCTACTCCTTGATACTACCATTAGTGGGGGCCTTCATGTAAAGTTTAAGAATACAAAATTTAGCCATTTTGTTTTCTTGACTATAGTAGCTTGCAAGGATCAAACGTTTTGCATTCAAATGGATTTGTATAAAAAGACACCAAACCATGTAACTTTGTGATGGACATGGGGAGAAAAGCAAATCAAGCAGTATTAATTTTTTTAAGTGATTTTTTTATCTATTAACTCTTTTCTTATGAGTTCTTTGATGATAAATATCTTGAATTTAGTTGGATCAATGATCCATGTTGAACGTATGAAAATCTTCTTATGATGTGATCTGCTGTCAAGGGTAAGAAATGAATAAGAAATCTTTCCCTGATTTTTTCAATGATATGGGCTTATTGTGTTTTCTTTTCTATAGAACGAATTTCTTAAATACATCATCGCAACATAGACAAATTCGGTAACATTCAGCAATAACTGGATGTATATGGCTTCATATGTCACACCAAACCTCACTGAATTTACAATGAACGAATTGAGCTCTTTTTTGCACCATTAATTTTTTATCTCATTTGTTTACATGGCAATGTAATGTTTATTATTATTAGAATGTTTGGCTTGTTAATTAACAAGTGGGAGAAATTATTTTTTTAAAGTTTAATTGAAAATACAAAAGGTCTAAAAATATTCCTTATACAAAATGACTCTCCATCCATATTTTTCTTCAATCAAAACACCCAGAATGAGTGTCAATATGCAAAACCCATAACAAAATCAACAAGCGAAAAAACCTTGAACAAATCTCACACGTTAACTAATTGAAATAGGAAAAAAGAACCTTCTATATGTGTTTTCTATGAATATCTAGAAAAAACAAAATATAGAGGAAAACAATTAATATTCTTCATAAAACTATCAAATATATAGAAAAACCAACTTGGGATACCTTTTGGAAAATGCCGCCGCTTATATTATTATATTATATCTTTAGAAAATTTGTAGTAACATATTTGATTTTTTTGGAACTGTTAGTTGATCTTGATAATTTGTGATGACGGGATTGTTTTTTTTACAAAAAAACATTATGTTATATTCTGTTAAACAAAAATTCTTAAAAAATTGATTGGAAAAAATGCCATTTGAATGTTCATTATGAATTAGTTGAAATTGTAAAGACACTTAAATGTTAACTATAAAATGGTAAATGTCAATATGAATCAAGTGCATTTTATTCTTAAATGTACACCTTTCATATTCCTGGAAAAAAATCTACTTAAGTGTTAATTATAAATTAGTAGGAAAATGAATAGCCACTTGAATGTTAATTATAAGTTTGTTGAAAAATGAAAAGTCACTTGATTTTTAATTGCGGGAAAGATTGTTGGGGAGAAAAAAAAAATACAACTGGAATGTTAATTATGAATCGTTTGAAAAATAAAAACACACTTAAATATTAATTATAAAATAATATATGTCAATATGAAGCAAGTGCATTTGATAATCAATTGTACATCATTCACTTACATAAAAAAAAGGACACTTGAATATTAATTGTGAATAAATTAGAAAATGAAAAGCCACTTGATTTTATATTGTGGTAAAGTTTGTTTGGGAGGAAAAAAGTCACTTAAATGTTAATTATAGAGAATCAAGGAAGCATTCAATTTTACCCCTATTAGCTTTATTTTGGGATAAGAAGGTATGTCATAATTAATTTAATTAATATTGTAGTAGGAAAATTCTTATATAATCTGTATGATTTATATTTAGTTCACACGTAAGCTATAATTCCATTCATTCTACTTTAACCCTTAAAAATATCCATAATTCTATTCATTATACTTTAATTCTTAAAAATATTATAATATAATATGATAAGTATTCTGGATGATCTTTTCAACAATATTGAATATAAAAATAACACCTGATTCAGTATTATTGTATATGCTCTGAGAAAATTTTCTTATTGGGATAAGACCCGGCTAAAGGTTTATTGGTGGATTGTCACAGGTCGACATCTCACCTCAAAACAAACCACCTTTTGCACTGTTTTTCTGCACGCCAGCATCTCCTTTTTCTGGCCGACAAGCTTTTACCTTATTGTTATCTGGAAGGGATCCCCTTTTTCTCTGAGCGATAAAATTCACATACACGGGCCACATCTTTTTCTATCTTCAATAGCTGGCAAAGAATCTTTCGAGATTCTGTGCTTGCCGACACTCTATTGCTGATAATTTTCCGCGAGAAGGCTTGCAACTGTTTCTTTACCACTGTAATCAAGGGCTTGTCTCTTTTGCTCAGGATTACAATTTTTTCACTTACTGCAAAATTCCAGGCAGAGCTAAGTGTTATCTCGTTTTTTATTTCTTTTAAATAAACAAGATAAGTTAAAGCTCTTCGGGCTAGTTCCATTTCTGAAAGCTCCCGTTTTTCACTTGGACTACTTTGGTGGAGCTTGATATTAGCTTCTTCAGCTGTTCCGATTTTTATCAGGACTGGACCTTCTTCAAAAGACTCTGGTGCTACCTTAAAGAACTTTAAGAACAGAGTCTTCGATGGAGATTTTCTAGACACTTTTTCATAAGCTTCTTTAACAGGCTTGAAAAAATATTCCATGAGCTCAGGCTTCTTGACATATAAAAGGTCTAAGAAACCATAATCATAGAAAGCCTTAAGCATAGAGGAATTAATATTATCTACGAAAACAATTATTCGAGGATAAATATTAACGTATTCTATGAGATAACTGTTTATTTCTTCAGGGTTACCACTAAACAGCATATCCCATACTTAGCGATATTCAGAAATCCATTTTTCTTTCTTTTCTGACTTCAATTCCGGGAACTCTCTTGATCCTGGAGCCTCTTGAACTTTATCAGCAAATGTTAGCTTTCTGATAGACTGTTTTTCAAGTCTGAAGGAGTTACGAGCTTTATAGACTGAGAATTTTCAGAGGTCAATTGCCTCTCCCCCATTACTGGAAGTGCCACAGACTTTTGCACAGAAGAAAACTTCTCCTCTTCCTTTTTGGAAGTATACTGGATTTAATTTCATTAGGAACTAATTGTTCCTCTACCAATAACGGTAGTGTCACTTTATCTTTAGGAGTAGTAAACTCCATCTCGGATTTCTCAAGAGGTAACTGCTCCCTGTTCAATTTCCATTTCAGAAACTGGTTTTTCTGATTTTGGATTATTTTTTTTGGTTGAATGATTATGGATTACTTTCAAGATCATATTTTTCAGATAGATTTATTTTCTCGAAAACTCTCGTGATCTTCTTTTATCTCTAACTCTTTTTCTTTCACACTTAATTCAACCTTTAATATCGAGACTGCTTTCCTGGCCTTTTCTACCTCTTTTTGGTGTAGTTCAACAAGCTTTTTTTGGTTTTCTAATGCTTCCTTAAAACTGGTTTCCATCTCTGGATAAGAAATCTGCAAAGACATTCTCGTTAGATTTTATAATTTTAACATCAAAACTGTACATTGAGAAAAATGCTTGCCATCTTGCTCTTCTCCTGTTGGAAAGGGTATCAGGGCATTTATTCTGAATGAAAGCTTTAACCTGTGTATTATCAGTTTCAACACAAAAATGTTTATTTATTATCCAAATTTCGAATTTTCTAATAGCATTTTTTACAGGCAACAATTCTTTTTCATTTATATCATAATTTATTTCAGATCCTTTAAAGGTTCCTGCATGAAGCACACATGACTATAGCTTTATCGCCTTCTTAATACTGCACCCCAATGTAGATCACTCGCATCAGTTTGAACATATAACTCGTCTTCATCTTTAGGTAAAGGCATTGGCTGAACATGATCTTTTATATATTTCTTTATAGATTGCATATGCTGGTATCTTCCTCAGACCAACTAAATTCTTTCTTTCCTCGTAATTTCTTTTGAAGGTTTTCCCTTATTTTAGCACCTAAGGAAATAAAATTCATTGCATAATTTAAATGACCTAAGAAACTTTGTAGCTTCTTTTTATCTTTTAACTCATCTGGGAAGGTGAGTAAAGACTTTATCATAGGGAAAATCACTCCCAGGTCCCAAGCAATAGACATATTCACAGAAAATTCCTAGGAAAAACTCAAATAGATATTATTTCCAAAAGTAAAATGATACACATACCCCCAATTGTAGTTGTAAAAATTGAAGCTTCAGAAAGAGGAGGGAAGACGCAACTTTTCCCATTAATGAGACAGAGAAACATGGAGAAAGGGACAGGTTGGAACTGCAACATTGAAGGGATCAAGTGTAGTGTTGAAGTTCTTGGCAAAGCATCAAATTTGCAAGCCCCACCTACTGGTACAGAGGTAGAACTGCAAACTGAATTTTTTTTTGTTTTGTGTGAATGTTGGATGAAGTGAGATTGAGGGTTGGTGAAAGGTTGGTGTTTGGAGTCAATAGTGGACAAAGTGGTAGGAGGTAGATAACTAATGGCATGATTTAGGTAAAGATATGATCTTGAGCATTGTAGTTGGGGTTTCAATGAGGTTGGGTAGTGTTAATGTGTGCTCTGTTTTTTGGGAAGGTTACAGAGGAAATGATACGTTTAAAGTGGGAATGGTTGATTGTCATGTTGGTGGGGTGTTGTGAAAATGCTGATATGGAAAAGAATTAAATTGTTGTTAATTTGCACAGTTGTAGTTGTTAATATAACTGTAGTAGTTATTAATACAGAAAATGAGGTTGGGTGTCATAGTGCTCTGTTTTTTGGGAACATAACAGAAGCAGTGGCATATTTGAAGTGGGAATGGTTTATTCTTATAGTGGTGGGGTGCTATGAAAATGCTGATATAGAAAAAAATAAATTGTTGTTAATTCGTGCAGTAATAGTTGTTAATATAACAGTTGTAGTTGTTAATACCAAAAATGAGGTTGGGTGTCATAGTGCTCTGTTTTTGGGAAAGGAAATAGAGGAAGTGATATGTTTGAAGTGGGAATGGTTGATTCTCATAGTGGTGGGGTGGTGTGAAAAGGCTGATATGAAAAAAAACAAATTGTTGTTAATTCGTGTAGTAGTAGTTGTTAATACAGAAAATAAGAAAAAGAGGTTGGGTGTCATTGTGCTCTCTTTTTGGGAAAGGTAATAGAGGAAGTGGTATGTTTGAAGTGGGAATGGTTGATTGTCAAGGTGGTGGGGTGATGTGAAAACGCTGATATGGAAACAAAAAATTGTTGTTAATTCGTGTAGCAGTAGTTGTTAATATAACTTTTATAGTTGTTAATACAAAACATGTGCTATGTTTTTAGGTAATGTAATGGAAAGAATGCCCTGTTGTTTGGCAACCTAACAAAGGTGTGGCTTTATTTAAAGTGGAAGTGATTGAATATGATTGTGCTTTGTGTGATTACAAAAAGCTGATATGATAGTAAAAGAAGTGTTGTTAATACGTGTATATCCAGTTGTTAATATTGATGTGGAAGTTGTTAAACACACTCACAGTGTTGTAAACGTACCACTTCGCAGTGTTAGTTAGAGAAAATATTGTTTCGGGGAGGAACGTGAAGTAAGCTGTAAATAACAATGAACCTGTTGTTAATACATGCTTGACGAGTTGTTAAAGACCGTTTCGCATACTTAACATGAGAAAACATTGTTTCAAGAAGAAACGTGTTGGAAGTTGTAAACCATAGTCAAAGTGTTGTTAATGCACGCTTTAGTAGTTGTAAATAGACCGTTTGGCATACTTAACATGGGAAAACATTGTGTCAAGAAGAAACGTGTTGGAAGTTATAAACCACACTGAAAGTGTTATTAATGCACGCTTTAGTAGTTGTAAACAGATAGTTTGGAATACTTAATGTGGAAAACATCGTGTCAAGAATAAACGTGGAGGAAGTTGTAAAACACACTCAAAGTGTTGTTAATGCATACTTTAATAGCTGTAAATAGACTGTTTGGCATACTTAACGTGGGAAAACACTATGTCAAGAATAAACATGGAGGAAGTTGTAAAACACACTCAAAGTGTTGTTAATGCACGCTTTAGTAGTTATAAATAGACTGTTTGGCAAACTTAACATGGGAACACATTATTTCAAGAAGAAACGTGGAGGAAGTTGTAAAAAACACTCAAAGTGTTGTTAATGCACGCTTTACGAGTTGTAACTAGACGTTTGCCATACTTGACGTGATAAAACATTGTTTCAGGGAGGAAAGTGTAGGAAGTTGTAAAACACACTCAAAGTATTGTTAATACACGCTTTACTAGTTGTAAACATACCGTTTGCAATACTTGACGTGATAAAACATTGTTTCAGGGAGGAACGTGTAGGAAGTTGTAAAACACACTCAAAGTGCTGTTAATGCATGTTTTACGAGTTGTAAACAGACCGTTTGTCATACTTAACATGATAAAACATTGTTTCAAGGAGGAATGTAGAGGACGTTGTTAAACACACTCAACCTGTTGTCAATGCACACATTACGAGTTGTAAACAATCCGTTTGTGATACTTAACGTGAAAAAAATTGTTTTAGGAATGAACCTTGAATACATTGTTAAACATACTCAACCTGTTGTTAATATACGCTTTACGAGTTGTAAACAATCCGTTTGGCATACTTAACGTGATAAAACATTGATTCAAGAAGAAACTTGGAGGAAGTTGTCAAATGCACGCAATCTATTGTTAGTACATGCTTCACAAGTTGTAAACAACCCATTTTGTAACTAACTTTTTGAACAAAGGTTGTTTCATTGCGACATGCAAAGTCTCTTGTAAAACAAAATGAATTTGTTTCAACACAAACATAACTACTTTTAGAACAAGGCACATGCAGTTGTAAAAATGGCTAAAGAGGTTGTAAATATGAACTTGTCACTTACACACGGCAGTGAACAAAAAGCATTGCATGATTGGTTTTCCTACAACAAGGCTTTCCCACACAAGGACATCAGGTTCTCAAAGGACCCACAAAATAAGAACATTTCTACATAACATAACGTGTTTCCTATAAAATAACATCACAGACACTTTTGGCTGCCTCTCTTCATCTTCATCTTTATCTTTCCTTTTTCTTTTGTTCGGTATTTTCCTCTTAACTTGAAACATAATTGCTACTTCAATCACCCACCATGACTTCTTATCGTGCTTGACGAAAGAAAAGATATAATGATATTATCAATTCCGAAAACCACCAACAAAGCCATTCCTTGTAATGATATTTAAAACATAATGAAGTATGAAGTATGATTTAAATTCTCATAATGAAAACGAATAGAGCATTATGTCATTACTACTTATCTTCAATATCTTTGTTGATCACATTTAAAACATACCAGAAGTAAGAAACCTAACCACAAAATATCAATTATGACTTTGACCAGTCCGCACAAGCTAGAAAAGATATAGCACAAAGCAAAAAATATTGTCATTTATCAACTTTTGTACCTTAAACTTCGGTGCCAAAAGGAAAAAGTCTCCTATAATGAACTCAATCTGATTACACACTCCATAGATAGAAGCATTATGCAACATATTAACTTTAATTTTCATATTTGCCCCTAATCAATTACTTATAAAGAAGTATTTCCAAATTATAATTAATATACTTCCTACAACATTCACAAAGTTCAGAGTAAAATGGTATGATGGTGAAAAAAATATGATACAATATCTTATATTTTGAGACAAAAAGAGGTTCTAATTAAAAGGTTTCTTAAAAAAAAGAGACGCAGTGAGTATATATGTATCTACTTTGTGCTATAAATAAATTTTTGGTTTTCAGGTCTTAACAATTTCATTTTAATCTCTTTGTTACATTGGGAGGTCTTAGGTTTCTTTGCTTTATAGAGAATAAAATACTACTCGGTCACAATAAAAATTCAGAATTCATATCTGAAAGAGGGTTTTTAGGATTGGGGCATATTCAATAAGATAAGCAAAATTCAGCAGTGAAATGACAGCAACAGTTTAAGATCTCAGCAAGCAAAGATTCATTTTTGTGTGTGTATATATATATATATATATATTCAGTTTAAAAGGTTTGCAAACTCACGACCTTAGTTAAGGGTATACATATAAAAAAACCATGGACAAATTCATTAGCCCAATTATAGTGTTCAAAATGATGCAATTCTACCAAAATTTTAGTTCCACATGCAGATGGATAATCTGAGTTCATAATTAATGCAATAATCACAAATCAACAGCTTAGATGCAAGGATGAGTTTGCTTTTCAGATTTTTTTTTTTCGATTTAAACCAGCAAACTCATTTCGCATCAGTTAATTCAATTTCCCAAACCAATCAATTATATCACCGTAGTTATGTACTCAGCCTAGCAGAAGCTAAACCAAGCTCACATCAACTCACAAATTCTCATCCAAACAGCAGCAAGTCCAGTCATATTTTGTAGCAATTTATGACAACTAAATAGAGGTTAGCCTCAAGTAATCAAGTGTCAGGAAGATTAATAAATGATCTCAAACAAGTTTATTTCTGCCTTTTTACCAAGTACTCAGTTCAGCGCCATAAACTATGCTCAGACTAATTCATGGCAGCAGCAATTATTTTCAGTAATCCAAAACTACCACAAATATATAGCAATGCCCAATAATGACAACAATGAGACAATGCTTGCACTCATAGCAACAAATCCAACAATTTACACGATACGACTATGTAAACTCTTAAAATTTCATGAGTAATTCAACATATACTAACATTCATAGCAGCGATAGACACCGACTGGGATGGGAGTAGCGGCGGAAGGCAACTGCGAGAGGAGCAGCGACGGACTGCGACTGGAGGCAGAGTAGCAACGATGGATGGCAGTGGCGACTTCGATCGGGGAAGTTACGGACACTCAAAGCGGAGGAGCGACAATAGACGCAGCTTTGACCCAACCACTAGCGACGGAGAGGCACGCCAAACGACCGGACCACCAACGGATGGAGAGGCAGGGCAAGCTCTTGTTCGAAAATCACAGTTTCACGATTTGGGAATTTGCTTTGAATAGAGAAGAGTTTAAATTACAAGAGGGGCATGTGTGTCATTTTACTTTGGGAAATAATATCAGAAAAGTCCCTAGGGACTTTTCTGATATTTGAGTTTTTCCTGGAACTTTTCTGTGAATATGTCTGTTGCTCGGGATCTGAGAGTGATTTTCCCTTTATTATATGGGGTTGTAATTGAATGACTCCTTTTTCAATTTCTAATCCAAGATATTCTATTTTTTTCTTTTCCAATTTCAACTTTAGTTTTAGAAATAACTAAACCATTTTCATATGCCTTTATAGCAAATACAAACAAATGCTTCTTATGTTCTTTCTATGGTTTCAGAATAAACTAGAATACCATCAATATGTACTAGTATGAATTCTCTATACTGGTTATATATCAAATATATTCTCTCTTGAAACATCGCAGGACTGGGTTTTAATCCCATTGGTAATACATTCCATTCATAATGTCCATTGGGAATACTAAAAGCTGTACATTCTCTACTTTCTTCTTCTAATTCTATTTGAAAGAATCCACTTTTACAATCAAACTTTGAGTAAATGACATTGTCCTTTATTCTATCAAACAAGACTTCTTTTCTAGGTAAAGGATATCTATTAGACTTTATCATTTTATTCAATGGTTTATAATCTATAACTAATCTGGGTTCTCCTCTTTTTATCTCAGAGTGGTTAGGAACTAAAAATCCTGGGCAATTCCAAGGACTTTTTGACTTTCTTATTAATTTATTCTTCTCTAGTTTTTCTTTGATAGGTGGGAAATCAAGGCCTCGATGCGCCTTATACTATAACTCACCATCAATCTCTTGGAAAACAAGTAAACTTAGAGATCAAGAAATGAAACTTGGGGAGCAAGTGAAACTTGGGGAAGAAGTAAACTTAGGGGCCAAGTTTGCTTGGTGAGCAAGTTTGTCGGAATATCAGTCAATGGACATCCACATAATCATAAAAAATATGATATTTGTGTTTGAATAATAATCTTATTGAATTATTTGCAGTGTAGCTCTATGAACGGGATCTACCTTATCTCCATGGCTCTTCCGGTCCTTTGCCCTTCCATTGCCTAAAACTACACTGTTTTGGGTAGTTTTGAGTGTAAAATGTGAGGGCGATCCACTTTTTTTTCCCTTTTCAAAACAACATTTAGTGCCCTGAAGTATTTTTTTAGTAGCACCTAGTATTTTAAAATAATTTTTTGTGCACTATTTGACATAAAAGATTTTTTCAGTAGCACCCAGTAATTGGCAAGCTGCGTGCTGAAGTATTTTTTTAATAACACCCTTATGTATAAATGAAAAAGTCAATTAAGATACCTAGTGTTATTGAACAAATACTTTAGGGTGTAGTTTGTTAGTTACTGGGTACTACTGAAAAAATATTTTATGTCATAGTGCATAAAAAATTAATTTAAGATATTAGGTGCTACTAAAAAAATACTTTAAAATACTTAATGATATTTTGTAGGAAAAAAATGGATCACCCTCACATTTTACACCCAAAACTACCTAAACGGTGAAGTTTTAGACAATAGAGGGGTATAGGATCAGAAGATCCAAGAAGAAAAGCTGGATCCCTATGAACATGTGTTCAGTACATGTGTCTCCCGGTCTCCCCTCGTAAAGTTAATAATTTTGTTATTTTCATATTATAGCTACTGGATATGATTAAATCAATTTGGACAATAGAAACACTTGGATCAAAGTTTAGAATTTTGCCATTGAAATCTTGAAAAAACATTTAAGTGTGGGAATCTACCTACTCAAACTGAATTTTAGTTGTAAAAGGGCTAAAATCACTTAGCTTATTTGGTGTTATTCAATGAATTTAGCGGCAGTTTTTGTTTAATTCCTAAGTGGTGATATACGATTTGATTCACTAACATGTGTGAGATCACCCAATAATATGTGTTCAAGACTATAAAATCTTTTCATCATAGGTTAAAGTACAAAATACACATAAGTTTTTACAAAAAACGCATAGGTAAAATTACTGAGGGTCCCACTATAGAAGGTAAGAGGCCTTTTTTTTCCCCCCATTTTGAACATTCTGCGGTATTTTTACACCTTCGAAAACCATATGGTGCTAGATGCATTTTAGATAAAATTTCAAAGGTATTTTTTTACCAAACCGTTGAATCATCTGGTTTCTGTTTCAAGTTTTTTGGCCACTAAACTTCTATTTATGTTTTATTGTATAATTTTTTTTAAACCTTTGCATATTTGTTGATCTTTCATCACATCATTGCTTTGGTTTATACTATTGAAGAGAAAAATAAATAAATTTGTTGATTATAAAAAGGCTAGCTGCAAAAAGTTTTAGGACTTCCTGTTGCGTGCTATGAGGTATAGGTCCTATTGCCATATTAATATCACGGAAGCAAATTAGTACAAAAATTTAGTTTCTTCTCAAAATGATAGTTCCTGACTTGCATGACACAAATAAAGGTTTTCACTTGAATAGAGAACTTTGTGTTTGATGGCTGGTGCTGCTTTTTTTTTTTTTTTTATAAAGATTTTTTGGGGTTTTCCCAATAATATTAATAAAGGATTCAAAACGAATCCCAAAAGCAAAACATAAAAAGGCATCACGCAAGTAATTTTGTTAACTAATATCAGAATTACTTGTCATCTAAGTGGTCATAGACCCCGTTATCCTCTAAAGGTAGGATCATTTAAGATGCTTATCATTTGTTTTGTTTGGCATTAAACATTTGGTTTACTCCTAGCAGCTAGATATAGTGTCAACATTTGGAATAGGCGTAATGAAGGTGAAGGATTAAGAATTACTGAGAAGGAACTTCAGTGAAGCTGGATGTTTCGGATTAAGTATTCAAGAGCATATTGATCTTGGAATCAGGTACGTTATAGATATGTAGGTCAATTATCAAATAATGAATTATATATGAAAAATATGTCCCATATGTTATGATTAGGAAACTAATTACCTCACTTGAATTATCTATGTTCATGCCATAAGCCAAAAAATGGTAGAGAAATTTTAATGGCCGGTGTGTTACACTGTAATTTTATCTGTATATATACTTGATTTTTAATTTGTTTCTGTTTTTTTTATTGGCTTACATATTTATTCCAAAATGATATGACTCACTTAAATGGTCATCAGCTTTGTTATATATAAAGGGTGAAAGGCTCTTATGATATATATTCCCAGTTATGGTTGAACTTAAACTTAAAGTGAACAATAATGAATAATATAATTAAATTGACCATAAATGCATATTTTGACTGTAAACTTGTACCTTCATGATATAATAGTTTCCTGAAAATTATGACAACAGGGTGGAGAACCTGGGAGAGAGGCGTTTTCTTTGATTTCCCTCTCCATTTACTTTCTATTGAAGGTATATGCCATTAGAACGACTTCAATGGTTGAGATTTAATAATATGTAAAAAATATCATTATAATAAAAATCTACCATGGTAAATCTCAACCATTGAAATTCGATCTAATGATAGATACACTTAATGGAAAGTAAATGAAGAGGAAAATCAATGAAGACACCCCTCTCCCAAAGAACCTTGGTCTTGATACTTGAATTCAAGTCTATTTTGTGTACATCAAACGATGCTCGTATCATGATAGATTCTATTTCTTCATGTTATTTTTGTTAATTGTTTTTTCATTTTGTGATACATTTATTATAGTAGGGGCGATCAATAAATATATGTTACTATTTGTTTGATTCACAATTTTTGTTAGCAGCATTCATGTATATAAAGCCTGATTAAGTGATTTGGCCTCAATTACATTTATTTTATATATATAGTTGAGATTAAATCTGCATCTGTCATCTAATAATATTCGTAAACTTAATAATAATAATAATAATAATAATAATAATAATAATAATAATAATAATAATAATAATAATAATAATAATAAAATAAGCAAAATAAAGACATAATAATAATTAAATAAGCAAAATAAAGACCCAAAATTTTTATTTCTCTCTCCTTTTGCACCTAAACATTTACCTTACATTTGGATGGAGAGAAAATTAGTGGAAAAAAAATACTATGAGGGAAAACTCCCAAAAATAGTAAATACTAAGAAGGAATACTAAGTTTTTCTTCTTAGTATTCCCTTCCCATTATTTTTTCCTTACTTTTCCCTCCTTCCAAACATAGCTTTAGATTCTTTGAAGTAGGAATTCATTTGAAGTGAGAACAAAGGAAGATTAAGAGACATGAACTTAACATCAATGAACCCTACAAAATTAAAATCCACATCTCTCCCCACCTAAGTCACAATTACTGAATATAATTGAGGTTCTGCATCTTACAGTAAATAATAAACAAATAATTACAAACCCAACTCAATTTATCCATATTCCTAAGCTAAGCAATTCAAAATTTTTCCTCAACGACAACGTTTAAAACAGAAGAATGAGAAAATAACCAGAATCCCAACGAAAGAGTCTCACAAGTCAAAAAAGCAAAGCAGCAGTAATATATGGTTCTCATAATATTTAAAATTATTGGGATGACGTGGATTTGTATGTATGTTGAATGCTGATTACTAAGACAATTTAGTTATTACTATGCGTGTATATCTAAGACAAACGATCAATTCTTGTACATAGTTTGGGTCTTCAAGAGATAATGTAAAAATTTAAGTCTTTTAAATTTAATGACACAAACTAAATTCATGAGTTCCTAAATATCATTTTGTCATCTGGTCCCACATTCATGTGTGTGTTACTTATGCATAAGTTACTTACTCTATCATTCTCTGCTTTTCCATTCAGAAATAGAGCATTTTCATTTCTAAGAATTCATCTTTTGTTTCATAGAAAAACAAGCTTAATAAAGAATTTTCAGAATCACAGCACGCCAATTTAAGAGTCTTTTATACATTAGAGTCAAGGGAGTCAAGGGATTCAATGACACAAATCACGCATTAAGGGGTAGAGCTTTGACCAGGGCCAAGTAGTTCATCACCCAATTTATTGATAAGAATATTGTTCATGATAAAAACAGAGACTCATTTACCAAATAATTGAACCTATATATAACTACAAAACCCAATAATCCGAGAATTCAACAAAAGCATCTTCCCACAAACATCTATCCACATTCTATGTCGAGTGTCAACATCATTGTGTGAACAACAACTGCATTAATCACTATTACAGATAACACTTTTAACGTCCATTTTATAGCCCTTTTAATGTCTGAAAATAAGGAGAAACCTATGCCGAGGACGTAGTAAAGTAAGGATATGCATCCGTTAAAAAAGGGATGCCGTAAGTTTAGGTGTCCTTTTTTTTTTTTAAAAAAAAAGATATATTATGTTTTTAATTTTGCCTTAAGAAGTCCGTCTTCTTCCCTCTTCACATGCACCTCCCTTTCTTTAGTTAGATCTACCTTCGGGGCCTCCCCGTCTTGGTATCAGAGCCAGAAGGTGAAGTAGGGATGTAATATTTAGATCTGGATCTGTGTTGGTGGTATTAAACTTTTTGTTAGCGGATTAGTATGATTTAAAGATCTGTACTTGATAGCACTTCGTATATAGTTCTTGTTTATCATACATGAGTCCATCCGTGGGTTGAGGTTACCATAAGTCCCGTGTGTTGAGGCAGGTGTTTATGCCCCACGCAGTAGTGTATGATAAATAAAGATTTTATATACAATGAGTCTGGCTAGAGTTAGATCTAAAAAGTCTTATTAATTTCTTAACAAATCATTTTAATCCATAAACACTGATACATTTTTAATTATTATACCACTATGGATCCAGAAGGTGATGATACTTAGGCAAGGGAGAATTACATCATTATTGTTATCTTCTTCTCTTTAAGCTTTCTTCAGCCTTTATATTCTGTTCTTTATTTCTGTTCTTTACTTCCTGCACTCTTTCCTTTCAGTCTTTTAAATTCTGTCAATTTAAATTTTGCAATTTAAATTATGTCTTTTCTTCTCCGTTCCTTTTCTTCTAAACGCGGTAGTAGTAGTTCTTCTTCTACTCCATTAAACAACTCTACGCTAAACGATGAGGAATCAAAGTCTTCAACTTCTAAACAAATTTTCAAAGAAGAAATTTCTTTTGAAAATATAAACCAGAAAGTTGACGATTGGGTTTTACCTCCAATTGCCTTAAACGCACTTTATCAAATGCAAACTCAAGATAAGAAATGGTTCTCCAAATCTGATTACATAATCAGAACAGTTGAAGAATCAATTCCTATCAAACCTGAAAAAGGAGAATTTTACCTTCTTTCTCAAAAGTCAATTGATAAACATAAGAAAGATTACAACTTTTTGCATATCGGAAGTGTTCAAGTTGCCATTAAACCATTGATAAGAAAAGGATTAAACGTTTCAGGACTAGTATGCCTCATGGATGCTAGACATTATGAATTTTCAGATTCTCTGCTTGCAGCAGCAGAATTCGGACTTCATAATGGTCCTGTCTACTTTAACTGTTATCCTGATAGGATGGCAGATTTAAAAGATGAACAAGTTCTTGAAGTTCTTAAACTCAAACTTCAGCTAAACGGTTTAAACATGAAACCAGGATCTATACCTGCTACTCTAACATATAGGGTACAGTATAAGGTTCTAAACTCGTCCAATTCATTAGTTTTGATACCACCTGATAATGGCCAAACAATAGTTTTTCTATCAGATGAACAAAATGCAAACTTGACCGTTCCAAAAACAATTATGTGGGATGATGTTGAATTACCAGATGATTGGACAATGGATAAGGCCACAAAGCCGATTCCTAAACCTATATCTCAGGTAAGCAAGATCATTCAAACATTGTAATATCCCGAATTTTGGGATTGGAAGCTTTGGAATAAGCCTAAATTGAGTGGACTACTAAGCCCCAATTTAGTAGATGTCCCAAATATATTCTCTAATGTTCCTTATATCTTTGGGGCATTAAAGAAAATAAAATGGTTAATTTTGAAGAAAGTGATTATGCTTACGGTGAAATCGCCTATGAGGTAGTGAGTTTGTCATATGATTTTGAAAGACTAAATGATAAGTAAAAATTATGAGATTTTACAGGATGAAAGTAGACATCCTAAGCTTTAATTTGATAGGTCATATGAATCAATTAAAGCTATACACAAAAAGATATGAATTTTGGAAGTCAGCACAGAAAAACTGTGAAATTTATGGAACAATATGCAAAGATTGAAATTCTGGGAATTTTGTGATTCCATTAAGCAAAAGTCTATATTTTTCCTTGAAACTAGACTCAATAAGGGTTCTATAGGCTTTGGAATCACCTCATTTCGATTTTTCTAGAATTAGTTATGATTTTTCAAAGTTTGGGCAGAAATCTGCCAGAATTTTGTAAAAATCCGAAAATTGAGAAATTATCAAATAAATAAAATATAATATTAGATATTAAAATAAAAAGTCATCATCTTCCTCCCTAGCTCATTTCTGACGTTCAGCAAGCTGCATATAGAGAGAGAAGGTGTGGAATTGTAGAGAGAGAAAGGAGAAGAAAAATCACAAGGTAAGCCGATTTCTCCGACGATTTCGCTCCTAACGCGTATAACTCCGATCCTAAACTACTCCTCTTTGTTCTTTAAGGTTTGGAAAGCTCAAATTTGGTGTTTTCAAAGTTAGGGTTTTCTGCCATTTTTGGGAAAATCTTGTTGGAGCTTGAGGTAACTTCCAAACCTTCGTATATTGACTATTCTAGCTGCTGTGGGCAATTTAATCGGTGAAATTTCGCCGGATTGCCATTGGTTTTAATTTTTGGAAATGGGTATGTGGGGCTGTTATGCTGCCCAAATTGATACTAAATGGTAGTTGTAACCTAATGGAATAGTCAATAAAGTGGTTAGGAGTAGAAAGGAACATGTTTACGGAGCCGAAACCGAAAAACCCCGATTTTCCCTAGAAAACACATATATTTCGGTCAGGGCTCTAAATGGGTCTTAGAGTTGGATTTTCAATGATTTGATGATTCCATTGAGTTCAGGAGGGAAAATTAGGTGGGGTTACAGTTGGGCACTTTTTCGGAAAAGGCCGAGAAAGCATAATTACGGAAACGCCCCTAAAACCCTAAAAGTAGGGCTGCCAAGGGCAATTTCGTAATTTGACATTGAATTTGATAATTCCGAGTCCGGAAATGGATTCCTTGGACGAAAATATGTCAGGATAGCCCAGGTTAGAATTTCGAGAAAAGTACAGCCGGACCGGGTATGATGGGGCCGGGTCCCCGGGGGTATTTTAGTAATTTTTCAAGATAGACTCATATAACCCCCAGAAACACTATGGAAGTGTCTAAATAGTACATTTGACATTGTAGGATCGAATATGGAGCCCTGAGCTGTTGGCACGCATTACGAGGCATGCGTTTCGAGGCGGAAAAAGGGTTAAGGTAGGGGACTTACCTTACTTGCATGTATTTGATATCTTTGCTAGTGTAATGATGTATGTGATTGCTTTACTTGATTGTGTAGAGCATATTTGAATACATGAAGCTCTGTTTCTGTTTTCGCTGTGGCCATAGTCTTGTTATATGAAACATTGAGCATGCAGAAATGTCATTATGGGGCATACATCTAGATAAAGCTAACATGTCATATACATAGCATCAATCATGCATGCATTATGGTATCTGTTTCCTACTGAGATTCTCTCGAATCTCACCCTCCCCTACCAACAATTTAGACAGGAGACGACAGAAGATATGCGAACAATAATGCAGAGAATCATACGAGGGGATTACAGTAGTAGAACGAAGACGGGAAGAAGTCTCCGCTTCACTGGGATGGGTTTAGATACCCTAATAGCCTTGTACGGCTACCTTAATCGTAAGTATCATGTACAAACCCCTATGGGGAATTTATGTAATCATACATATATTATCAGTATAGTTATGCTATTCCTGTGTTGCCCACCGAACCGCATATCGTTTTCCGCAAATACTCTGGTAAATATGAAATTAAAATAAGGGCGTGACATTTTGGTATCAGAGCAAGGATTCTGGCCACAGAATTGTCTGCTCAGAGTAATACGGCGGTTCTGGCAACAGGATGGTATACTGATAAGGTCTTGATTACACAGTGATAGAAAATATGCATGGACAGAAAGTACCAAAGGAGGGTATTTTTCCGATTTATGAATCTGCCCCGAGAAATGGTGAGTACTGAAGGGCCGCTAGTGGTGCAATATTAGACGAGAATGGTCTAAGGATATTGCGGAACCCAAGGATATGGGTACGGCCAAGGCTAATGTGCGGTTCACACTCAATATTTTGGTGACTGGAGATAGCCGGCATGTCTTTTGAGACGAGGGTAGTCACGGGGTACCCGTGGACGGAAACAGTAGAAGCCGGTATCCACATTTGGGCACGGGTACAAAAGAGTTAAACGTGCTCAACCCAGTAAAATGCCATGATGGGTGACCCCCTGGAAAGTTGTTGCACATGTTATGTCATATTATGAAAAAAGAGTAAGACATGTTGTACAGTAGTTCAGAGGTTGTGTGTTGTTGCAGGCTTTCTTTGACTACTGTAAACACCTGTGATATGTTGTTTTTGGGGTACCTATGCACCCAAAACTTTGTGAAATGACGGATAAGCCCATGTGTTTATGTGTAATTTACCTCTTTCTTGCTTCATATAGTGAAACATAAAGGTGGTAAGACTAAGAGATTTAGATGCTGGGCAAGGTCAGGAAGTTAGACCTAGCCTAATACAGCAAACACAGGGCAAGAGAATAGAATAGCAAACAATGATCAACGATCATCAGGAAGGTTATCCTGGAAAGGCCAATATAGTAACTATAATCTCTCGTACACTATGTGATGATTAATATGTTGTATGTTCTATATTCTGTGAATGAACACGTGCCTAGGGCACATTACCTAGCTGTAGTATGGGACTTAGCTGAGGTACACGAACATTACCTGGTTGTGGTTGGTGCCCAGCCGAGGTACACGAATATTATCTAGCTGTGGTGCGGGAAGTGTATATGTATCGTCCGATGGGAAGTGTATATGTACCATTCGGCCTAGTAAGGACCCAGCTATGATACACGATTTACCAGCTGTAGTCGGTGACTCGGCTGAGGTACACATAAGGGTTTCAACTGGATGGTTGGCCTTGAACTTTGTGTACACACACGGATTGTTGTTTTAACTGGGTGTTTGGCCCTGAACTTTGTGTACACACACGGATTGATGTGATTTTCATTTTACACTATATGGTGCATGACATATTTATCTATCACATTTTCTATGGATGATTGTGGGTTACTATGGAGGGCCATGTGGTGTGAATAAAAAGGCACCCTACCCGATAAGGTTGCTAGCCACGTCCTAAGGGACTCAGGTACGAGGCCAAGAAGGGCTACGGGTGTGACAATAATGAAAAAAAAAGGGACGAGATGTTTATATTGAAATTTACCAAAACTCAGCATTATGCATGGGATGATGATTGTGAGAGGAGCTTCTAAGAGCTGATTATGAAAATTTATTAAAGTACCAACATTGATAATCTCAGATCCATAGTGGGCCTTTGTTGTCTTCACTGATGCCAGATGGCATGGATTGGGAAGGGAATTGAATCCCCAGATGCGAGCAAGCATAGATCGAGATGAGAATTGATGCGAGCCGAGTGAGGGCATACGCATCTCGTCAGCTGAAGCTTCGGAAATTGAACTATTCCATCCATAATCTTGAGTTGATGATAAGAATGTTTGTATTGAATCAAGAAACATTGCCTTTATGGCATAATTGTAGAGTTGTACTGCGACAACAAAGATTGAAAGTTCTGATCGGAAAGGGCTACCTACGGTGAAATTTGATCGGAGAGGGCTACCTACGATGAAATCTGATCGGAGAGGGCTACCTAAGGAAAGTTCTGACCGGAAGGGGGCTGACCAGGTGTATGGGCGCCTGTGTGAAGCACCGAGTATAGAACCCTAGAGTGCAGCCACCGTGATGATGAACCCTAGAGTGCAGCTACCGTGATGATGAACCCGCGAGTGCAGCCACCATGATGACTAATCCTAGAGTACAGCTGCCATGAAGTTGAATCGTAGAGTAGGGCTACAAAAACATTGGCCCTTAACGATGGTGCATTGTAATGAATCCCGCATTGAATGGGTTTTCTTGAGACAAGAGTTTATATGACTCAGAATGATTCAAGTTCAAACAGATAAGGGTGGGCAGGCAGTGTAGCCTCACCTATATTGTATTTAAAATTGTGAAGCATCAGAGTGGGCAGCGGAAGTGTGGTGAATCTAGATGCAATTTTGAAACTTACAGGAGGGGTTGATGTTCGCACCATTGTTGATCATCCCAAAACATAATATGGCCTTGATGGTCAACAGTGTTACAGTATATGTGATGAACAGTATTACACCCTGAGTGGTGTACAGTATGACATCCTGCGTGGTGTACAGTATGATGACATGTATGGTCAACAGTCACACAACCTTTGTAGTTTGTGGTGACACATGTGAACTGGAATTGGGATAAACCCTAGTGTAGTAGGGTAGAATGGTGGCGAATACCTCTCAACAGCACCAGTGATAACAGTCCCAGATCAACAGTCGACCTTTACGGTCTACACAGATGCAAGTAGGCATGGATTGGGATGTGTTCTGATGCAACAAGGTTGAGTAGAGCCATGAGCATCTCTACGGCTATAGCCTCACAGAATGAATCATCCACTTGTGATATAGTGCAAACAGTGGATGGTGCACATAATGAATGGTGCACACAGTGAATAGTGCACACAGTACAGCCAATAAGGGTCAAATAGTCATTTGATCCTGAACACTGAATAGGTAATCATGAATTACAGAAAGTGTACAGGTTTTTACAAGGCGGTAAGACCCGATGTGTAAGGTTGCATAGGGCAGTGTCTCTGGGCTGTAAGACCTATGTGTCTAGCACTATGGTCGATGCCTAGTGTGATGACATTGGACCAATATGTCTAAGGTAATGTTTTGAGGTTGACAGAACATTTAAACTGTATCAGGTTGTAGCGAAGGCATTAAAACCAGTGTGACCAAGCATTTTGATGTCCAATAGTACTAGTCTCACATAAGGTGCGATATTCTACCATGGGAGGAACCTAACGAAGTGAACTATGGCTGGCTCACTAGCCCAACAGACCTTGTTAAGGGGGTGAGGATTGGGCCGTTAAAAAAAAAAGTGATCATGTGAATTCGGGTGAAGTCCCGAAGAGGCTGTAAGGCCTATAGAATCAAGCGTTGTGGGTACCTGTGTTTGATTACACACTACCTATTGTGTACAGAATGGATGATAAATGTTGAATACTATCTGAGATTAGTAATGGAAGTATGACTATGGTGTTACATGGCTTTTGAGCCTGCATGTGATAATAGAATGAGATAGGATTAATCCCTAAGTTGTAGACGTTCAAATTTCGAGGACGAAATTTATTGAACGGGGGGAGAAATGTAATATCCCGAATTTTGGGATTGGAAGCTTTGGAATAAGCCTAAATTGAGTGGACTACTAAGCCCCAATTTAGTAGATGTCCCAAATATATTCTCTAATGTTCCTTATATCTTTGGGGCATTAAAGAAAATAAAATGGTTAATTTTGAAGAAAGTGATTATGCTTACGGTGAAATCGCCTATGAGGTAGTGAGTTTGTCATATGATTTTGAAAGACTAAATGATAAGTAAAAATTATGAGATTTTACAGGATGAAAGTAGACATCCTAAGCTTTAATTTGATAGGTCATATGAATCAATTAAAGCTATACACAAAAAGATATGAATTTTGGAAGTCAGCACAGAAAAACTGTGAAATTTATGGAACAATATGCAAAGATTGAAATTCTGGGAATTTTGTGATTCCATTAAGCAAAAGTCTATATTTTTCCTTGAAACTAGACTCAATAAGGGTTCTATAGGCTTTGGAATCACCTCATTTCGATTTTTCTAGAATTAGTTATGATTTTTCAAAGTTTGGGCAGAAATCTGCCAGAATTTTGTAAAAATCCGAAAATTGAGAAATTATCAAATAAATAAAATATAATATTAGATATTAAAATAAAAAGTCATCATCTTCCTCCCTAGCTCATTTCTGACGTTCAGCAAGCTGCATATAGAGAGAGAAGGTGTGGAATTGTAGAGAGAGAAAGGAGAAGAAAAATCACAAGGTAAGCCGATTTCTCCGACGATTTCGCTCCTAACGCGTATAACTCCGATCCTAAACTACTCCTCTTTGTTCTTTAAGGTTTGGAAAGCTCAAATTTGGTGTTTTCAAAGTTAGGGTTTTCTGCCATTTTTGGGAAAATCTTGTTGGAGCTTGAGGTAACTTCCAAACCTTCGTATATTGACTATTCTAGCTGCTGTGGGCAATTTAATCGGTGAAATTTCGCCGGATTGCCATTGGTTTTAATTTTTGGAAATGGGTATGTGGGGCTGTTATGCTGCCCAAATTGATACTAAATGGTAGTTGTAACCTAATGGAATAGTCAATAAAGTGGTTAGGAGTAGAAAGGAACATGTTTACGGAGCCGAAACCGAAAAACCCCGATTTTCCCTAGAAAACACATATATTTCGGTCAGGGCTCTAAATGGGTCTTAGAGTTGGATTTTCAATGATTTGATGATTCCATTGAGTTCAGGAGGGAAAATTAGGTGGGGTTACAGTTGGGCACTTTTTCGGAAAAGGCCGAGAAAGCATAATTACGGAAACGCCCCTAAAACCCTAAAAGTAGGGCTGCCAAGGGCAATTTCGTAATTTGACATTGAATTTGATAATTCCGAGTCCGGAAATGGATTCCTTGGACGAAAATATGTCAGGATAGCCCAGGTTAGAATTTCGAGAAAAGTACAGCCGGACCGGGTATGATGGGGCCGGGTCCCCGGGGGTATTTTAGTAATTTTTCAAGATAGACTCATATAACCCCCAGAAACACTATGGAAGTGTCTAAATAGTACATTTGACATTGTAGGATCGAATATGGAGCCCTGAGCTGTTGGCACGCATTACGAGGCATGCGTTTCGAGGCGGAAAAAGGGTTAAGGTAGGGGACTTACCTTACTTGCATGTATTTGATATCTTTGCTAGTGTAATGATGTATGTGATTGCTTTACTTGATTGTGTAGAGCATATTTGAATACATGAAGCTCTGTTTCTGTTTTCGCTGTGGCCATAGTCTTGTTATATGAAACATTGAGCATGCAGAAATGTCATTATGGGGCATACATCTAGATAAAGCTAACATGTCATATACATAGCATCAATCATGCATGCATTATGGTATCTGTTTCCTACTGAGATTCTCTCGAATCTCACCCTCCCCTACCAACAATTTAGACAGGAGACGACAGAAGATATGCGAACAATAATGCAGAGAATCATACGAGGGGATTACAGTAGTAGAACGAAGACGGGAAGAAGTCTCCGCTTCACTGGGATGGGTTTAGATACCCTAATAGCCTTGTACGGCTACCTTAATCGTAAGTATCATGTACAAACCCCTATGGGGAATTTATGTAATCATACATATATTATCAGTATAGTTATGCTATTCCTGTGTTGCCCACCGAACCGCATATCGTTTTCCGCAAATACTCTGGTAAATATGAAATTAAAATAAGGGCGTGACAAACATCAGATGGAACTGTCAAATTATCTTTTGATAGACCAAGAAGATCTTGTAGTCAAGCTACCAGAACTGAGCCTTCATTATATGAAGACTGTAGGTCTGTTAGATCTGAATCTTCAAGATATTCTTGTTCTTTACCTAAACCACCATCTATCATCTACATGTCAGCCCCCAACACATCAACTCCTCAACAAACTTTACCAAAAGTACCATCGGTCATATATGCACCTGCACCATCCACAGTAACCCCACAAACAACCACAAACGTTTCAATTCAAGGAATTGACAATTCTTTAAATATCCCACAAACAAGTTATGAAAAGGATGATGACTTAAAATCAATTGAGTCTCCAACCTATTCATCTCTTGGAGAATCAGGGGAACCTTTTATTATAAACGTTTTAGAAAATGTTTTCCAAATTGACAAACAAACATTGCAAAAGGAATTTTACTCTGAGAAAAATACCCTTCAGAGAGAATGGTTTCTACAGAATTTCGGAAAATCTGCTAGAAAAGAAATCCAAGAGAAATTCTACAGATTTCTTGAAAAGGTACAAGAAGATATTCCATTTTTTGATTGGTTTAATGCGTATGCAGAAGATCAAAACCTGGAATATCCCTTTTTACAAACCATTAATATGACAAAGAAACAATGGAAAACTTCTGAAGGTGAAACTATTTCTTCTGAGTTTCTTCCCCCAAAAACAGTGCAAATACCACAATTGGCTGATGACAAACGTCAACCAATCATGGCTGCACCTTTCAAATTTAAAAACATTGAAAAACCCATTGATCCAACGGATATTAAGAATATTGTTGAACAAAACAATTACACAAACCAATATCTTCAGGTATTAGGTGATTATTTTGTTCAAACACCAGTTTCTTCGAGAAAAGTCGAAACTAGAATTGAAACACCCCTTTTCAAACCTTTTCAAATAAACCAGAAAATTAAGTCAGATTTTCAAACTAAAAGATCTGATTTATTAAGAAAAGTTAATCAACAAATTAGCCAACTTCAAACAACAACTGTCCCAGATACACCCCAGTCGTCATCTACTAAATCAAAAGATGTTATGACTTTTGAAAAAGATTCCCAAATTGGAGAAACAGACTCTAACCCTTCTGAGTCGCAACTCCAGATCAACCATCAACACTGGAAAAAGCCTTCAAAACTCTACTACCATAGAGCTAGCCCGCCAGACATTCTAGTTGAAGAACGAATAAACCAAAACATTAAATCCTTCAATGCTGACAATATCTATGAATGGAACATAGATGGTCAAAGTGAGACAAACATTCTACAAATCCTTCAACAAATGTCCATGGTAAGTACCGCATACCAAACTCAACATGATTATTCAGATGAGATGATTACCAATCTTATAGTTTCCGGGTTTACTGGACAACTCAAAGGTTGGTGGGATAATTATCTTTCTTCTGAAGATAAACATACCATCTTTATATCTATTAAAACTGAATCTGATGGAACACCCATTACCTCAAACGGCCAACCCATTCCAGATTCGGTAAACACTCTTCTTTTTACAATTATTAAACATTTTGTTGGAGATCCATCTATCTGGAAAGATAGGTCGGCTGAACTTCTTTCAAATCTTAAATGCAGTACCTTATCTGATTTCAGATGGTATAGAGATACTTTTTTGACTAGAGTACTCACTAGAGACGATGCTCATCAGCCATTTTGGAAAGAAAAATTCCTAGCTGGATTACCTAAGTCTTTAGGTGATAAAGTTAGAGAAAAATTTAGAAACCAAAATGATGGCAACATCCCTTATGAGCATTTGACATATGGTCAATTGATCTCTTATGTCCAAAGAGCTGCTCTTAAGATTTGTCAAGACGACAAAATCCAACGACAACTTGCAAAAGAAAAAGCCACAGACAGGAAAGAATTAGGAACTTTCTGTGAACAATTTGGCTTTCCTCCTTGTAAGCAATCTAAACCTCACCGCAAACCTTACCATAGAAGGAAGAAACATATCTACCAAAGATATAAGCCCAATACACCTCCTCATAGACTTGAAAAGGAATTTCGCTCAAAACCAAAAATTGATTTTCCTAAACAAAAGAAAATTACTTGTTTTAAATGTGGTAAACCGGGTCATATTTCCAAATATTGTCATTTGACTCGAAAGTTGAAGAAGATTAAGAGTATTGAAGAACCTCTTCTTGAACAAATAAACAATCTTTTGATTGAAACTTCTGAATCTGAATCTGAAAGTAGTTCTTCTGAAGATCTTAATCAAATTCAAAACGAAGATCTTCCAGAAAACTCTTCTTCTGAGATTAATGTTATCACGAAGGAACATGATTTACTTCTTGATATCATTACTAAACTCCCAGATTCTGATAGAGGAGAATATTTGTTCAAACTAAGAGAAATTCTCAATCAAACTCCAACTTCTTCAGACTCCAAACCTCCTATTCTTTTTAACAAATATGATTTGACAAATGTTTTAAATAAATTCAAACATTCTGTTAGACCAACTACCCTCCAAGACCTTCAGTATGAGGTAAATAACCTCAAAACTGAAATCAATCTTATCAAACTTCAACAAAATACTCATGCAACTGTTATATCCCAAATACAGGATATTCAACTTGCAGCTCAAACTGAAGGGCAACATAAAACACCTTCCGAGCAAGAGGACAATAATCTTTCTGATCTTTCTGAACCATTTTTAAACTTGATTTCAAAAATATTAACTCAAAAGTTTTATGTCCAAGCTAAAATTGTTATTGATAATGATTTTGTCCTGGACCAAACTGTTCTGTTTGACACAGGAGCTGATTCTAATTGTTTTAAAGAAGGAATCATTCCTACAAAATACTTTGAAAAAACAACCGAAAGGTTTAATGGTGTCAATGGCTCACGCCTAGATGTCAAATACAAAGTTTCAAACGTTGTTATTGAAAATGAAGGTTTAAAGATTCAAACCCCATTTATATTAGTTAAAGATATGGGAACCCAGATTATTCTTGGGGCACCATTTGCAAGGCTATTATTTCCATATATGACTGATGTAGATGGAATTTCAAAACAATATCTGGGTAAAACAATTCTATTTCCTTTTACTCAAAAACCCAGAATTAAAGAATTAAATCTTCTCTCTTCAAAGCAACAACAAGTTAACTTTTTGAAGGAAGATATCTCTTTTAGACATATAGAAGCACAGCTTTGTCAAGCACAAATTAAACAACAAATTCAAACTTGTCTTGCGAAAATCCATCAAACTATTTGCGCGGATTTACCAAATGCATTTTGGAATCGCAAAAAACATGTTGTTGACTTACCTTATGAAACGGGTTTTTCTGAAAAACAAATACCTACTAAGGCACGACCAATTCAAATGACTGCAGAACTTCTTGAAACCTGTAAAAAGGAAATTCAAGAACTTCTGAACAAAAAATTGATTCGCAAATCTAGAAGCCCTTGGTCTTGTGCTGCTTTTTATGTAAATAAGAATGCAGAAATAGAACGTGGAGCTCCTAGACTTGTAATCAATTACAAGCCATTAAACGAGGCGTTACAATGGATAAGGTATCCAATTCCAAACAAATCTGATCTACTTAAACGTTTGTATTCTGCAAAAATCTTTTCCAAATTCGACATGAAATCTGGATTTTGGCAGATTCAAATTTCTGAAAAAGATAGGTATAAAACTGCTTTTACTGTACCTTTTGGTCAGTATGAGTGGAATGTTATGCCTTTTGGTTTAAAAAATGCTCCTTCTGAATTCCAGAGAATCATGAACGAAATCTTTAACGATTATAGTCAATTCATTATCGTTTACATTGATGATGTTTTGATCTATTCTTATTCAATAAACCAACATTTTAAACATGTTAATCATTTCATTAAAATTGCAGAAACAAATGGTTTAGTAGTATCTAAACCTAAAATTAGTCTTTTTCAAACTAAGGTTAGGTTTCTTGGTCATTGGATTTACCAAGGATCTATAACGCCAATTGAACGTGCAATTCAATTTGCAGATAAATTTCCCGATCAAATCATTGACAAAACACAACTTCAAAGATTTTTGGGATGTTTAAACTATGTTGCTGAATTTATTCCTCATCTTAGCAATTTCATTAAACCACTACACCAGCGTCTTAAAACGAACCCTCCTCCATGGACGGATATCCATTCAAATGTTGTCAAGCAGATTAAACTCCAGGTTAAAGAACTTCCTTGTCTTAGCCTTCCTGATCCTTCTGCTTACAAAATTGTTGAAACTGATGCCTCTGACATTGGTTATGGTGGCATTCTTAAACAGCGTTTAGACGGCAAAGAAAAAATTGTTTCTTTTACATCTAAACATTGGAATTCTGCACAACAGAATTATTCTACAATTAAAAAAGAAATTTTGGCAATTGTTTTATGCATTTCCAAATTTCAATATGATCTTTTAAACCAAAGGTTTTTAGTTCGCATTGATTGTAAATCAGCAAAAGATGTTTTACAAAAGGATGTTAAAAACCTTGCATCTAAACAAATTTTTGCCAGATGGCAAGCAATTTTAAGTGTTTTTGATTTTGACATTGAATTTATCAAAGGCACTTCAAACTCCTTACCAGATTTTCTTACCCGTGAGTTTCTTCAGGGTAGGTAGTGAGTGAACCAACAAAATGCCCAGAAAAAAGAAAGAATCTGATGAGAAACAAAAGAGTGATAAACTCCCGAGTATCATGCAAGATGCTCAAAATCAAACAGTCTCTAGTGCAAGTCTGGAGGCGATCATGCAACAACTTCTGCAACAATATGGATCCCAAACACAAGGATCACAACAGCAGAAACAGTCTCAAGCAGAGTCATCTACTCCATCTGGGTCATCAATCCAGAAACCTCAAACTGAAGCAACCTCTACAAATGAGATCTTAAAATCTTATGAACAGGCGTATGCCCAGAGGAAGCTTCCAAATCAAACATGGGAACAGGTAGTGAAAAAAGGGAAAAACACAGCCCTTGTACCATTTTCCCCAATGACTAAACAAGAATATGATAGGTTAAACCAAGCACCCCAAAGTCTACAAGCTTGGCCAAGACCTTCTACTCCTCCAAATCAAAGACAACTGACAATTGCAGCTTCTTCCTCCAAAGCAATTGTCAGTCTACCCCAAACACAAACCAACACACATACGCCTTATTCCCATAAAGAGGCTTATGCAAAACACATTCTACAAGTGGAACCGGAGTTTTTTCACCAAAACCCAAATCAGGTAGCCGTGAATGTCTTCCCTCCAGGATTTCATTTCAGGCCTTCTGATTTGACAAAAACTAGAGAATGGTATGAGTTAATACTGGTTCATACTGGGTCCATCCTAGTCAAACGAAAAACAGATAAAAGAACTGGACCAATGATTACTCATTCCTCTCTCCAGATTTTGAAAGTTCTCACCCCTTCCCAGTGGGGACAAAATTTACTTAAACCAAAATTTTGGGAACTTGATTATGAACCCAAAGGATATACTTACTGGGATTATGTTGATGCATGGTCCAATGTCTTTTGGGATCAAAATGAACTTTTTACACATACTTGGTTCATCTACTTTAAAACGAAAACTGAGTATGATTTTCCCCAATGGTTTGTTCACTGGTGGGGATTCTTTGGTCCTGTACTAGAGATATTACCCCCAAAGGTTGTACAAGCCTTTGAATTCTTTAAACAAAAATTCAATATTGGTGAGGATCCTTTTCCAATTGATCTTCACTATTTTTCAAAATTATCTGTATCCTGGGTTTTTGCCTGGAATTACAGATTTTCTAGAACAAATCAAGGATCTCCCCTCTTACCAACTCTACAAAGACTTCCCTCGGTAAGATGGTGGGCCAAATTTGACATCAGCAGGATTGACAGTAGAGCAGTTGATAAATGGTTCAAAGAAAATCCTCAACATCTTTGTATGACGGAACAGAGTAAATTCCTAAATCAAAAATCGAGGATTACATCTATGTTAGCTGGAACCACGGATAAGGCTAACCTTATTAGTCAACTCAGCTCAATGCTACAAGTTCTACAACAACAACAAGACCAAACGGCTTCGACTAGTCAACCAATCTCTTCAGCAGCCTCAGACAATCAAGAGGATAATGAAGAAGAATTTGTTGTAGACTTAGATGAAGATTAAACGCTCGAAGGCTTAGAATTATTTTTAGGTTTTCGATGTAAACATACAAAAAGCACTGTAGCACTATACACCATACACAGTAGCTTTCACAGTATAGTACTGTAACACCATGTGTCGGCAGTACTGTGCAAATAGTACCAACCGGAACTGTTTAAACAGTAACAAGTTACCGGTCGACTGTTCACCGGAACTGTGTAAACAGTACAGGTCACCAGCCGGTTATAAGTCACCCTAAACAGTATCCTCGCTTGTCTATTTAAAGCCGATTCAGTTTCATTCTGAGGCAGGTTCGGTTAGGCTTAGAGAGAGAACTAGAGAGAGAAGCTCTGAGCTCCTCCGGCGAGTCTCCTCCCTCTCTTCCCTCCGGCGAGTTTCCTTCTACCCTTTTCTTCCTTTGTAAGTGCTTATGTTTTCATTTCAATAAAATTAATCAGTTTCTTCTACTTTTATTTGCATCATATCCTTCCCTCCTCTGATGGCTCGGGATTAGCAGGTTAAATGAGTTAATCACTGGCAGGTTCTACCGCCACCGATTAATTTCATTCGCAATCTCAGTAGACATTACAGAGCATCCCCTCTGCATGCATCATTTGATATTATGTTTTTAATTTTACCTTAAGAAGTCCGTCTTCTTCCCTCTTCACATGCACCTCCCTTTCTTTAGTTAGATCTACCTTCGGGGCCTCCCCGTCTTGGTATCAGAGCCAGAAGGTGAAGTAGGGATGTAATATTTAGATCTGGATCTGTGTTGGTGGTATTAAACTTTTTGTTAGCGGATTAGTATGATTTAAAGATCTGTACTTGATAGCACTTCGTATATAGTTCTTGTTTATCATACATGAGTCCATCCGTGGGTTGAGGTTACCATAAGTCCCGTGTGTTGAGGCAGGTGTTTATGCCCCACGCAGTAGTGTATGATAAATAAAGATTTTATATACAATGAGTCTGGCTAGAGTTAGATCTAAAAAGTCTTATTAATTTCTTAACAAATCATTTTAATCCATAAACACTGATACATTTTTAATTATTATACCACTATGGATCCAGAAGGTGATGATACTTAGGCAAGGGAGAATTACATCATTATTGTTATCTTCTTCTCTTTAAGCTTTCTTCAGCCTTAATTTCAGCCTTTATATTCTGTTCTTTATTTCTGTTCTTTACTTCCTGCACTCTTTCCTTTCAGTCTTTTAAATTCTGTCAATTTAAATTTTGCAATTTAAATTATGTCTTTTCTTCTCCGTTCCTTTTCTTCTAAACGCGGTAGTAGTAGTTCTTCTTCTACTCCATTAAACAACTCTACGCTAAACGATGAGGAATCAAAGTCTTCAACTTCTAAACAAATTTTCAAAGAAGAAATTTCTTTTGAAAATATAAACCAGAAAGTTGACGATTGGGTTTTACCTCCAATTGCCTTAAACGCACTTTATCAAATGCAAACTCAAGATAAGAAATGGTTCTCCAAATCTGATTACATAATCAGAACAGTTGAAGAATCAATTCCTATCAAACCTGAAAAAGGAGAATTTTACCTTCTTTCTCAAAAGTCAATTGATAAACATAAGAAAGATTACAACTTTTTGCATATCGGAAGTGTTCAAGTTGCCATTAAACCATTGATAAGAAAAGGATTAAACGTCTTATCCGTGGTTCCAGCTAACATAGATGTAATCCTCGATTTTTGATTTAGGAATTTACTCTGTTCCGTCATACAAAGATGTTGAGGATTTTCTTTGAACCATTTATCAACTGCTCTACTGTCAATCCTGCTGATGTCAAATTTGGCCCACCATCTTACCGAGGGAAGTCTTTGTAGAGTTGGTAAGAGGGGAGATCCTTGATTTGTTCTAGAAAATCTGTAATTCCAGGCAAAAACCCAGGATACAGATAATTTTGAAAAATAGTGAAGATCAATTGGAAAAGGATCCTCACCAATATTGAATTTTTGTTTAAAGAATTCAAAGGCTTGTACAACCTTTGGGGGTAATATCTCTAGTACAGGACCAAAGAATCCCCACCAGTGAACAAACCATTGGGGAAAATCATACTCAGTTTTCGTTTTAAAGTAGATGAACCAAGTATGTGTAAAAAGTTCATTTTGATCCCAAAAGACATTGGACCATGCATCAACATAATCCCAGTAAGTATATCCTTTGGGTTCATAATCAAGTTCCCAAAATTTTGGTTTAAGTAAATTTTGTCCCCACTGGGAAGGGGTGAGAACTTTCAAAATCTGGAGAGAGGAATGAGTAATCATTGGTCCAGTTCTTTTATCTGTTTTTCGTTTGACTAGGATGGACCCAGTATGAACCAGTATTAACTCATACCATTCTCTAGTTTTTGTCAAATCAGAAGGCCTGAAATGAAATCCTGGAGGGAAGACATTCACGGCTACCTGATTTGGGTTTTGGTGAAAAAACTCCGGTTCCACTTGTAGAATGTGTTTTGCATAAGCCTCTTTATGGGAATAAGGCGTATGTGTGTTGGTTTGTGTTTGGGGTAGACTGACAATTGCTTTGGAGGAAGAAGCTGCAATTGTCAGTTGTCTTTGATTTGGAGGAGTAGAAGGTCTTGGCCAAGCTTGTAGACTTTGGGGTGCTTGGTTTAACCTATCATATTCTTGTTTAGTCATTGGGGAAAATGGTACAAGGGCTGTGTTTTTCCCTTTTTTCACTACCTGTTCCCATGTTTGATTTGGAAGCTTCCTCTGGGCATACGCCTGTTCATAAGATTTTAAGATCTCATTTGTAGAGGTTGCTTCAGTTTTAGGTTTCTGGATTGATGACCCAGATGGAGTAGATGACTCTGCTTGAGACTGTTTCTGCTGTTGTGATCCTTGTGTTTGGGATCCATATTGTTGCAGAAGTTGTTGCATGATCGCCTCCAGACTTGCACTAGAGACTGTTTGATTTTGAGCATCTTGCATGATACTCGGGAGTTTATCACTCTTTTGTTTCTCATCAGATTCTTTCTTTTTTCTGGGCATTTTGTTGGTTCACTCACTACCTACCCTGAAGAAACTCACGGGTAAGAAAATCTGGTAAGGAGTTTGAAGTGCCTTTGATAAATTCAATGTCAAAATCAAAAACACTTAAAATTGCTTGCCATCTGGCAAAAATTTGTTTAGATGCAAGGTTTTTAACATCCTTTTGTAAAACATCTTTTGCTGATTTACAATCAATGCGAACTAAAAACCTTTGGTTTAAAAGATCATATTGAAATTTGGAAATGCATAAAACAATTGCCAAAATTTCTTTTTTAATTGTAGAATAATTCTGTTGTGCAGAATTCCAATGTTTAGATGTAAAAGAAACAATTTTTTCTTTGCCGTCTAAACGCTGTTTAAGAATGCCACCATAACCAATGTCAGAGGCATCAGTTTCAACAATTTTGTAAGCAGAAGGATCAGGAAGGCTAAGACAAGGAAGTTCTTTAACCTGGAGTTTAATCTGCTTGACAACATTTGAATGGATATCCGTCCATGGAGGAGGGTTCGTTTTAAGACGCTGGTGTAGTGGTTTAATGAAATTGCTAAGATGAGGAATAAATTCAGCAACATAGTTTAAACATCCCAAAAATCTTTGAAGTTGTGTTTTGTCAATGATTTGATCGGGAAATTTATCTGCAAATTGAATTGCACGTTCAATTGGCGTTATAGATCCTTGGTAAATCCAATGACCAAGAAACCTAACCTTAGTTTGAAAAAGACTAATTTTAGGTTTAGATACTACTAAACCATTTGTTTCTGCAATTTTAATGAAATGATTAACATGTTTAAAATGTTGGTTTATTGAATAAGAATAGATCAAAACATCATCAATGTAAACGATAATGAATTGACTATAATCGTTAAAGATTTCGTTCATGATTCTCTGGAATTCAGAAGGAGCATTTTTTAAACCAAAAGGCATAACATTCCACTCATACTGACCAAAAGGTACAGTAAAAGCAGTTTTATACCTATCTTTTTCAGAAATTTGAATCTGCCAAAATCCAGATTTCATGTCGAATTTGGAAAAGATTTTTGCAGAATACAAACGTTTAAGTAGATCAGATTTGTTTGGAATTGGATACCTTATCCATTGTAACGCCTCGTTTAATGGCTTGTAATTGATTACAAGTCTAGGAGCTCCACGTTCTATTTCTGCATTCTTATTTACATAAAAAGCAGCACAAGACCAAGGGCTTCTAGATTTGCGAATCAATTTTTTGTTCAGAAGTTCTTGAATTTCCTTTTTACAGGTTTCAAGAAGTTCTGCAGTCATTTGAATTGGTCGTGCCTTAGTAGGTATTTGTTTTTCAGAAAAACCCATTTCATAAGGTAAGTCAACAACATGTTTTTTGCGATTCCAAAATGCATTTGGTAAATCCGCGCAAATAGTTTGATGGATTTTCGCAAGACAAGTTTGAATTTGTTGTTTAATTTGTGCTTGACAAAGCTGTGCTTCTATATGTCTAAAAGAGATATCTTCCTTCAAAAAGTTAACTTGTTGTTGCTTTGAAGAGAGAAGATTTAATTCTTTAATTCTGGGTTTTTGAGTAAAAGGAAATAGAATTGTTTTACCCAGATATTGTTTTGAAATTCCATCTACATCAGTCATATATGGAAATAATAGCCTTGCAAATGGCGCCCCAAGAATAATCTGGGTTCCCATATCTTTAACTAATATAAATGGGGTTTGAATCTTTAAACCTTCATTTTCAATAACAACGTTTGAAACTTTGTATTTGACATCTAGGCGTGAGCCATTGACACCATTAAACCTTTCGGTTGTTTTTTCAAAGTATTTTGTAGGAATGATTCCTTCTTTAAAACAATTAGAATCAGCTCCTGTGTCAAACAGAACAGTTTGGTCCAGGACAAAATCATTATCAATAACAATTTTAGCTTGGACATAAAACTTTTGAGTTAATATTTTTGAAATCAAGTTTAAAAATGGTTCAGAAAGATCAGAAAGATTATTGTCCTCTTGCTCGGAAGGTGTTTTATGTTGCCCTTCAGTTTGAGCTGCAAGTTGAATATCCTGTATTTGGGATATAACAGTTGCATGAGTATTTTGTTGAAGTTTGATAAGATTGATTTCAGTTTTGAGGTTATTTACCTCATACTGAAGGTCTTGGAGGGTAGTTGGTCTAACAGAATGTTTGAATTTATTTAAAACATTTGTCAAATCATATTTGTTAAAAAGAATAGGAGGTTTGGAGTCTGAAGAAGTTGGAGTTTGATTGAGAATTTCTCTTAGTTTGAACAAATATTCTCCTCTATCAGAATCTGGGAGTTTAGTAATGATATCAAGAAGTAAATCATGTTCCTTCGTGATAACATTAATCTCAGAAGAAGAGTTTTCTGGAAGATCTTCGTTTTGAATTTGATTAAGATCTTCAGAAGAACTACTTTCAGATTCAGATTCAGAAGTTTCAATCAAAAGATTGTTTATTTGTTCAAGAAGAGGTTCTTCAATACTCTTAATCTTCTTCAACTTTCGAGTCAAATGACAATATTTGGAAATATGACCCGGTTTACCACATTTAAAACAAGTAATTTTCTTTTGTTTAGGAAAATCAATTTTTGGTTTTGAGCGAAATTCCTTTTCAAGTCTATGAGGAGGTGTATTGGGCTTATATCTTTGGTAGATATGTTTCTTCCTTCTATGGTAAGGTTTGCGGTGAGGTTTAGATTGCTTACAAGGAGGAAAGCCAAATTGTTCATAGAAAGTTCCTAATTCTTTCCTGTCTGTGGCTTTTTCTTTTGCAAGTTGTCGTTGGATTTTGTCGTCTTGACAAATCTTAAGAGCAGCTCTTTGGACATAAGAGATCAATTGACCATATGTCAAATGCTCATAAGGGATGTTGCCATCATTTTGGTTTCTAAATTTTTCTCTAACTTTATCACCTAAAGACTTAGGTAATCCAGCTAGGAATTTTTCTTTCCAAAATGGCTGATGAGCATCGTCTCTAGTGAGTACTCTAGTCAAAAAAGTATCTCTATACCATCTGAAATCAGATAAGGTACTGCATTTAAGATTTGAAAGAAGTTCAGCCGACCTATCTTTCCAGATAGATGGATCTCCAACAAAATGTTTAATAATTGTAAAAAGAAGAGTGTTTACCGAATCTGGAATGGGTTGGCCGTTTGAGGTAATGGGTGTTCCATCAGATTCAGTTTTAATAGATATAAAGATGGTATGTTTATCTTCAGAAGAAAGATAATTATCCCACCAACCTTTGAGTTGTCCAGTAAACCCGGAAACTATAAGATTGGTAATCATCTCATCTGAATAATCATGTTGAGTTTGGTATGCGGTACTTACCATGGACATTTGTTGAAGGATTTGTAGAATGTTTGTCTCACTTTGACCATCTATGTTCCATTCATAGATATTGTCAGCATTGAAGGATTTAATGTTTTGGTTTATTCGTTCTTCAACTAGAATGTCTGGCGGGCTAGCTCTATGGTAGTAGAGTTTTGAAGGCTTTTTCCAGTGTTGATGGTTGATCTGGAGTTGCGACTCAGAAGGGTTAGAGTCTGTTTCTCCAATTTGGGAATCTTTTTCAAAAGTCATAACATCTTTTGATTTAGTAGATGACGACTGGGGTGTATCTGGGACAGTTGTTGTTTGAAGTTGGCTAATTTGTTGATTAACTTTTCTTAATAAATCAGATCTTTTAGTTTGAAAATCTGACTTAATTTTCTGGTTTATTTGAAAAGGTTTGAAAAGGGGTGTTTCAATTCTAGTTTCGACTTTTCTCGAAGAAACTGGTGTTTGAACAAAATAATCACCTAATACCTGAAGATATTGGTTTGTGTAATTGTTTTGTTCAACAATATTCTTAATATCCGTTGGATCAATGGGTTTTTCAATGTTTTTAAATTTGAAAGGTGCAGCCATGATTGGTTGACGTTTGTCATCAGCCAATTGTGGTATTTGCACTGTTTTTGGGGGAAGAAACTCAGAAGAAATAGTTTCACCTTCAGAAGTTTTCCATTGTTTCTTTGTCATATTAATGGTTTGTAAAAAGGGATATTCCAGGTTTTGATCTTCTGCATACGCATTAAACCAATCAAAAAATGGAATATCTTCTTGTACCTTTTCAAGAAATCTGTAGAATTTCTCTTGGATTTCTTTTCTAGCAGATTTTCCGAAATTCTGTAGAAACCATTCTCTCTGAAGGGTATTTTTCTCAGAGTAAAATTCCTTTTGCAATGTTTGTTTGTCAATTTGGAAAACATTTTCTAAAACGTTTATAATAAAAGGTTCCCCTGATTCTCCAAGAGATGAATAGGTTGGAGACTCAATTGATTTTAAGTCATCATCCTTTTCATAACTTGTTTGTGGGATATTTAAAGAATTGTCAATTCCTTGAATTGAAACGTTTGTGGTTGTTTGTGGGGTTACTGTGGATGGTGCAGGTGCATATATGACCGATGGTACTTTTGGTAAAGTTTGTTGAGGAGTTGATGTGTTGGGGGCTGACATGTAGATGATAGATGGTGGTTTAGGTAAAGAACAAGAATATCTTGAAGATTCAGATCTAACAGACCTACAGTCTTCATATAATGAAGGCTCAGTTCTGGTAGCTTGACTACAAGATCTTCTTGGTCTATCAAAAGATAATTTGACAGTTCCATCTGATGTTTGAATGATCTTGCTTACCTGAGATATAGGTTTAGGAATCGGCTTTGTGGCCTTATCCATTGTCCAATCATCTGGTAATTCAACATCATCCCACATAATTGTTTTTGGAACGGTCAAGTTTGCATTTTGTTCATCTGATAGAAAAACTATTGTTTGGCCATTATCAGGTGGTATCAAAACTAATGAATTGGACGAGTTTAGAACCTTATACTGTACCCTATATGTTAGAGTAGCAGGTATAGATCCTGGTTTCATGTTTAAACCGTTTAGCTGAAGTTTGAGTTTAAGAACTTCAAGAACTTGTTCATCTTTTAAATCTGCCATCCTATCAGGATAACAGTTAAAGTAGATAGGACCATTATGAAGTCCGAAATGTTTAAAAAAAAAAGGACACCTAAATGTTTGTTTTTTTTAAAAAAAAAATCGTTTATATTTTTCACTACCCTGAAATTAAAACCTAAAGAAATAGGATTGAACAATTTTTCATAAACGAAAATGTCTTTATAAATAGTAAGGGAACATCCAGCACTAGCTAATTAAAGTGCTGACTCCTACTAATACAATGTACAATAATTACCACAAAGTGTCAAATGGTTGTCTACACAACTACTAACTAATAAAAATAAAATTATTAGTTATCATCAATTTATCACAAAATGTCAGAAGTGAAACTCAAAATTCAAAAAAGATTAATATTGATGAAGGATGATAAATCAATATGCATCTACAACGATGACAAATTCAAATGCCAGCACCATCAAAATGTATCTACAATAATCTTAGTTCATAACTTAGTCCATAAAAAACATAAATAATTAACCATATCTTTTGGTGACGGCAGGAGAGGGAGGAGCGAGGCCAACAATGGGAGAGGGAGGGAGGAGGAACCAACGGCATCAAAGATCAATGAGGGATGATGGCAATGAGCTTCAACAATAGCGAGGGAGAGAGGAGGACGATAGAGGATGGTGGTGGAGAGAGAGAGGAGGACAACCTTTAAGAGAGAGTGACGGTAGTGAGAGAGAGTGACGGCGGAAGAATGAGCTTCACCAGAGTGATGGTGGAAGGAGGAGCTTCAAGAGAGAATGAGAGTTTTGAATAAAGGAAGCTAGCTTGCGGAGGTAGATATGACTTTGAAGGAAGTGATGTCAGTTTGACTGACATGCATTACTTTTAGGCATCCCTTTTGCAATTTAGGACGCCTAAAGTAATTTTTTTTTACTTTAGGCTACTTTTGGCATCTTTTTTTTTTTGGACGCGTAAAATTACACTTTAGGCGTCGTCCCAAATTCAATTTGGGATGCCTAAAGTTATCTAGTTCCACCCAGAATTACAAAAACGCCATTGCATTTGTTTTTTACTTCCCTTTTTTAAAAAATGGACGTCCTTTGGGGTAGTAGAATCTATATCTTGTAGTAGTGAATCAAGAAGGGGGAAAATGGACTTTTAAGATTATGTTTTTATTCTATGTATATCCAAGTAAAAAAGGAAAAAAAAACAAAAAGATAGCTGCTCTCTTTCATCACTTAATATATGAAGTTGTTGTTGATATTTTAGTAACTACTATCGTAGAAGAAACACTAAAATAAATTTCCACAAGCAACTTTATTTTGAAATGATAGGAAAGCATCAACAGATGTAGCAAAAATATACAGATTATTTGGGAAAAGAGAAATTGGCATATAGCGGGCATAAAGAAGATGCAGGTTTCTTTTGTGCTTTGCCCCTTCGTATATGAGGCTTTGATTGATACCATAGTAAATAAGCATAAAATCATAAAACTAACAAACCTGAAGATGATAACATCTACACCTATCCATGCATGTTACTAGTAGCATAACCATTTTGCAGCAAATGTGTCAAAAAAAATATGTTTTTATGATTCTACTTTGTCAATATATAACATATTTTAATGAAAAACTTTGGTTAAATAGTTGGAAGAATGAAGAATCTAATAAGACCCCATCACCTATGGCTGTCAAAACTCACAGAAGAAGACAAAATGGGCAGTCCTGGTGAAATAAAAAGTAAGGGCAACAGTCAAAAAGTGGAGAAGGATGGAATTTGGAGAAGTGAGACTTAGGCCTTTTGGAGAGGAGAACTGTGTGTTCTTGCCATGAGTTTTTTGTAGTGTCATTGTGGGTGGGTTGTATCTTTTATCTTTGTTTTGCGTATGTATCAATGTTGTGTATTGTTTCTGAGTAATGTATTTGTAGCTGTATTTTCCATCACTTTTGAACAAGTTTGTTCTTTATATATTTGAAAGTGTTTTCTTCTGTGAGAATTTGTGAAGGGCTTTGACAGAATCAAATTGTCAGAGCAATCTTTTAATTTTTTTAATATATGCCAGCCATTTTTTTCCTTGACCACATCTAACCTCTTTAAAATAAACAAAACTTGTTCACTTTTTTCCCACCAACTCAACCAATACAATGGAGAGAATGTGCAGAAAGAAAGAAAAGTTGACAGATATAAAAAGTTTTAAATGAAAAAACACAAGAAAAGATAGCTCCTACATCTATTTCATCTCTTGATACATAAAGCTATATTATAGTAACTACCATTATTAGAAAAGAACAATTGAAATAAATTTCAACAATCAATGATCTATTCTTGAGTGATAGGAAAACACAAACAAGCATGACAAAACGATCATTTAAGAAAAGAGAAATTATCGTATTGAGGGCAAAAAAAACATATTCAAGTTTTCTTTATGCTTCGTCCCTTCACACATGAAATTTTATTGATACCATAGTAACTAATACTAGGGAAAAAAACATAGGCAATAAGCAGAAAGATACAAACAGTTCAAGAAAAGAGAAAGCTACTCTTTAACAAAAAAAATCATAAAACTAACAAACCTAAAGATGATAACATGGACAATGAAGTTATCCTTCTATATATTAACACTATCCTATAATACCAAATTATAATATAGTTTTCCTCAAAAAAATGTAATTTTGAAAAAAAAAAGAAGATGACATTGGCATATATAAGCATGATATTATTAACTATACATTTTTCGAAACATTATTTTTTAGTGTGGAAATATCATACCTTTGCTGAGGATAACCCTTCTATTGTTTCGTTAAGGTCTCCTTCATCCTTCCATCCTATTTGATGCTCTTCAATTTTCACTTTGTACAACTTTGGTGTTTCAACGCTCCCTGAAAAAACATCTTCATTTCAAGGCATTCTATTGTTTCTATCTGCTCTAATTCTGGGAATTCAAAGGTGTGACTTTGTGGAGAAAACATCTTTAATCCTAGCATATCAGTAAGTTTGATCCCACACAATTGGTTAAATGTGTCATTCATTACATTTTCTTCCATCTTTTTTCAATCATTTATTTCTAACCTTCTAAGACTTACCAACCAAGCTTTTGACACAGAGGTATGGTAGGTTTTGATGAACAGGTGGTAGCTGAGAATCATCCTTCCATATGCTATTGAGCTTATCCAAATTGGCAATGTCTAATTCCCTAAATGGTGAGATTTTCCCCATAAAATAAATAATCTCATCATCCTGTGAAGGGAATATCTTCTCAAAGGAACAATGTTCCACATAAAGCCTATAAAATTGGGGAAATCTTTCAAGGGACCTATAGGGAAAGGTTACCCCTTCATCCGTGAAGCTTTCTGCATAAAGAAGGCTCACATTAGGAAAGACATCCACTGTCCTTGTGATATTCTTCGCATTTATTACCATGCCATGGGTTTTGGAAATGACCTATAAATCAATTACTATGATTAGTATGTGATTTAGTAAATTAAATCAAGATATTGTTTTCAATAATTAAATCTTTCTTAATGGATCACTTATGTTCGGCTAACATTTATATGTTTCATCATTCCCTTAAAATCATATCCTGACTTTAAAATTACAAAAAAAAAAAAAATTCATTTAAATCAATTTTATTGCCTACTTTCTTTCCTCTAAATTAAATTAGATAAAATACCGTTAGTTCTAGCTTCAAAATTCATATTTGTAAAGTTTATAATTCATGGTTAGATGTCAGAATACCCAAACTTCAATATTTGTATTGAATATTTATCTCATGGTAAATTTTGAAGATGTTGAGAAATTCTTTAAAAAGTTCAAAATAAAAATTTCACTACGTTCAACGTACCTCTTCAAAAGTAATTTATGGGTTAGGACATGAAGTTATGCTGCACTGCACTCCGTTTTTGCTTGACTCTCTTCTTCATGAAACTTTTGTATTTACACTGATATCTCATCTACTTCACCTAACCAGAGACGAACTTTCTCTTCAATTTGTTCTACATTGTTTGCAGCCTTATCTATTTGATGTTGTATGGAGCTTCTTTCAAGAGTGAGTTCCACAAGTCATCCGTTGAGCTGCTCAATGTTTTTGTGATAGTAAATCAGGTAAAGAATCTGCTCCCAAATTAAGTCGAGGATTAGGTCCCGAAACTTATCAACCAAACCACACGTAGGCTCCATTTAATTTGTGCTCTGTTGAAAATATATATCCAAAACACATTTAAACTTTGTGTGTTAATGCATACATATTGGTAAGCTTGAAAACAAACTTGTTAACCAAACCGCAATGAAAATTTGATTTTGCCCATTTTCTGTAATTTTTCTCTTCACCCCGTAAAAATCAAAGCAAGAGTGAAATCAGTACAATTGACAATATTAAATTATATGTCATCAAGGTATTTTTTTCATTTATACAATATCAAAATATGATAATGACATTTTTTTTATTCTTTTTCATTTTGCATATTGATAGATATTTTGTTCGAAAAATTAGCTGCTTTGCAAAAATTGTATAGATCCCTAGGGGAAAATTTAATTTTAGGGTGGTACTTAGAAAAAAGGTGCAGCCATGAGGTTTTTTAGGTCCAAGGTACTATTATCCAATTAATTTCTCAAATGCAAATTTATCCCAAACTATCCCTTTTTTGGACTTACGTCACCATGTTATTGATGTAGAAAGGTCATAGGCAAGCTTATTACAGAACAGTTAAAGCTAGGAGTCTAGGACATAAATTTATGTTTTTGGACTTATGTAACCCAAACGTGAACATGATATTGCTTTTGTATTTTTGCTCTCTAGCTATATATTCTAAAAGTGAATATTTTTTCGGCAAAATTTGAAACACGAATTGGATAAATATATATTTAACCTTGCGGTTTGAATCCGAACAATCAACGAGACCATCTTGTCCTTCTCTCTCTCTCTATTTTTTTTTTCTTTTGGGTGTTTTGAACAACTTCAAGAAGCAGATGCTTCACGCAAATCAAAGGTTTTGGCAGAAAGACAGAATTGTAGATACAAGCAACATCAACTAAACAAAGAAATCGATGACGAACTCAAATAATAATGAAAACAGATGGAATAACTGTTTTTTAAAAAAGATATGAGTGGTGAAAAATTCAAAGTGCAGTTTTTTGGGTTTTTTTTCTCTTGAAGAAATATCAAAAACCAGCGAAATAAAGTTGAGAAAGATCACAGCAATGGAGAAGTACGCCAGAAAAAAATGCAAGAGGAGCTAATTTAAGATTTTTTAAAATTTTTTTTAATATGAAACAGAGAAAAGGAAAACAAAAATCTGAAAAATAATAAAAGGAAACTACTGAAAAGAAGTTTAAGATCAAGTAGAGAGATCAATAAACACAGAAGAAGCATGGAATGCTATGAGATTATGAAACCAAAAGTCACGAGAACAAACGAATATTATTTTTTGAGTGCAGAAAAACAAAATAAAACGGGAATCAGAAAATTCAAAAAACAGAGGAAACTTGTGAGAAAATGTTAAAGAAGAAGCTGAGAAATGAGGAAAATAGAGAAGGAGAAAGTAGTGGTGATGTGAAACTATGGAAGAAGAAGCAGAGGATATGAAGCTTTGGGAGGAGTACATGGCAAAGCCTCTTGTCCACAGTACGCATAGGCTTTTTTTTTTTTTTTTTTTTTCAAGTAAAGGCATAGAAGAATCGATGCTGTATTAGACGGAACTGGCTTCCATCCTTTTCTTTTTAGGAAAAGGATGCAAGCCAAATCCGTATTGGACCCCAACAATTGAAAAGAAAACGTTAGAGCCATTTTTCTATAAGAACATATCTCCTTCTTATGGAGGCGGCATGTTCTACGCATTGTTGGGCACAAAGTAAAAACATTTTGAGAAAATTTTAATAAAATATCATTTAAACTTTAAAATTTTAAATCACTGATTTGATAAGAACTTAAGTTGTCAATTTCATTATTCTATTTATCAATCTCATTATTTTTATTGTTAACAAAACTAATTTAAGATTTTGAAATTCAAGTGGTATTTTTTTGGGATTTTCCCAAACATTTGTAAAGGTTGATTTGGGTGTTCCTCACAACAATAATAATGACAAATGTATCACCATCCTATTTCCACCTGGTGGTAAAGAAGGCCCTATTTGTGTGCTCATCACCATATGGTATAAGATATGCACCATTCAAATACATTTTTATGGTTAAAATATAAAATTTTCTCAATCGACAATTTTTAAATAAAAAAATTATTTTTTGAAAACTCATAGTTAAGAGTTAACTTTAATTATTTAGATTAAGTACCCATTGAAATAAAATTTTTTAAAAAATAAAATAAAAAAACTAAATCTAGTACATGTTAGGTGCCTATCACCAAGTGATAAGCCCCCAAACTAAATCCCGTCAAAGATTTGAGGCCGAGACTTGATTGTTTTGTATGATTATTCCCTTTGTTCAATTTGGCATTTGAGAGAAAGTTAGAAATGAAGGAACCAATTTCGGTGTTCATCATTGATGCTCATCGCATTGGTGAGATCTACACTGTTCAAATACAATCTTAACAATATTTAGATTTCAAATTTTAACTAATATTTTTTAAATAAAAAATAATTTTTTCACAAACTAAAAGTTAAGTTATTATATTTATTTTAGATTGTGTACGCATTAAAATATTTTTTTTTAAAAAAATAAAAGTATCAAAAAATAAACCTGGATTGTATATATCTAATATGGACGGTTTGGTGAAAACCAATTTAAGGGAGTTCAACCAGCAAAAACAACTTAAATAGAACAATTTTAGGATTTTGTATATTTTGTTTCGAATTCATAAACGAAAGAAAACAAATGAATGAGAAGAACTGCTAATGAAAATGTAGAAATCAATTAAAAGGACAAGGAACAGAGACCAAAATGATATTAAGTTTTATGGGTAAAAAGATATTGATGCCTGAATTTTAGTTTTTCATAAAGGTGTGTTTGGTTTGAGGGGAGGAGAGGGGTGGCAAATTATAATTTTGGACAGTAAAAGCTCAAAATTCACCCTCTTATTCTTTTAAATTTTAGATTCCTGCTCAAAATTTACCCTCTTATTCCTTTTAAATTTTGGGTCCCCACCCAAAATTTAAATACCTTCAGCCCAAAAAGGTAATTTAACCCCCCTCCCCTCAAACCAAACACACCCTAAGGGGATAAATAAAGACATTTATAAGATAAATAAAGCGATCTAAAAGAAATCAAAGAGTCAAAAACAATTTGGCCATTCACAAGATAAATAAGTGATTAACAAGACAAATAAATTCATTTTAAGACAAATAAAAGGATTCAAAAGAAACTAGGAAGGTTTAAAAACATTTGGGTCATTCAAAAGACAAATAATTAAGAAGATTCAAAAAATAAAGCAAGGGTATCATTATTTTTTTACCCATAAAACCAGAAAACATATTTCTATATCAGAAGACGTTGCAAAGATGATTTGCTTCCAGGTTGATTTAGTTTTGTAAGCAGTTTGGGAATCAAGCTTTTAATATTTTTTTTACGTAAAATATATTATAACCCGTTTAATTTCTTTGATATTTAAAATATCGATCACTTGCAATTTGACCTTCATTTGCTCCTCGCTCCTCAGCATGTGAGCCATATTTTTTCCATTATGTGAAAGGAATTGTTAGCTTACCATTGGATAGGGTAAATTATATGAATTAGTTCTGTAGATTGACTATCAATTAATAATCATCAATATATAATATAAAATCTATAAAAACAATCTCACAATTTGTAAATCATGACTAATGCTTTTATTTTAAGAGCTACCATTTAGTTTTTACTTATTTATTTAGGCTCTGTTTGTGTTAGTGGTAAGAGAGGGAAAATGCACGGTGAGAGAGAAGAAGCACGGTGAGAGAAATATTGAGCATTTGGCATCGCGTTTTTCCCATTTGACTTTTGGGCCCAAACGTGTGAAATCAGCGATGCTACTTTATGCTGCTTCTAAGAAAAAAGCCGCGGCATTGTAGATTTGTAGTGGAGAGAGAAGAGGAACATGAATGAAAGCAAGAAGGATACCGTACGGCGTGCCTCCATCTTTCATGAAAAAACAGATAAAACTATTGTAAAATACCCAATATCCAATAACACTCATACCCTTTTCATTTATTTTTAATCTCAATTTGCTTTTCAACTAATAATCCAAATACGTTTAAGTTAGAGAAAAAGTCACTTCTATCACTGCCAATTCAAACACAAATTACATCTACGATATGATTTTTACAAAAGTCAGATTGCAAAAAAAAACTATTTCTCCACCGCTAATCCAAACATACACTTAGAGGGCATACTGTAATTGCTTAAACTTATAAATGAGATCAAATTCACGAATTTTCATAAAGGTTTCATGTTACTAATATACAAAGTTATTGACAACCATATTTTAGTTCTAAACGCTAAAAAGAAAAGAAAATTATTAGTGTATATGAAATAGCAAGTTAATTAATTCTTGATATCACATGTTATCAGAGGATTTTCCTCTTTCATGTATCTTAAAATAATTTGTTTTTCTTTGCCACATAACACACAACACAATAAAAGGTTCTATTTAGAATTTCTTTTTGGTTAAAAATGAACAAACAACCGTTTGCTACACATCTAATAAGATTCATTTAAAAAGGTTTAATACTGTGATAAATTTAATAGTTAGCAGATCATTTGGAATATTCTTTAAAATATATGAAATAATTCAATGAAGTCAAGGAATATCATCTTCTGAATCTTTGTCCTAAGTAAATGAAACGCTTTTTTTTTTTTTAATGTTTTTTCTTGCACTAATATCGTAATGTATTAAAATTCATAGCTAGCCATCCTCCATAATTAATTTTCTTGTTCTTTTTTTTTTGGGTCTTAATCACTCTAGCAAAATTGGCGAGTATCAATTGTTAACAAATCCAGAATTTGGAGAAATATACTAATCTCTTCTTGAGAATTACATGCTACAATAGTATTACAACAAATCTTTCTTGGACGATTTTACTATTAACCCTAAATTCTAGGATTAATGAGAGGTGAGGACCAAATTAACCTCTCCTCATTTTGGGTGAGGATCCTATTATCTTTTGCACTTTGATCCATACAATTAAACCTTTGTTTATAGGGTCTTACAATTTAACTACCTCATTAAGATCTTAACTAAGTAACGAGGATCTATATATCTCCAACATCAATTCTATCATTTAACAGCAATACAACAAAAATTTATAACCGATAGCTTTCTTTATTTTAACACTCATACTTGTTCAAGAATATATAACTATAAGATCTATTATTCAACATAAGGACGGCTTCTTCTTCATACTAATTTCACATGTTCAGATCCACAGGAATAAAGAGGTTTGTAGATTTGGTCATTGAACATAATTTTCTCTATAATACTTCATCCATGATAACAACTTGATTTTTGGCAGATGGGTAATTTAGTAGAAACCGGAGATAACAACAGCTTAAGTATATTGGACGCACCTTACACAATTTCTGGATTGTGTCAGCTAAGATTGATGTTCCAAAATCTTTTACTCTCTGCCACTTGAATGCCTCTAAGCAAAAAAGCCACCCTACATACAAGCTCTGAAGCTCATGTAGATTCGGAAACCTTTTCAATTGCGACCAATCTCACTTAACTAATTAACCTTCATAACATAATTAAGCAAACCACCTTCTTCATCAAGGGTCAATATCATCGCCAACAACACCTGCACTAATCAAGCAAGGGAAAATTATGTTCATATTCTATGTATATCCAAGCATAACCATTTTGTAGCCAATAAAAAAAATTATGTTTTTATGATTCTACTTTCTAAAAACATTGCGCTAAATAGTTGGAAATCTAATTATCAAAATCATTCCCTTTCTTATTATGCCAGCTGCGTTTTACTCTTTAACCATGCTAACCTCTTTAAAATAAATAAAAATTTTTCACTTTTTTTCATTCAACTCATCTGGAGAGAAATTACAAAAAAGAAAGTAAAATTGACATATATGAAGAATTAATAAAAAAAACCACACGCGAAAAGATAGCTCCTTTTAATATATGAATCTGTTTGTTGATATTATAGTAACCACTACTGAAAACGAAATATTGAAATAAATTTCAATAAGCAAGCAACTCTATTTTTAAGTAATAGGAAAGCACAGATAAATGTAACAAAAATATGCAAATAATTGAAGAAAAGAGAAATTGGTGTATAGAGGGCAAAATCATCCCCTTGCTTATTATGCCAGCTACGTTTTCTTCTTTAACCATGCTAACCTCTTTAAAATAGATAAAAATTGTTCACTTTTTTTCATTCAACTCATCTGGATAAAATTACAAAAAAGAAAGAAATATTGACATATACGAAAAATTAATTAAAAAAAAAGCACACGCAAAAAGATAGCTTCTCTGTTTCATCCTTTTAATATAAGAATCTGTTGTTGATATTATAATAACCACTACTGGAAGTGAAATATAGAAATAAATTTCAACAAGCAAGCAACTCTAGTTTTAAGTAATGGGAAAGCACAGATAAACGTAACAAAAAAAGATGCATATAGTTGAAGAAAAGAGAAATTGGTGTATAGAGTACAAAAAGAAGATGCAGGTTTGTTTCTGCTTTGTCCCAGTCACTGTAGATGAGGCTTTATATTTATATCATAGTAACTACTACTAGTTAAAAGCGTACATAGACAATAAGCATAAAGATAAAAACTTTGAATGATTTTGTTGCCCATTTTCTTCCTCATCAAACTAGCGTCAAACATTTGGATTTCATTAATTTTTATAATTAATCTTGGAAACGAAATAATTACATCAACTATCACATGAAAGAAGAATACTAAAACATTTTTCTATGGGTCCCTTTAACTAATTATCACGTAATTGAGTATGGTGTTTTGTAGTTAAAGTTGTGTAACTAGAAAAATATAATAAAAATTTTACTAGAAATTTTAAGCCGAAACATGCACAGGGAAATTTAAATTAAATATCATAACAAAGGAACATTTAAAGATGAGTATTTTAGAAAAAGCTGGAAACAGTAAGAAATTTCAGCTAATTAAGTTTGAAGTTTTGTAAGAAGATAAAATAATGAAATAATATGAATAAAATAATCTGAACATATTTTGTTAAAAAGTGATTTGAAAATTTTCTTGGTTGCATTATTTGTTCATGAAGAGCAGGCAAATTTTCCATCTTCAAAGTGTATAATTGACGAAATATATTCTCATCCGGTCCTTCGCATAAATTCTCAACGGCATTCAAATTTTTGAGATTCAAGCTTTCAAAGATTGCGAAAGCATCTTCATGATGTAGTGAGTTAAAACAATATATTTAATTTCATCATTTCTTTTAATCCGAAGATGCCTTAAACACGAAAATCCTCTTCATCATGACTGCAAAGAACATTTTCAAGCCCATTAGATGCATATAAATGCAAATCTTCAACTTCTGCCAATAACATTCGAAGCTTAGTTGTCAAATCGATACTACTCTCTAACTCAAGTCTCAATATCTTTGAAGTTTCATAATTGCCTTGTCACCATTTCCAACGCTTTCTAATGAAGATTCTATATCTCTTCAATTTCATATCTGAAAACAAGTGCTCTGGCACATTAGGAATTTAAATATCTAGAAAAGAAATTGGCTAGTCATTTAAATTGTCAAGACTTGCATTAGATTCTTCAACTTTCTACTCATTAAAGTTGTTTTACATGTACAAAATTTCTGATTTTGTCAAGCTAAATAGAAGTTTCTGTGAAATCACTTCAAATTTGGAGCAGTGGCATAAATTTAACATATGTAAAGAAGTCAACTCTACCACATCAACTAGTGGCCGCTGAATTTCAGAGTAAGCAAGACTTGAAACTTTTAATTTTGTCAAGCTTCTAATATCTTACGACAAATAAGAGTAACACTTAAACTTTGTAGGAAACTAAGCGATGACAGTGATGAGAAATGCCCATTGGTATATGCCAATAGTTTCAACTTTTTTAAAGATTTGAAAAACATATTGGGTACGGCCAAATCTTTTTTTTTTTTAATATTTAGCAAAAAGAATTCTAGCATTCTGAAAGATCACAAATGTCACTCTCTTATAACAAATTCCTTTGCAGTGTTCTAGATCAATTTCGTTTGGCCATTCATTCAACCTTCTATGTCTCACAATGACTGCATTTAATTCTTCAGAAGCAAACGATAGTACAACATCTCGAAAGGCATCTTGCATTGTAAAATGATTCCTATAAAAGTGATGCTACTAAATTTTAAATAAGCATAATAAGTGTACAGATCATAAAATAGTATAATAGTAAATTAAGGTTGTCTTACAGAGATTCAAGATAATCGATAATTAGGCATTAAAATTCTCGTTTTTATTTAATTTGAGTAAATCTAAGAAGGAAATGGAATTTGAAAATCAATTTAAACAAAAGAAAAAGTAGTAAATCTAATGTTTATAAAATTTCAATTAATAAAAATAACCTAGAGTAGCTAATCCATTTTCTAAGTTTTAGAGTATGTAATTACTCAAATAAATGTACTTAATATTAAGTTGTTAATCTAGAGTATTAATGGATAAAAGTATCTCCCGTTCACTTATACTTCTCGCTTAAGTTAAAATTGTTATTCCTAACTAATTTTGTCAATAGGCAATAAATGTTCAATTTTACTCTAATATGATTATATGGGTCTAATAAGTATATTCCTATCCTATTGACAAATTTGATCAAATTCTAATACTACATTACTTAATCACATGGTCTAATTAAGATCCCTCTTACAAGATTAATTTAAATTCCCTAAATTCATATTTAGTGATAATCAAATACTAAGTAGACAAAACAGAATAAATTCAATATACAAAAATAACACTAAACATAATTAAATAATTTATACATACTCAAATACTTAAATTAGTTCATAACTACCTAGATTCAAAGAAATTATCCACACAATGGCTTTATCCCACATCTTAACAGCAACGATTAAACCAAATTTCAGAACCATACATGAAAATCATGGGCAAGAGAAAAACACAGAGCACAATAAAACAGGGTAATGAAATTAACACAAGAGCTTCCTCTGCCTCAGACTGTATCGACGGTGCCGCCGCTGCCGTCAAACTCTGCCTCTCTCGCTCTCCAAGTAGCTCTGGTTCAGATTGGTGAAGACGATGACCTCTGTGCAATCCCGGCTCCGTCTCGCCTCTCTCTGCAAGTAGCTCTGGCTCTTTGCGGTTGTCACTTGCTGGATTCCTCTCACAGTCCGACGGAGAAGAGGATGAAAAGAATCAGAGGATAGCGACGGCGCACCTGAGCTCCTTTCGTCCTCACTCCGGTCACCGTCGATGAAAAAGAAGACGACTGAAGATCTCTCCTTTCACCCTCCTTGCTCACCCACTGCTCTCTAGTTTTTTTTTTTTTTTTTCTGCGATGATGATGATGAATAGTATATAAAACGGCGGTCTTCAATCCAACCAATTCCACAAAAACGCTGTCGTTCCTTCCGCACCTTTCCATTTCAATTTTCAAACCAAAATGATATCTTTTCATTTCCACGTAGTCAACGTCACCTCATCAGCTAAGGAAAGAAAAAGACTATTTAATAATAATAACAAAAACTAACATGAAGTGAATTAAATATAATATGGTATCTTTTTATTTTATTATTTTTTATTTTTAAAATATTGAAAACTATAATATTTAAAATAAAATCTCGAAATAATGCACCAACTTAATATCTTTTAAAATCTCAAAAAATCATCTTAAATTAGTATTGATAACTCCCCAATTATATCAAAATATGTCTCAAATATATTAAAAATGGGAAGTTATCAAAAATCAATCCATAAATAACCTTAATGACTTAAGTGTCCCTACAATATTAGAGATTATGCGAGTGTTTGGATGCACAATTGGGCTATATCTGATTTTTGCTATTTCGTGCCGATTGTCTACTTTATGTGAAATATGGAGTGTTTGATTCAGTGATATTGAAATTGAGCTTTCGTGCCATTGTCATGATGAAACACATGAAAAACAAAAGTTGGGAAGTGAAGCTTGTGCTAAAAGTTGGGATTGGGAAAGAGGGAAAGAGAGAAAGAGAGAGGAAAAAGGAAGAGAGAGATAGAGAGAGCCCAAAAAGTTAAAAGGAGAAAGATGATATGAGTGAGAGAAAGAAATAGGAAATATATTTATATGTATCACTAATGTATACTTATTTTAGTCCTAAATATAAGATAGAATTGTCTTTTTAGAGATATTAAAAAAGCTAATTAAATTACTTTAAAATAATTATATTTATAATTTTTTTCAAATTATTTTGCCCAATTTATAAACTGACATATAATTCAAATATAACTCTGACGTTAATTTTCCACTATATTGTACGTGATATGTAATCCAATTAGTTACGTAATATTATTTGGTGCTTTTAACCCTTTAAAATATTTTTTCAATTGTACCCAATCTTAGGAGACTGACTACAATCTTACCTTTAATATATTTTTGTTTAGTAGTAAAGAGCACCCAAAATTTAGAATACTGATTTATTGCTTTCCACCCACTCTAAAACATTTTTCCAGTAGCACATAATATTTTAAAGTAATTTTTAAATATTTATTTGATTTTTTTAAATATTTTTTCACTCACTTTCTCTTACCATTATCACAAAAGTCACTTAAGCTTAAGTCAATCCAAACAAGTTTTACTTTTACAAAATTCATTTATACAACCGTCAATCCAAACATAAATCACATCACACAATCTGACTTTTATTAAAAATAAGATTACAAAAAGTCAAATTAATAAAAGCCTTTTTTTCAATTGTTGTTCCAAACACCATATATCACGGGCACCTTCCATGTTTTGTGTGTGTCAGAATATCCAATCTCATAGAGTACATGAGCAGCTCATCAATTGAAGGATCATGGGACAACATGGCAGGGAGCAAGAAAACGTCTTTGTTCTCTCGGCTTAAAAGGATTGTAGTTCATATCTCAAAATGGCGTCTACCTCTTTAATTCCAGTGAAGTTTCTCGTTAAAGGATGTTTCAATTGAGCACGGTAGTCTTTCCACCCATATTTTTTTTCCTTCAATGTGTTCGCAGTTGTAGCAATCGATAGCAGTAGGCTGCACACTTTCAAGCAATCTCAATGGCTATAGATTTCAAGTCAGGGTTGCTTGTCTCAATATAAAGTTTGCCAACGCTCTTAAACAACTCTCATGCTTCATACTCCAACAAAACATTCACTGTGATAATTTTTTGACATTTCATGGAGTTTGAAAGCAGTGTTTCATTCCTTGAAGCTAGTAAAATTTTGCAACCTTCATTGTTTTTGATATAATTTTCAACATCAAGAAAGGGAATACCAACTTTGCTTAAATCAAGTTTCTCCTAAATATTACTCATTATTATGAGCATGTTCTTCTATTGCTTCAACCTCTTACATAGACTACAAATTTTTACTTCTTCAATTCTTTCATTGAGTTGCATACCCGTATGCTTCTCAATAATCTGGTCTTGAATCTGCCAAATGTTTGTTTCTTGACAAACAGTTGCCATGATCACATTTTTAAACATCTTTTGAATTCCCTCCTCATTTACCACATATTTAGCTATAGTGGTCTTGCCAACACCACAAAGCCGAATCAATTTGACCATATTAACACTAGGATGCCTCTAGCCTCTATAATTTGACTCTTGATTTACACTCTTTAACCAATACCCCGTCTATGCCAGAATTACCAATACCCGGTGTCAAATTATGGAGGCATTGTAGAATTCTTTGTATAATCAAGTATGTGCAGCCTTAGCAGAATCATTTGAATTTGCTTGTCACCCTTTGCATCCCTCTTTTAGTTCAGACAATGAAACGTTGGTGGGAACTAGGCAGAATAGTTAGAGTGAAGATGCCTTTAATTTTATCCAAGTTAAATTCTTGCAATTATGACTGAAGTTAATGTTTTCTGCTTTGCCTTTGACAGTTGGTCCCAGCTGTTAGAGACTCTTCCACTTCCCAATTATTTGGTGGCCTTCCTTCTGCTGCTTGTAAGTTTGAGCATGCTACAATTATACCCACTGACCTTTATTTTTCAAGCATCATAGAAAGACTTATTTGCTGCCATTTGGCAAGTGCACTAAAATTGCATCTTATTAGCATGATTACTTAGCAATTAACGAAGGATGAAAACACATTGTTGGAAATAAAGTCAAGGCATAAACTTTGGGATTAGGAAATAGACTAATCAGTGACACGATTTCTTGCAAAATAAGTAGGCTGAAACTTTGCTTTCGAACTTAAATGTTCGTATGAATTGTGCAGTATTTTTTTGTCCATTTGCATGTAAAGAAGTTTGTCTTTTAGTGGCAAGTATAAAGAAGTTTTTTTTAATGGTTTTGCATATAACATTTCTTTATGCAGTTACATGTTTCTTTTTCAGCACTTGCGGATGCAGGTCCTTTAAAAATGAATCTGATACATAATCTATTGCAGATGGGCATGCCTTCAGGATATTAATCAGCTGCAGGTCCATGTTGATGTAATTGGATGGTCTATTTATCCATTAGTTGAATTCCAATCCATGTAGCTTCAAGTTGAACATCCATAGCCAATTTTAAAATAAACTTTCCATTACGTTCAGGTTGTAATGTTTATTTTCTTTTTATGTTACATACATTCTGTTCCCTCCAAACAAACATCTTCATGTTCCATTAGGCTTTTTTGCAAAACTGGAAATACACTAAAAACGAGATGAGACATCAAAAAATTAACTTACTTATCATGGACAGATGTTTGTTTGCCCTGGAATCTTTTAAACAGTTTAAAGAAATTATACTGTAATAACAGTTTGGTAATGAAATGATAAAGTTAAAAGCAAAGTCAAGTTGTCTTCTAATTCATGACCTTCAGTTGTTGAGCAAGACTGATATATGGTTACTGCATTATTTCTTCCTTAGTTATGAATTAATGTAGCTATGGCTCAATAAATTCTAGATAAAAACAGACTGTTATGATTTATTGACGAAGGTAGACGCATAATGCAAGTATATCCTTTGGGGGTAAAAGTTTAAAATCCTTTTTTATTAATGACCTTGACAGAAGGTTGTGCTTTGTCTGATATCAAGAAGGAATTTGACAAACGGTTGTGCTCTATCTGATATCAAGGAACTTCGTGAGGATTCAATGTTGAGGCATAATATTTTGCCCTTTTATTTAAAGCAATTGGATCTTGACAAGTAACTTTTCATGTTCACTTATAATTTTCATATCGTTTTTGAAAGGTGGATATGCAACATCAAGAAAGGGACTACCAACTTTGCTTAAATCAAGTTTCTCCTAAATATCATTGATTATTATGAGTATATTCTTCTATTGCTTCAACCTCTTACATAGACTACAAATTTTTACTTCTTCAATTCTTTCATTGAGTTGCATACCCAGCTTCTCAATAATCTGGTCTTGAATCTGCCCAATGTTTATTTCTTGACAAACAGTTGCCATGATCACATTTTTAAACATCTTTTGAATCTCCTCCTCATTTACTACATCTTTAGCATTAGCGGTCTTGCCAACACCACCAAGCCAAATCAATTTCACCATATTAACACCAGGATTCCGCTAGCCTCTATAATTTGACTCATTATTTGCACTCTTAAACCAATGCCCCGTCTATGCCTGAATTAACAACAAGAGTGCAAATCAAGTGTCAAATTATGGAGGCATTGCAGAATCCTAGTGTTGATATGGTCAAATTTGGTAGGCTTGGTGGTGTTGGCTAGACCACTATAGCTAAAGATGTAGGAGAGGTGGAGATTCAAAAGATTTTTGAAAAGGTGATCATGGCAACTGTTTCTCAAGAAATGAACATGGGACAAATTCAAGACCACATTATTGACAAACTAGGCATGCAACTCAATGAAAGAATTATGACGTAAAAGCTTTTTGTCTATATGAAAGGTTGAAGCAAGAGAAAAATCTGCTCCTAGTTTTTGGATGATCTTTTGCAGGGACTTGATTTGGTCGAAGTTGGAATTCCCGTTGTTGATTTAAAAAATATAGCAAAAACAATGAAGGTCGCAAAATAAGTTGACTGGCAAGCATTTACAGACACTAAAACTCTAGATTAGCTAGTTAAGTTAAAGCTTACTTAATTAAGTGGGGTATGAAAAACTAAGTAGCAAATAAGGAATTAGTAATTCTAAGTTGCTTTTGAAATTAGGAGTTATTGTTATTTGAATTTCTCTGAAATTAATCAGATTCGTTTGACTTGAGAGAAAATTGGGATTTTAATATCTAGATAGTATCTCGACACCGGTTTCTCCTTGCAAGTGCCTTATTTATTATCCGACAGATATTTATATTTTATATGGGTTCTTTTTAATGAAATATATTAATTTTGTCTAATAAAATGTCAGGTTCACGAAACTTAAATCTTTTGGGGCCCTTGCTCAAGGGTTTCTTGCCAACAATATGCTCTCTACCTGTTCTGGGCTTTATGGTAATCATAAGCTCATTCAACTTCAATATATTGTCCAACATTAGCATTTCCTTATCGATTGTCCTGTCTTTTCTTTTTGTTTTGGCTTTTTTTTTTTTTTTGTTGACAGTTTGGGGAAGCAATTGTTTGTTCTGATGCTACAGCTAAGGGTGCGAGATATGGTTTTACTGCTGTTCACAGTTGGGGAATCTCCTTTTGTTTTTTCCCCATAGTGACGCCACTATAAATTCATGAAAGTATGAATGAAAAATATGTTTTTAGGTTCCCTTTTACTTTGGTGACTAGCTGTGGATTTATCCATATGGGTATTCTGTCAAATTTTCAAAAGCTGTTCCCATGGGGTGGTCCCTTTAAGTGTGTGTTCGGATTAGCTTTTGGAGAATAGCTTTTACAGTTTACGAGGTAAGTATGTGAGAGGAGTTTTGTCTCGATTTGCGGAAACGGGATTCTGAAACCATGGTTTTTGGGGTGGCCGAACACACACTGTAGTTTTATCTTCTCTCATATTATTATAGAGTGCTAAAGTAAGATTTTGGCACCTTTAAATTTGATCTTGCTTACTATTGATCTCTGATATCTTCTCCAATGTATTTTTTCTTCTTTTTCCTCAAATCAACAAATGGATTAGTGAAGTCCAAGGGTGGTCTCAAATTTCTGTATGATATGGCCAAAAATCATGAACGTTTTCTTTCTTTCTTCTTTCCATTTTTTTTTTTTTTGGCCAATTCTTTCTTCTTTCTTCTTTCCATTTATTTCATTTTCCTTTAGTTCTTTTTATAATTTCAATGTTGAGAACAAGAAGGCTCAAATATCTCTGTGACACGTCCTTTTGTTTCCCCCAAGTGTACAAGTATGGATTCCTTTTCTTGAAAAAGAAAAAAAATCTTTGCGCCTTTGACATTGGCTGTCTCTATGTGTGATAGATTCTTTATGGCTCCCTTTACCTTGATACATTTTCTTCTACCTACTTAAACATGTTTAGGTATCTAGCACTGCTTGTAAATTCATTGTATAATCAAGTATGTGCAGCATTAGCAGCATCATTTGAATTTACTTCTCGAAAAGCATTGGTTCTTCATTGGTTATGAATTAATGTAGCTGTGGCTCAATAGATTCTGGATAAAAACATACTGTTATGATTTATTGACGAAGGTAGACGCATAATGCAAGTCTATCCTTTGGGGGTAAAAGTTTAAAAAACCCTTTTATTAATGACCTTGACAGAAGGTTGTGCTTTGTCTGATATCAAGAAGGAACATGACAGAAGGTTGTGCTTTATTTGATATCAAGGAACTTCGGAAGGATTCAATGCTAAGCCTTAATATTTTGTCCTTTTATTACAGCAACTGGATCTTGACAAGTAAATTTTCTGGTTCACTCATAATTTTCTTATCTTTTTTGAAAGGTGGATATGCAAGATGCCTTAAACAAAAAGTCTTATGTCATATGTTGTGACCAGGATTACTGGGCAAGTACGATTTACTGCAAAAAAGGCAGGCTGAGACATCTATTTGAACATTGAAAGTTGCTATTCCTTGTGTTGTCACTTTTGTCCAATCAAAGTCAATGAGTTATGCATCAAATATTGTGTCTTTTCTCATCATGAATGAAGAAGTTTTTTTGTTTTCGTATATAACTTTTTGGGTTTGACTTAGTGCTAGTATAGAATAGTTTATTTTTAGTTAATAAGGGCTTATAAATCGTGATTTACGGTATACGAGGTAAGTATGTGAGAGGAGTTTTATCTCGGCTTTCGTAATAAGGACTTATTGTCCAAAAATAAGCCCAACCAAACACACTATTTTTGGGCAATAAGGGCTTATAAATCGTGATTCACAGTATACGAGGTAAATATGTGAGAGGAGTTTTATCTTGACTTGCGTAATAAGGACTTATTATCTAAAAATAAGTGACACCAAATACAGGCTAACACTCATCTTCTTAAACCCTTGCAGATGCAGGTTTTGATAAAATGAAATATAGACCGCGCAGCTGTCATTATTATTATGATTTTATACTTTTGTTCTTTTATTATAAATGTTGTTGATTGTGTTTTGTAATCATGGAATGAAAAACCGGACCGGACCAGCCGGTCGGACCGGAAAATCGGTCCTAAGTCCGATCCGGTTCACTGCCAGTGAGGGGGAGGAGGTCGACTCGGTCAAAACCGAGTCGAACCGACCGGTTCTTGCATGACTCGGTAAAACCGCAGCGTGAATTGGTTTTTGGGACATTTAAAAAAAAATTTGTAGAAACAGAGTGAGACCGAGACGCTATATCAGAATCAGAATTCAAAACAGAAATGAGAAAGAGAAACGCGAACTCCCTCCTTCCCCAAACGCTGTGCCTTAGTTTAACGAAGAACGACAGGGCCAGCTGGTTGAACCGCGAGCAACGACCGCGACACCGGTGAGCGGTAAGGAGCAAGCGACAGCGACGATTGTTGAGATTTCACTGTGAGCGCCGTGGTGAGGTTGAAATAGTGAATATTAAAGCCATCTTTGTAAAAGAAGCAGAACAGAGTCGGAAACAACGTTAAAGAATGGCATCCTATTCCCTTCCTCCTCATTTGCGTTGATGCATGTCGCTCTAGCTTGAAGAAGATGAACTTTCTTTTCACAGGGAAGAAGGAGAATAGTTGTTAAGAAAGGAGGCTGTCTCTGTTTTGCAAGCTAGAACCCTAGAGTTTTCTTAGGTTAAAGAATTGAAAGAAAGTAATCATTTCAAAAGCACGTGACTCCACATTGAAAGAAGAGAAAGGCAATAATAACAAAAAAAATAATAATAAAAAGAAAAAGAAAACGGAGGTTGTTGAACTCTTTTTTTATTAATTTGAGAAGACTCTAATTTTTTGCTACTATTATTTATGCTTCTGTATAAACTATTTCTATATTTAAAATTATGATATTACAATAACATTTTTAAATAATACAAAAGATTAATCCCTCCTAAAAAAACTCAAGTAAATCCCCCAAATTTAGCATTCATAATTCTCTAAATATATCAAACTAATACTAATAGATATCAAACTAATATAAGTATAAAAAAAAAGAAGATAATGAAAAAATATTTAAAAGGATATAATAATTATAAAAAAGGAGATATCATTGCATAAGTATAGGCATCATAATTAATACTAATAGATTTTAAGCATTTTTTTTCCTAAAGATCTTTATTTTTATCTATAGAAGTTTAAAAATATATTAATGTATATATTGCCACTAATAAATTATAATATTTTAATATGACTAGTCCGACCACCGGTTAGACTCCGATTGACCCACTAACCTTTGAACCTGTGCTGCGACCGGTTCATTATCCGATCCGGTTTTTTGTTCTTTTTTGTAATCTTCTTGCCTGCTGTTGCACTTTTCTTTTCAAACCATTGCAGTTACAGATTCCTTGAACAAGTAAGAAACTCATGCTGTTGTCTTTAGGTCAAAAGGATGTTGAGATGCGTGCAACAAGAATCCGGAAATCAAGAGATAAAGTGGAGACTTTTCACTATTAGTATATTGGTATACGTTTTATCTTTTATAACACCCCAAATTTTATTTATAAAAAATATATTATAATTATTTTGAGTAATTCAATAAAATGGTGAATATTTATGAATTTGAATCTTGTGAATTTTGAAATATTAATATTCATAAGGAAATGAGCAAATTAATTTAAGAAATGAATTAAATTATAAAGGTAATGGAAAAATCATAATTTTGCCAATTTAACTCAAGATTAATTATTTTCCAATTAATTGGAGTTGATTTCAATTAATCAAGGAAAATAAAGGAAAATACACAATGGGATTATTCTTGGTGGAATAAATCTAGAATTGTGAAATTAAGGGGGGTTATACATAATTCAATTATATGAATTATGGAATTAATGAAATGCAATTTTCTTCCCTTCCTTCCTTTTATTTCGTCCAAACATGAAGGTAAGGGTAAAAATATTAAGTTAATGATCACATGTTACAAGAAGAAGGTTATGATGACTATGCTACATGAACATTTCAATGATGACTAAGTTGGAGTGTACACAACATGTAAAGATGGTGTAATGCATGATGGGATAAGCTTGAGTGAAGAAATGAAAAAAATTGATTGCATGGAAGAGTGTAAGCTTGCACTTAATGAAAGAAGAATGGGTTAGTTGGAGCAAAAGGGGGGAGAGGATAGTTTTTTAGGAGCAAGCAAGGGAAGACAATTGATTAAAATTTAATGGGAAACTAATGGAAAAATCATGAAGGAAGAGAAGATTGTGACAAGTGTCACATTTTGGCCTCTTGATTAAATCAATAGCTAAGAGGAAGGAAGAGACAAATTAATAAACACACTTCTCTTCCCCTTCATGCACACATTTTGTCCAAGTCATATGCAAAAAGAGAGAAGAGAGAGCTTGAGAAATAGAGAGAAGAGGAGAGTTTAAGGAGGAAGAAATCTAAGGTAAGTATTGTTGTTCTTGTGTTTAAGCTTCCTCTCTTGCATAATAGCTTCTCTAATCTCTTTTTCTCCATGAATCACCATGTTAGCAAGCTAATCTCAAGGTTAAGGAGAAGAGAGAGAGGACACCCTAGAGAGAGAAACACCAAGAATCAAGAGGTAATCTCCAAAACCTCAAATTTCTTAGTGTATTGATGTTGTCGATGTGATTCTTGAGTTGTTTGGTAGTTTGTTGTTAGTTTTGCAAATTTGAAAAGCTATAACCCTAAGGGGTTATGCTGCCCAAAATCCTTTAAATTATGATTAATAAGTGTTTAAGTGAATTAATCAAGGATTAGAAGTGAAAAAGTACAAGTTTTGGAAGCTAAAATACAAAACTCCATTTTCCATTTTTTCCTTGAATTTCGGCCAGAACCAGAACTGAGGTTAGGAGTTGGATTTTCATGAAATAAATGGTTCTATTGGACTCAGTTGGCAAAAAAAGGTAGGGTTACTGTTGGGCACTTTTTCAGTAGAGGCCGAAAAATCATAATTACGAAAACGCCATTGAAATCCCTAAATAGGGGCTATCAAGGGTATTTTCGTAATTTGACAGTCAATTTAGTGATTTCAAGCCCAGAAATGGATTCCTCGAGCGAAAATAAGTCAGAATGGCCTTGGTCAAAATTTTGGGAAAACGTGCCATCAGGCCGGGTACAATTGGGCTGGGCCTGGGTCCTGGGACCATTTTGGTAAATTTTTATCACAGACTAATATAGCCACAATAAACACTATGAAAGAGTCTAAAATGATACTTGGATAGGTTATGACCTATTTCTTATACATTTAATATTTTAAAACCGAGTTGAAAGCCGGAACGACACACTTTACGAGACACCATTAAACAGAGGATTATAAAGCTTTGAGGTATGGACATTATCCTTCATACATTATGCCATAGTTATGTGATTGTGTGGATGCCATTGTTTTCAAAATACACTTTATTAATCACATGATTTGCTTAGAGAGGGGCAGTTAGTGCCAGAGGTGCACTTACACTAGGAGTTGGCAGCAGTCCAACGTGTAGTTGTAGGGCTGGGCCCTACTCATGTATACATGACGATGTTGAATTTATATTGTTCATTAATTTGTGCATACCTTAGCGTATACCATATTTACTTTTTGCATTTTTTAAGAACGATATCATGTCTCTACGGGAATTCTTCGGAATCTCACCCTATTTTTAAATAAACACCTCAGCGAGTACCAGTGGATCGAAGGGCAAAGATGTGAATGCCGGAAAGTGAGTGGAACGTGTCTTGAGGCGAGGATATGAACGTGGTTATACTTTAGTCTATGTTTTAATATTTTGGGGAAATTGTAAATATTAAGTTCCTACTGTATTTTTTTTGTAATTCGCTGACGAACGATATTGAGATTGTGAATAAATATTTTTATCAGTATAATTATACTTTTCTGTATGCCTTAGAATTCTGTCTTTATTACTCTATAAATATCGAAATGGAAATGGGTGTTGACATCTTTCTTATAGGTTGTCACATAGGTTTATAAATTTTGCACATATAGATTCTCTCAAGAAGCTGCAACCTCAGGGAAGGAGCCAAAACAAATAAAGAAGTCATCCTTTGTTTTTCTTTCATTAGTTATCAAAACTTTTGAATGTGATATTATGTATTAAGCTTATTAAAAGAAATTGTTTTAAGGGTACTACCTTCTATTTCCCTTCCTTCCACGAAGCAGAACGATCTGGTTAGTTGAGTTAGGAAGTGCCGCAAAAGACATTCCTATAGTTGCCCTATTGATGGACTTTGTGCGTCAGACAAGAGCTACCAAGGGGTCACTTGTCTCTCTGCACTTAAAACAAGCTTAGAAGTTTGAAATAAACTTATGTGGTTGGCATTTTGTGTGCATTTGTGTCTCTGATTAATGTCCTTGTCTTTTTTATGTTTGTCCAGAGATCAGCATCTAATGGAAAAGTGAGCAGAAGAGTTGGTGCATCATCAAGTGCTCTGACTTACTGCCTTATCTTTGATAATTCAAAATTGTGTTGTGGTTCCGAATGTAACAATGCATTATCAATTTAAAGATGCCCACCTAGAAATCTCTCACTTGCACTTATATAGTCATTTGATTTTATACAATGACTTTCTCTTCTCTCAACCAATGCCATTTTAGTTTTTGACTGGCTTTTCATCCCTTGTGTGAGGTCTGCTATTTTCTTATCTTGTCTGGCATCTTTTGCTTCATGTAAGAAAGGCTACGTCTTTTGTGGCTTACTTCTTTTTTGCTTATTCTATTGATATAAAAGTTGGTATAAGATATCAACGTGTTGTATTGCTTTTCTGAAAAAAGCACAAAAAGACAAGTATATAATGTATTGTCTGCATTGAGAAGGTTGACAGAAAGTTTATTTATTTATTTATTTTCACTGAAACCTTAACAGAACCTTACGTCCTTTAAATGCAAGCTTATGTGTTCTTAATCCAGCTCCATTCTTCCCTTCATTCTTGTAGTCTCTAATATGAAGCCTTGATGTACTTGATTGGTTTGAAGTCCTATTAGTAGGTTGCTTTGTCTTCATTTCCCTCTCACCTCTCTCCAGATCTTTCAAGTTCTTTTTGACATTGATATTTTTGTCATACTTCCTTTGTGGCCATGGTTTTAAATTATGGAGTGGTAGCATTTGTTTTTTTAGAATGGGTATGATTTTATACTCACACGTAGAATTTAATTATTTTGCTTTGTGTTGGGGGAGCTCATGCTAGTAAGCCCAAAAGCCAAGATAAAAATGTTAACCTCTAGACATTATTTGAAACATTTGTAAAATACATTAAATTCAAGTATTTTGCTCAATCATGGGTAAAATACGAAATTTGCAGCTAATTCTCATATGGTATAGGTAAAACATGAAATTTTGAGCTAATTCTCATGTGATTAATGCTCTACTGCAGACAATGACCTTGGCACCTAAAATTCTTGTACCAAAAAAGAAAGTATTTTGATCAAATTTTACATCATTAATGCACATAATTTATTCTTAGAATTATCTATAATATTTCTTATTTTGGTCGCTTGTAACATAAATCTTTTTAACTTTAGAAATTCAGCCATGCATCATTCATATAAATCACCTTCAGAGGGAATTCAAAGCGATATACCCCCTCATATCCTTATAAGAGCTATTTAATTAATTCAAGTGAATTAAAAAAAAGAAAATTAATCATTTAATTCTTGTAGTTTTATTAAGTTTGTAACTCGGTCCCATAGTTTAACTCTTTGTGACTTTGTCATTAGTTTCAATGAGTTTGAAACTCAATCCTTATTGAAGCCACATCAGATAAAAATAGTCCAAGTAATGCCACGATGTCATCTCCATCAGCACCCAGTGGTCAAGTACCAGTGCCGGAAACATCGAATCCCAGCACCACCACCGTTGTTCATGGATGCAACTTGCCCATGGCCTGGTGTTTGATCCAACTCAGCGGTTAAAATAATCACACATTCATAAATGTATACTAGCAGCGAACAATGAAAACCAACTATTCCCATTAATAATTTCAGCCGAAATTGGATTTTCATAATCTCCTTATGATGCATTAGCAAAATCCGAAACTTTAAGCTCACTACTAAGAGCTTCGGTGAAATGATTTGCCCTTAAATCTCATTTTCCAAACTATTGGCCCAAACGTTGAACAGAAAAAAAAAAATATTGCCCCAACTCAAAAACAAGTTGCCAAAATGTTATGTTGTAGCTGAAATAAGAGAGATGGCGGATTGGGTGGCAATGAGAGCCCAAGTTCCAACACTTGACTACTGGGCGGCAGGTGCTGATGGGGATGGTGACATCGTCGGCAAAGATCGAGGTACGTTTGTTTGGGGAAATGGCGGTTTGACCAGCGATGAGGATAACAAAGCAGGTGGTGAAGGAGGGGTGAAGGCGGTGGTGAGCTTAATGAAGAAGACGGTGGGGTGGGAAAAAGGACGACAGGGTGGCATGTACTTCGAGTTTTTATATTTGAGGTGGCACTAGCAATAATTGAGTTGCACACCTAGTGAAATTATAAACATCTAGTGAAATTATAAGGATTAAGTTGTGATAAGTTAAATTATAAAGATTTTAAAATTATAAGGACTTAATGATTAAAGAAATGGAAATAAATGGATTGATTTGAACAAATGTGGTGTTATCTCTTAATATTCTTTTGTAACATTAGATTATATATGTATGTATACGTAAAAGTTTAGTAAATTAGTTCGGGAAAAAATGATAAATATAGAAAATAAAATAAATTGAGATATTATATTTTAGACAAAATTCAGTCACAACCAACTCTTTTATTAAAGATTCATTGTGAAAAAAGGGGTTAAAGGTTTTTTTTGCCTCAAAAGTTTTTACTGAGGAGCAGTGGCTATCTGAAAGTCTTTTACAAAAAAATATAACTCTGAAAATTTACAAAACATAACAACTTTGTCCTGTCATCCTCTAATATTAAGTTTAACCATTAAATTGGTTAAACATACCATATAATAACAGGCCACTACATCATCCATGTCATTGAACCCGATATGACACCGATAATCTCTTTCTTTCTTTTCTTCCTCATTCACGTTTTTATGATATATATTATATAAGATGATGCTCGTTTAAGATAACTTATTTTTGGGCGATAAGTACTTATAAATCATGATTTACGGTATACGAGGTAAGTATGTGAGAGAAGTTTTATCTCGACTTATATAATAAGTGCTTATTCTTAAAAAATAAGCTAATCCAAACATGCTTGAAGTTAGTTTAAGATGAAGTTAGTTTGATAGTCACTTTGTAATAATGCTAACACATACCCTTGTGTTTTGGTGATTCTCAGACATTTTTAGATCAGGGGCTGCCTGCCACCAAGGATGAACTGTCAAATCTAATGAATAAGGTACTGTACACAAGTGGGCAGTTGTTCTTTTTTTTAATGGGGATGAATATCCAGCGGAAGAATTTTTTTCCCCAAAATAAGTGAATGAGGAAGAGAGAAAGAAAGAGATGATGCGGTGTCATATTGGGCTCAGTAACGTGAATGATATGATGGCGTGCCATGTGGGATGTTGGACTGATTTTGTTAACCATAGCAATTAGAGATAATAATAGAAAAGATAAAGAATCTTGTATTAACCACATAAGAGCAACATGCTCATATAAATTATAATCCACTTAGGTTTAATAATAATCATTCATCACTTGAGGGTGATTAACAACTAACCCTAACTCTAAGGATCTAGAAAGGACTTTTCTTTTTAAAGAGAGACTCACATTAACCTCTCTTTTAACATGGTGTGGATCTCATTATCCTATACATTAAACACATTATCCATGACCCTTTATATACACTAGAATCTCAACCAACTAACTATTCATTAATTTCACTTTAATATCTCTAATACACCCCCTCAAGTTGACATTTCTTAGACTCATGAAAATGTCAACTTGCAAAACAAACTATTAAGGAGTGAAGTTAATTAAATTGAACAATTTTTCATTTACAACATGATATCTTCAAAATACTCTAATCCTCAAAAGGCTTTAATTTATTGCTGCTTTAATACGCTTATACGCCATTACTGCAAATGTCTCTGTCCTTGCAATGTTGAATCTTCCCAAAATCTCTCTGTTATTTAAAGTCAAACAAGCAAGAATGTTGAACAAGCATGCCAACTTGACATTAAGAACACCCATTGTTGAGAATATGTTAGAACAATCACACTTGGGGTCAACTGTACTGCTCATCTAGAAACCTCGGTCACTGCAAGAGCAAAGGAGTCTGATGCTTCTTCGGCCATAGGAGTTACAAAACTCAACTTTAATAGCTGCGTGTGGTCAAATTTAATTTGCAGTCTATGATGAAGCAATGCTGATAATGCCACCTTTCTTCAAATCAGCCTGCAATGTGCTAACAAGGATTGCAGCCTATCACTCGCTGGCTCACCAACAACCTCTGGTGATATTTTGAATAATAAAAGAACATCCTTTAATCCTATAGTTGTGCAGTCAGGTGCATCCAAAATTGCAAACCTTGTTTTCTTTCTATCTCAAGATGCACTCTTCCAACTTCAACTGTTTTGTCCTCTACTTCACTCCTTTGATGCATTCTGAGCATGAACTTGTCAGAGACAAAGGTGAGATGAAAATTTAGAGGCTTGGATAAGGAAAGGACATGTATGAATGTGCCTTTGTGCAAGGACTTCTTTCCACCACCAAAGGTCAAATCTCAATCACAAGGGACCATGCTACTGTCCCAGATCAAGACCACCAATTCAAGTCTTCCCTTCATCTCCTTCTCAAAATAACACCAATTTATTCTTTCTTCGTATATGGGCTCAGTCCCATCGGTGGTTGAAGGCAATGCTTCTACAAAGGCATCAATTTGCTAAACCCTGCCACTAGATACTACTTCAAAGTGCCTTTCACAGGTTTTATCCAGAGACTACAATCATTGCATCAGTGACTGGAACTCGAACCAACCTTGTAAGAAGTGAATTCTTCGAAAATATCATCTTATATAAGGGCTTCAGAATATCACAACCATTAAACAATAAAGAATGTCATCGAATATGGATAACTTTTCAAAAGAACCTTTATTTTTTCACATAACCAATGCGCATACTCCACAAGAAACAAGATCCTTTCAAATGATAGAAGCTTGGCACGTTTAACACAAATCAACTGCAGAGATTGTCAAGAAGTTTCTGATGTGAAGGAATGAAGGACAAGAAGTTCACTTTCATTCCAAACCAACGTAACAAGACTGTTATCTGATTTTAAATAACGATTGGAGTGGCGGGTCCAAGAAACTGAATCGTTTTGATCTTGTGCATAAACTCTTTCATTTCCTCCCCTACGGCTGGTGTGGTTGCTCTTGTTCTCGAGCCAATGAATCGATCAAGGCATTCAATCAATTACCCTGTTCTCACATACCCAGTCTCTTCTCAGACTCGTAAGATTTGTGATTTCTTTTCGTTTCATGGTGAAGACATTTCTCGCCAGATTCATCAACAGTAACTAACAAGTTCCAACAGCCGACACAGAGATAAGTGGCCTAACGGATGGTGGGAATCAAAAATCGTCAATCAGAAACAAGGCATATATTCACGGGAGATCACAGAGACAAGCTGAGAACCCAGATATTGATTGAGTGACTTATGCCGGCAAGTTCAAAGGGCCAATTTGATAGCACGAATGACATTCTTGAACAAGATTCAGGTAGGATAAGAAATTTGTGATCGTGGCTCCGCTTTCACCAAGGACAGCCGAGATGATGAAATCAAGAACATGAGTGATAATACCAAGAACTCAATAAATCGAACAATTGCAAAGCGGAGAATGGTAGAAATTCGAAATCGGGTCTCACAACAATAAGGATACGCGCATGCACGGCGTTCAACGGTGGTGACTATGGAAATTGAGACTTGAATCGTGATTTTAGGGCAGCGACACAAACGGCGAGGCTGGTGCTCTGCTAGGAAGAACAACAGCGACTGAGGCGGACATGATCAGAAACAGGGAGAGACCGAAGAAGCAAGAATCCTAGTCTTGCAAATACGGCAACTACGTCGGTGCATCCTAACTGGGTCTTCTTGCTTGGCGGAAAGAAAAGTGCGGCTTCAAGAATTTGCAACAAAAAGGAACCAATAGGCTTCGGGCTGTGGTGGAAATCCAAGAATCACTGAAGCGGACTTTATTATTTTTCCCAAGATAATAACCTGCTAACCACGTTAACAATAGGAAACAAAGAAACATAATAGATAATAGGGAAGAAGAAGAATTTTGTATTAATCATATAAGAGTAACATACTTATATAAACTATAAACTGCTTGAGTTTAATAATGATTATCCCTTACTTGAGGGTGATTAACAAATAACCCTAACTCTACGGATATGGGAAGGACTTCCTTCTCTAGAAAGAAACTCACATTAACATCTCTCTTAATATGGTGTGGATATTACTATCCTATATGTTAAACACATTATCCATAACCCTTTATATATATTAGAGTCTCAATCAACTAACTACTCATTTAATTTCACCTTAATATCTCTAACAGATTTAATGGTCAAACTTAACATTGGAGAACGACAAGGCAAAATTGCTATGTAGACTTTCGATGCAACACCCCTCCTAAAAAAACTTCTGGATATTCACTATTATTCAGCAAATACTTCCCAAGCAAAAATAGTCATTAACCGAGTAAAAAAATCACTATGGGTCACAAAGAAAAATAAATCAGGTGGGCTCATGGTCTCATTCTTAAATAAAGATGAGATGGAATTTAAATGGTGATTTGGTACGAGGGAAGGAGTGAGAAGGCATATGCAAGAAAAAAATTTTGGAGTGGGCCGGATTTATAAAATTTAGAGAACTCGGATTATAAAATTTTAATAAAAAGGAGATGTATGATAAAAGAATAAGAAAAATTAACTAGAAACATTTAACTCCATTTCTCTAATTTTTTTAAATTCAATTCTAAAACCCCCTAAAAAACAATCCCTCCTACCAAATAGGCCCCAAAAGAACAAGGCATATATAGTTTATGATATATAAGTTGTATTATTTAAAGATTAAAGATAGATCAAAGGAATGTTCCCTCCAATAGAATTGCCTTCTTTGAAGCATTTTCAAAAATCAATTCTCTATCAAAATTTTAGTTTTGGCATGCAGCCCAAACACATTTATTTTGATTAAAATCAAATATAAGGCTTTCAACCAAACATTTATAAGGGGTATTTGAATACTTTCTTTGATCCTTAACATAGAGTTATATTAGTGTATATATTAAGAAAATTAATTAGATAAATTAGTTATTTGTAATGAATGTGTGTTGGTTTCTTTAAAATAATCTCTTTAATTTTGTGGATTGAAACTACCCCTTAATAAAAACCTTTTTAACATTGCAATCAATATGAAAATTTCTTTGAAGAAAAAATTATAAATTTGGAAGACAAAGTAAATTGATGTATTGTATTTTGTACTAAAGTAAACCATCTATCTAACTCTTATATTTAAAATAAAAAAATAGTGTATTTTAAGAAAATCATGGATTTGTCAATTATACTCAAAATCAGCCTTATAAATCTACTACAACTAAATCTATTCTCAAAATTACAATTATAAATTAATCTTATTCAAAATATATTTCCCCAGCCCTAATTCATATACGCCCTAAAAGCTACGGCATAGTACGTTTTGATGTGAAAAAGAAAAGGGAATTATTAATTAGTCTATATGAAATCTCTTACATCTTTAAATAATTGGTTTTTCTTTGCCACGTAACACACGCAAGAAGGTTTTATTTGTTTATTCTTGGGTAAAAAAAGAACAAACAACCGTTGGCTATACATAAAAAAAAATCATTTCAAAAGGTTTTAATAATATGAAAAATATAACAGTTAGCATATCATTTGAAATATTTTTAAATTTTGGAAATAATTAAATAAATTTAAGGGATATCATAAAACTAACTTGATCTAAAATATTGGGTTAATACAATCTTTGGTCTCTTAAGTTTGCCCTTATTATGGTTTTGGTTTATCAAGTTTCAAACAAAAGGTTTTGGTCTTTGAAGGTGCAAAAAGGTCCAGATTTTTATTTAATTATAAGAATCAATGTTTTAAATGAATTTGACATACCAGAATCTTTTATTTGAAACTTGAATAATCAAAACCAAAATAAAGGTAAATTTGAAGGGCCAAAGATTATATTAACCCTAAAAGTTTTAATCAATAAAATAAGGTTAATACAATGCTTATTGCTTAGTCCTTATATAGTTTGTCATCATTTTAGTTTTGGTCCATATAGTTTCATACAATAGGTTTTGGTATCTCAACTTTCTTTTGTCTAAAATGTTATAGTTCGTATAGCTTAATAAAAACCTAGACTATTTTGCTTTAAGAAGGACCAAAATCTATTGTTTGAAACTATAGTAATCAAAACTAAAATGAGAGTAAACTATAAGGATTAAACACTATGTTAGCTTAATAAAATATGATAAATAAAACAAATTATAGTTTAAGTTAAGGGAAAACCCATAAAAAGAACTTTAAAAATGAGAAAGGATGGACAAAATAATGTTTCGAATATTCATAATACTAAATAGATATTAATACCTTATTGTCATTTTTTTGAAATTTAAGGAAATGACACAAATATCCATATATATATATTTTTTAAAATATTACCACCTGCGGGCCACATAGGATTTTGATTTTGGGAATTTTTTAAAAAAATGTCTGAATAAAAGAAAGGAAAATACTGGGAAGACTTAACCCTAAACACTATTCCTAAAACTCTAGAATCATCCAAAACTACTAAAATTGGCACAGCCTGTTGCCTCAAATTCACAGCACTAGTCTTAATTATGTGATTGAGCTTGTCTTCCTTCTTCAATTCCAATACTTCAATGTATGAAATGCGATCAGAGACCACAGAAGACCTTGAGTCCAAGATTTAAGCTCCTCTGGTGATAGGGCTTCGACTGTTTTGGCATAAGTTTTTTTTTTTTACTCCCTCCGATCTTAAATATAGGACAAAGTTTGTAGTGCAAATTGTACTACAAACTTTGTCCTATATTTAGGACCGGAGGTAGTATTTTTTTTTGTACTCGTTCCTTTTCTTTGACAGTAGCGGCGGTGATGGTGAGAGTTCAAGGTTGAGATAAGGAAGCAGAGATAACAGTAAGAAATCAAACTGATTTTTCAGTCTTTTCCCTTTAGTATCATTCTCAAGTCCCAGCAATTGAAGTTGCGAGGACATCGATCAGAAATAGGGGATTGTGGGTAGCCTAGGTAGGGTTTTGTGTTTTGGGTGCTAGGATTGTAGGAAGGAAGATGACAAAGGAGAATGTTAAAGCGGTCAATGGCAGGCCATGGAGTATGTTGCCAGGACATTGATCAGCAATTGAACTTTGTTTTTATAGGTCGAGATTAAATGTCAAGGAAATTTGGATTCGACCTCAAAGCAACAAGATCTGTAACCCAGGGAGGATGTGTCAGCGAAGTTGACAGTTCAGAGATGGCAAGGGCTTTAAGTCTTCCCAGTCTTTTCCTTTCTTTTATTCAAATATTTTTTAAAGGTTTAAGGTGTAAAAATAACTATAAATATTAAAGTTCATCAAACACCATATACTTTTTAGAAGTGCAAAAATACTTGTAAACTTTTAAAATTGAAGAAAAATGACAATTCCATCAAACCCTATAACAACAAGCATAAAATCCCCCCGCGCGTTGCGCGGGTTCTACAACTACTTCAGCGTTAGCTTACATAGCACTTGGCCATTTGCGACAGCGAAAGGAAAAAAAATAGTACCTCAAATTCATTCGTGTCACCGACAGCAATATTAGATCACAACTCATGCCAATCAACATTCGCTTCCACTGTAACGAAACTCACAACATGGATCACATATAAAATAGGCCACAACCAACCAACAAAGCTTCGTACGAAGAGTTTCACATGGAACATATAAACACAAAATGACCATGTAATGTAATGAAACAATGAATTAAAATTGGAAGGAGACAATTTTAGGGTTCTACATGGAATGATTGTAAGTACTGGATGCCTTCATAACATCTCACATTTGTTGCTCTATCTTCCTGAATATCTCCCTATAAACAACATTGGTAGTTGTATTTTTTTGATGATTACTCCCATCATGTATAAGAATTTTCAAACCTGAAATATTCTTAACTCTCGATAAGGCAACATATAGTTGGCCATGTGTAAACACTGGTTTTGACAGGTACAACCCAACATTTTGTAATGACTGACCTTGACTCTTATTAATTGTCATTGCAAAAGACAAAGCAATAGGAAATTGCCTTCTCTTCATCCGAAAAGGAAGACTACTATCTGAAGGATTCATATCCATTCTATGAATCAAAACTTTTTGATTTGGGTTTGACCCATTTAATGTTATTGCTTGGATAACATTTTTTCCAAGAAGTGTGATACGTAACCTGGTTCCGTTACATAATCTACTACCTTGATCTATATTCCTTAATAGTATTATTGGTACTACAACCTTAAGATTCAGATTATGCCTAGGCAACCCTGAACAATTAATTGTATTCAAGAACTCTGTGCTATATAGATCTTCAAATCCATTAACCTCTTGAGATGTCTTACAAATAGTATCGCAACTATAATACTCCATCACGTCCCCAGGTATTAAAGAGCACATGTAGTCATTAACATGATTTACACTCTCAATCGTAGGGCATAGAATAGCTCTGCTGTTGAAGTAATCCGAATTGCCTAAATTTTCTAGCAAGTCGGGATATGTTGCAGACACAATAGCATGCATAGCATCTTGATAATTTCGAATAAGGAATTCTTCAGGAATGTCAACCTCTGCAATACCATCATGTGGAAAACCCAATTTACCATCACCTAGATCTAGAAGCCACTTCGAGAATACTTGCAATTTACAACTATCTGGATTCAATGAACAAGTGAGTCTCATGTTTTTAGTTAGATGGAAAATTGTGCATGAATCCCATAAGTATGATAAAGTAATGCAAGCATTCACTATAGTAGCTTTCGACCCCTTTGGGATAATAGGTAACAGTTGACGGAAGTCCCCACCCATCAATACATGCTTCCCACCAAATGGATTATTACCATGCATAATGTCCTTTAAAGTCCTGTCAAATGCTTCAATACAAAAGTGTTGAACCCTTAGTGCTTCATCCCAGATGATCAATTTAGTGGCCTTAATCAATTCAGCCAACATCGAATTTTGTTTAATATTGCACATTGAATCTTCATTAACTGCGATGGGTATTGCAAACCTCGAATGAGCTGTCCGTCCAGACTGTAACAATGTGGCCGCAATGCCGCTTGATGCAACTGTCAGAACTATTTCACCTTTAAATCGAAGTAATGAAGTAAACGTACTCCATAAAAAGGTTTTCCCAGTCCCTCCATAACCATACACAAAGAAATATCCACCAACACCAGCGTTCAATAAAGACATAACTGAATCATAAATAACTCTCTGCTCTGTATTCAATGAATTGATTATTTGCACTGCTTGCACTCCCAACACAACTTTATCATAATTTAATTCCTGGCGAATCAAAGGATTAGAAACATCAACATGAGTAATCGATGAAGGTAGCGGGAGCAAAGGAAAATCTGAGATGCTCTTTCCATTCAACTGTAACAGACTTTCAATCTCATTAAGAGCAGCTTGTGCTTTATCTGATGCTGCTAGATGTATTCCTAAAGCAGGGGAAAAATTAGGGTCAAAAGTTGAGTGCAAAATAATTGATATAGAAAAATAGCTGTAAGGAATATTAACATACTTAATGAGGTAGGATCTTCATGTGGGATGTACAACATATCCTGTGAAAGAATTTGAGAAGTATCATCCCAAACAACCTCAGGTTGTGTTAAACAACTACATAATAGCATGCTCACAAACATGCTATGCAGCAAGCGACCTGTTGCCCACACTTATATAACAAACATGCTACGTAGGATTATATGGAACTACAAACCTATTATCCAACGGAATGCCTTTTACTTCAATAGACTTTCCATCATCTCTTCTTCTATATGTAGGAAACCCTTCTTGGTCAAGAATTGTCTGTTCATTAAATTTCTTAGGGAAAAACTTCTTGCATTTCTTATCCACCATACATTGTGCTTTTGGATTGAGATGTCCACAAGGAGAATGCATCATGAATCTCTACACCAGCTCATACAATTGAGGATTAGAATCCACATCTGGGATTTCAGCAGATATAATGTTGTCAATCTGAACAGGATCTTTCAACTTGTCACGTTCCGCCAGCCATATAAGGATATGTGCATGTGGCAAACCTCTTTTCTGGAATTCAATTGTATAAACTTCTGTAAAACATGTTGAAGGAAATGAACAAAAATAAGTTAATATTTGGCATAATCGTAATGTTCCGAATTGCTTCTTTAAGGGAAATCATTACATAACTAACCCCAAGTATATATACCTGCACGAACGCTACCAAAAATCTTCTTCTTCTTAATTATTTGCATTAAAGCTCTCAATTTGAGCCTGAAAATTCTGGATAATATATCAGCTCTATTTGCAGCAGACATAGATTCACTCTGGCAGTATTTTGTTATTTCAGGCCAGGATGGGGTTGCATGTAAATGTTATGAATAGATCTGGATACCCAGCAAATCTACATATTGTCATAGCATCTTGATAAGCCTGGATCATGTAACGTGCTCCACCGGTAAATGAAGAAGGCAGAACAATGTGCTTCCCGGTTGCTGCTGCACTTCTTTCCCCACTAAATAAAGCATATGACAATCCTTGGTACATGTCTGCCTAAAGTTCTTTCTGATGTGTCCTAACCCATAACAGCCTCTGCGCCTCAATCATTGTATATGCATCTACCACAAATTGCTGAAATAGCCTTCCAGCATGCAAAATGGTTGACACTTCATCATATCTTGCCATCATCTTATAGACAAAGTATTCTCTCATACTAACTCATTTTTTCACTTTATTAGAATCTCTGATGTTTGTTTGAAAATGTTCTATATCATCTCTGTAACCATCCTCTCCTCTAGAACATAAAATAGGGTACTGTAATGGTAGATATGATGGATGTAACTCATGAAGCCTTTGAGGTGTACCAGACAACTCCTCAACAATAATGTCTCTCCATTGAAAATTGATATCAATATCTCCTACTATCAATGCTGCAACTTCTGAAGCGGATGGCAAATTATGTGTTCGACCATCATGTTGTCTGTTGCTTATTAAACGTAACTTCAACCCATGAGGATGAGGCCTACTAACCATTATAGCCGCCATCCTATATTGTTGGATGAATGGATTAAACTCATCTAGTACATTCTTAATTGTGCCAACTATGACCGGATTGATGCCTGAGTCCTTCAAGTGATTGCTGGGAAAGAAGGAGCGGTTGCATAAGATTAATAATACATTTATTATATGCTTAATCATGTTAACCGTAACATAAGAAGATATAATATATGTACCTTACGGCAGAAATCCTATTATGAACTTCATTGTCTGTGTCATAGATATACATTTGTGAATACACAGGTTTTACTCCATGTTCAAGTACAAGGCTGCCTATGTAATGATAATTGAGCTCGGATAATACAAATGTGTATGGGCCAGAACCATCATTTTTTGAATGGTTAATTTTACCACCCATAGATGTAAATACGAACATGTTATTATACGACCTTATGTTGGCATGAAAATTTTTAGACAAATCAGAATTTTTATCAAAGAATAGATCAAACAACACTAATGGAGGCTCTTTGTTTTTAGGAAGCTTCACTTTTCCACCATGGCAACACATCGTAAAAGTAGGTCGAGCAGCATTGTTCTGATTCTGAACCCTTTCATTATACCACATCCTTGCACCACAAATTTGGCAGATATACTCGGGATCTCCCTCATCAATGTACTCTACAATATTATATACATATGTTACATAACACAAATTACTTACCATTAATGACTTGTCAAACCTAAGGTTCACAAATTATAAATTACGTACCAAGAATGAGTGGTCGTTTCCTTGATTTCTTTTGATGCATATTTTGTGTGCTAACACCAACCTTTAATCGTCTTTCATTAGTATCTGAATCTGAACCTCACAATATGAGAAAATACTACATGGTAATCATACATATAATTATCGTCATAGATAGATACGCTACCTTCAGATGAATCTCCTTGGCACTCACTGGCCTCAACATCAGAATCGAATTCATTATTATAGGTGAAGTCAATATCTTGATAATATTGTTCAGGACCTATTCATCCAGGAAGAGTAAATGTAATTAATCAAAGTATACAAAGACGGAAGAATCCTGTCCACAAAAAGTCCACATTGTTACATAAGTGCACTGTAATGGCACATTTTATATATTTGTCATACCCATTATCTACAATTGCCTTTAACATGTTTTCAAAAAGGAAAACACATAATCCTTCAACATGAGGGCAATGGTTACTGAGAAGAAGTCAAAGGTATGAAGGCATATGTAGGAACACAATACGGTTAACCTATTTGATATCAATGATTGAGGTAGTAGAAACTGGGTTCCTTAACATGCCTCGTAATGGATAACAACCTGGCTGCTCTATTGTTGTTGAGAAATTTTTGAAGGAAGTATGTTTGGTTGTGGCATGTATTGAAGTATTATCTATGTTGATGTCAGCTGGACTTGAACCTGTATCAATATGCAGAATTATTATTAATTATTCTAGGAAAAAGAAACATTTGATTTATAGAAATAGCTCCTGTGTTTAGATAACAATTGCTATGTTGCATGAACTACCACAAGCTTGTGCCTAGCTTAACTAAAAAAAATATATAGACTGGAATTCAGATTTCTGTATCAAACAGCTTAATTACCTTCAGTTGATGACTTGAAATTGAAATCCAAACGTCGGGTAGCCTCAAATGCATGGAAAATTTTTCTTGGACTGCTTGGTGAACGTGTGAAAATTGTGGTACACTGGTCAGACTCTGTTTCCATTGAACAAAACCGATGGCTCCGGCGTCTTGTGGTACTGTTCCTAAAGTCCATCTCATCTGTAAAATGTATTCTTCATAAAACACAACAGTTGCAACCTGAACTGAACCTTTTTATGAGTGTAATGGAAATTGACATACCAGGACTTCTAAAAGATTGCAACTGTGACTTCTCAGAATGGACCACATTTGTGATTTCCTCAAAAACCCTCCGCCGCGCTTGATCCTTGTAGTCAGCTGTGACCCCATTAATTAATATTGCTCTTTTCTTGGGAGGCATCTTCAACAGACATATTAATTCAAGTAAATAGATATAGCAGACATATACAGCCCAATAAAATTAGAAGCAGTTATGTTGGAATTGCCTGTATATAGAGAAGGAGCAAAACTTATAGTTTGTCAGCATGTCATCATGGAAGACTAACAGAAAATGATTAGTTGCATATAAATGGTAGCATAGAATAACGTTTATAAACACCCTCAGACTGATAACGATTTGAAAGCAATACTCGGAGTACGGAATCTTAATTTGTCCCTTATAGTCAACATAAGAAAAATATGACAGCATAAGCAAACAACTTGAATAAAATGCAGAGGAGGAAAAAATCAGCCTAGTAAAAAGCAGTACCATAACTGTCATACACGAAATCATAGAATGAAGTGTTAAAAGATTGAGGGGCAATGGAAAAACGTTTTTCTTAAAAAAATTATTAGTGAGATTTGTAATAGCATGTCATGAAAGGTTAGGGAAAAAGATAGACATGAGTGGAAAGGTCTTCATGATGTTAAATAAGATGACATTAGATCTGAATGAAATGTCTAGAAGGTCTTCATTTTTTTATGTGATCAGTGACAGTAGCTGCATTTGGTATGATTCAGTGAAGGTCCATTACAATGATATAAAGCAGATGCAAATACTCTGAACATGTTTCAACTGATGATGTGAAGTTTATTTGAATTGGAGTTTAGTTAGAGCATACAAGAAACAAATGACAAAGTTATTGAAGAAGGCAAATCAAAATGCTCCACCAATAACCTTGTGAAATTGACCGAAGAGAAGGAAGCAATGTGACAACAAATTGATGAAATACTAAAATATATTTAACCGTATGATGAATGAAGAGTGATAGTTAGCAGAGTAGAGGAAAAAATGGAATGCAAACAAAAACAACATCTTTTGATTTTGTAGCTTCAATATATTTATCTTGTGGATGCGAAGGATGAAGTTGGAGAAAACAACATCTTGACAACATGCAAACAAAAATCCAGACCACATCAAATGTAAATATTATTAGTAGCATTGTTGAACCATAAATAAGATAGTAAGTCTGTTCAAACCTTGGCTAAGAATGAATGCACTTCGTTCTTCAAAGCATTACCATTACACTTTATAACATCAGAGTCTATGAAGCAATATAAGGGTGGAAAATAGTTAGCATCATTAACAACAGCTACCAGAATCACAACGCATTCAATGTAATCAGCCCAATCAAAGAATAAGCTTACAATGTCTAAACACAGCATACATGAAGTTGGAAAAATCTTGTAATAGAAATTCATCACATCATATTACAAAATCGTTACTAATTTTTTAATACAAAATCAGACCAGTGAAAATACATTGTATACATTGAAGAAGTGCTAACAAAAAGTGTTTGAACAATATGGGGCAGACCTGATTGACTAATTTGGGAAGCAAATACTTGATACTCATGCTCATATTTTCATTCGCATATTCAGCCATCAAGGGGCACTGAACTGGAATAAGTATATGTACCTCAATGAACTTGAATAAAAAACACATTCATGCTGCAAGATTTTGTTAACAGCCTGACATAATACATCCACACCCTGACATCCCATAAAGTGCAACCCTAGTAGTGTAGAGGTGTCATCAAGTCAACAACATAGAACCTATTGAAGCTACAAAATCAAAAAAAATCCTCCCTCAGGAAATAAATCTTTAAGATACTTTGTCATCATGTGATGGAAAAATAGTTACCTTGCTATAAACAGTATGACTATACCTACTACAGTCCTAATATCAAACTGATTCAAACCACTACTCTGGCTTATGTCATTTAAACCCATACTAGTCATAGAATATTGCTTCTGTCATTTTTTCTGTGCATATTGTGAAAATCAGAACCCATCTCACAAAAACCTAAGCAGAACACTATGAGAGAAACCTGTGCTGCACTATTATATATATAACAAATCTAGTCAGATATGATCCAGCAAAGGTCATGATAAAAATTGACAATGGAATTGGAAAAAAAAAGATGTAGGTAAATATGGCTGAACTCTCTTATCCCCAATAATAACCATTAGGTCAAGCACAATTCTCTTCCACATTTGTTCTTTCACAAAAATACATGACTAAACCACACACACCATTTTTTAAAGGTAAATCACTTTCTACACACACTTAGAAAGCTCCCAGTAGTGATATAAAAAACTATATTAGCAAGGGTCTATTTGATCATACCTCATAAGGGTAGCTTGTAAACATCAACCCGCAACCATGCCGTAGGATCAAGAACCTGCTTTTCTTAATGGAAAAAGCATAGCTAAGGACTTGAAACAATCAATTCCTGAAGACATTACATGTGTGGAAATACTTCGTGAGGACCCTGAACAAATGTGACTATATTCCAATACAAAAAATTTATGGAAAAGATTGTTGCAGTGTTGTGAATATTGAGATGATTGTGTTTTAAACGAACTTCTGCCATGATAATACAAATACTGGACAGCAAAAGCATAAGCTTCTCATATTAAAATGCAAAGTTCAACAGAACTGTGTACATCATAGGCACCATATATGCATATCTAGGTGGTAGCCTTGTAGAATACATAACAAAATAGCTTACAAATGATAACATACAGTCAATACTTTTATGTTCCTCCAATACATTGACAAAAAGGACAACAACTTTTGACAGAAATGGTCATTTGAAATTACACGCACAGAGGAAGTCATTAGAGGAACATGAACTCCAAAATACAGGGTACACCAAATGAAACTACTTTATAAGAAAATACTACTTAAATTACTGCAGCAAGTAGAGGAATCTACTTAATTCTTCTCCTGCTTAATGGACTTCAATTGTTTTCCAGTAGATTTTGCTGAAACATCATTACCAAATGCCACACTCTTTGAACCTTGAGCACAAGGTTTCTTTGAAATAACCGTCCTCTTCCCCTTCAAAGGAACTGGAGGTATGACTTCAGTTGTAGAACCTCCATCAAGCTCCATAGTGGGGAAAGTTTCAGAGAGCATAACACATTCATCAATATCAACTCTTCCCTTATCCTCAAGCATAGCATTCCTCATGAAGATAATATCCTCTTCCTCATCATTGACAGGTCTACTTGGTTTTGCATGCTAATAAACATTGAAACGACAATAAGTAAAAACTCAAACATTAAGTTACATAATCGAAAAGCAATATTATATACATTTAATAACAGTAAACCTGAGAAGCAACTTCATTAAACTCATTCATAAGGTCTGCACATTCAACATATGTTGCAACTGAGACACTTGAATTTGGGTGATCCCTATTGTACTTGTTTAACTTCATCTTTAGGATCATTTTCTTGCCAATCAAGCTGTCTACTTCACTTGGGAATTCATACTTGATTGCGTCCTAGTTGTAAACATAAGCAGCAAAGTTAGGATGTGAGTGACAAAGTAATAATTTGAAAGAATTAATAATCAAACCTTAGGAATATGTGCTTTGAGCTCAGCTGCAGATTTCTTCATAAGCTCAGCTGCATGCTTGTCAAAAAGGACAATGGAGGCAGTTCCAGAATCATCACCAATCAGGTAATGAAGCCTCAGCCTGGAAAGAATGAAATTCTTGACATCAATGCTTGATGTAATAAATAAACATAACTGAATCGAAAGTAGAAGTAAGTTTAAAAACCATACTTGGATTGGATGTTACACGGTTTCCCCTTGCAAAAATTGCTGGAACATGAGGTTGATCTATTATCTTCTTTTGGTTTAGTGCCACACCTTGAACACCCCTCATAAAGCCAGCCATGACGGGTCTCAAATTTCTTAAACTCACCCAACACAGCAAAATATCTCTCCTGCAAACAATAGTATTAAACTTCAATCCCATTGCCCCACAAGTGACCACAGGAGAAAATGATAGATAAACATTTTCTGATTAGGGATGTTAGCAACTTTAACTCTAGGTGTGTTCCTCATAATCCTTTCCACAGCAGAATTAGACCTCTTGGACTCAACAGGCTGACTCAATGAACTAATCATTGGTGATGGCAAGTTTTCAGCACTATAGACAGGTCATCAGAATGTCAGAACTAAAACCATCACAAATGATTAAATCAGATTTGCACAGAACAGAAGCCTTCACGTGTATGTAGGAAGTAAACATTAAACTGATGAAAAAAACAGAAACCAACTTCCAATCGTCTAAACATAACTAAAATGGCATACCTTGCAAGGAATTGTTGAACCTCTGCAAACTTGCCATTCAAGTGGATCTTAGTGGCATGATAAGAGCTGCAGACCTCCGGTTTACCTTCAATTCAAGTATACATATTGCATAAGCAAGTATAACTTGAAGTCAACAAAATTGCAGTAAACATGCAGCCTAGTAGCAAACTAACCATTGTCATCAAAGCCAACCCTTGCAAGTTGGGCAACCAACACAATAGGCTTTTACATACTAGTGAAATCGTTCATACATAAATTCACAGCATACTCATCATACAACACCATCTGCACAGTGTTTTCCCTGTCACACATGCAATATGTAATGTAAATATATTGTAACACCAAGTGCATATAATATTTAGAAATTGTAAACAATAAAGTACAGGTACCTCTCGTCACTCAACATCAACCGCATCTTACTCTTAACCTCAGAACCTGAATTATATTCCTCCAAGGGGCCAATACTTATCACAAAGCTAATGACATCTTCAAAGAAGAGCATAAATTAAAAAGAGGACAACTTGAGAAAACCAGATGAGAAAGGAGGAGAACTCACCAAACAGGTACATTGTATGGTTATCACTAGTTTGAGTTAGTATGTCTTTAATGGGAAAGAAGGTAAAAACAAAAAGTGGAATAGAAGAAGCCTCTTCCTTGACATAAGTTGCTGAATTGTAAAGCATTTTGAACTTGTGATGAGCAGCCTTGAAATCCTTCCCATTAGGTATGATCTCCATATTTGCAATGAAGTAATAATGGCCTTCAATAGGGTCTTTCTCAAACTGCTTGAACAAAAATTTGTTCAGTATTGAAGCTTGTATCTTACTTCCCTACAAACTGACATATAGAAATTTAAACCGTGAATAAATGATACACATGGAGGCTAAGATATGCAAGATACTTATTTAACCTACTGACCTCTTGGTCCACCAGAAGCAAACAGATAGCATACAACTGAGATGGAGAGTCCTTTTGATAGCTATTCCACCTCCTCAGCACACGCACTACAATTCTCCATATATCAGTGCTATCATCAATATCTTTGATCATTGAACACTTCCTACCCGCCATTGAAAACAACAATTTAGCTTACAATGTAAACATAAACGAAAAAGTCAATGTTGTGAGAACTGAAAGACTAAGCTACCTTATATAGAAGCACTGAAGATAGCATACGCATTCAACAATTCCCACACACATTAATTTACTAATGTTAGTTTATCAGTCAGTGGAAGGTAGTAACCATCATGACACAGCTGCAAGTCACTGTACACCTAATAGTCATATCATATAATAACCCCTTCTGCTTTTAAAATTTAAAACATATGAATGAAAAAATATTCAGTGAACAATTACTATGGTAGTTAAATGTCATATTCAGTGAAAAAATATTGCAGTAAAGTCATATCATATAATAACCACTGATCAGTATATCTCCACTTGTACTCAGTAAAGAAATAAAGAGTTACCTACTGTATCAGAGGTCTAAGGATTTGAAAATCTTGGCAATTGGATGTTCGACCAAAAACTTCTGCACTTCATTAAATGTACTGGTTGATACGTTTGGGTCCAAGAAAGGTTCATTAGAATTCTGAAAAGCAGATATGAGTAAATAATAGGCATCTTCATATGAACCAAGATAAGTTTGAGAAAAAAATGAAAATGTTAAGCTCATCAGCAATATTGCAATCCATAATGTTAATAGTTCTACCCTATCATATACAACTAAGCATTATTCCCTATATCTATGAAGTAAGCTCCCAGATTAAACAAACAACCACCTAGTAAACATCATCAAAAGGTACCAACTAATTTCACTTACCTTCAGGAACTCAATCGAACATATGCATTAACTGATTAAAAAAAATGCTTGAGAAGAAATGAAACTTGATAACCTCAGCCTTGCTATTTTTGAGGTGGTTGAACATGATGTAATTCTTGTTGCTGTAATACTTGACGTTAATATTTCTGCCGTATCAGATACAACTAAGCAGTATACTTCTATAGACGGGAATTAAGGTCCCAAAGTAAACAAACAACGACCTAATAAACATCAAGAATTACAACCAACTGCTACGAGTTATATACAGGACCTAATTCCAACATATGAAGTAACTGTGACACGCACTTCAGTGTGTCATTAGTAGGTTAGTTTGCAAGGGATTAGCCATTATGAGTTAATCTTACATCAACAGTAAAAAAAGCTTTGGTAATTAGCCACTTTTAATGTATCAACAGTAGCTTGGGACTTTTGGAACATATAGTAACTCTGTAAACAGTAAACAGTATAGAGGATCTGTACCTCCTACCTGCTTTTACATCACAATCAGCTGCTACCCGTCATCTCATGTAACCTGTCCTTCATTTAAAACAGATCAGGTCAAACTTTCTTTCTGAAGGCATATGAAATGACATGCATTTAAGTTATATTCAGTCATGTACTAACCAACTACCTACTCGATTAGAAATGAGATGCAATACGTTGTTAAAGTAAGATGGTAGGAAAATTAATTTAGTTAAGTGATATGCAAGTGAAATGAAGGAGGTATGTAAGAACTGTACCATATGTAGTCACTCCTCGTACAGTATAGAGTATGGAGCACCTGTACCTCCTACATGCTTAGACATCACAATCAGCTGCTACTTGTCAGGTGAGGTAACCTGCTCTACATTTAAAACAAAAGACGTGAGAAAATCTTGATGAATGGCATATGAGATGACAGGCATTTTAGTTAAAGTCATTCAACTAATAGTGAACACCCTACTCCATCACATATGATATGCAATTCGTTGCTAATTGGATGGACCAACACATATGACTGCCCCTTATTGACTATAATCCTTCCATAGTTCAATCTGAAATGGCAGAAACAGATTATCAAATACAGGAAAAATCAGAGGAAGGTTGTTTTTCTATCCGAAAAAAAAAGTTAATCCATTTTGAACATGGTCATATCAACTAAACTTAGAGAACCAACTGAAATACATGATGTCCATATATAATAGGAGTTAATTGAACATTACAGACGATGTAATATGATCTAAGGAGCCCTTATATTGATGTTCAGATTAGTAACTGACTCATGAAACCATGATATATTGAGGAGCCCCTATACTGATTTGGTGTTTACTGGTAATTGAACACAAGATCGGTGAGCTGTTCATTTAGATCATATTTATTTGACTTTTCCCAATCAGCAAACCATGATGCTGGTGTCACAATAAGAACTAAATTAGAAAAAACTTTAGTCATTCCAGTGCGAACACAACACTATCAAAATTGGTCGTGTATGTAATCATTAACCTTCATCATGCCAATAAACTGCATAATACATATTGGTGAAGACTTGATTGTTTGCATTGTTAAAGAGGAAATATGTTCTTCATCCATCAGATAAAGCTGATGGTTTGGTGCTATTTGCACACAAGTATGATGAACTACGTCAAGTTGATCTTGGGGAGACCTTTGGTTACTTAAGTTTTAATTCCTACTTGATATCATTAAAAAAGTGATTTACTTGCTGTTTAGAATTAATTTGTCCCATGCTGACAACATATAACTAATATGCAAACAAAACAAAGCATGGATATTGCAACATACATATGGGTTCAAAATAAGGCCATGCAAGACCATATAGCTACTAATATAAAAGAACCATCAGAAATACACATCTAGCTCCTACACTTTCCTGATATGCCTTTTTGACAGCAGCAAAACCCTCAAGGGAAGTATCTCATTGAATCTTGGGTTCCAAAAAACCCTTGTTGCAATCCCATAGTTCACCATAGTCACCTTCCCTTTGCAATGTGAGAAGCACCAAATCAGTAGACAACTTACAGAAAAATGGCAAAAAACTATTGATAGGATAGTAATTATATACCATTCACTCTACTTATCAGCCCAAATTGGACAATGAGAATTAGGTTGGACAACTGAGATACACCCTCAAAGTCCTTCCTCGCATCATTGGCTGACTGACCATGAAGGACAACAGACAAACGATTACCCCTACAACCAAAAAAAATAAGGGTAAAAGATTTGGCAGTGGAAATAGAACTATACCATTACTCTTACTTTTGAAGCTTTACCTCCTATCTCCAACCACAAATGCAAGCTTATATGTCAACATTCCCCTGAATCTAACTTTCCTCAGAGGACCCATGCTAGAAAGGAATCCTATTACATCTGAAAATCAACAACGACAACAACAAATGGCATTTGACAATTTGACAAATCTAAATGAAATACATCGTCATGATACTAAACCTATGACCATGCAAGGATGATGACACTGCTCATCCAAATCAGCTAAATCCAAGAGCTTGAAGCAGTGCTTTGGCATCAGAGATCGACATTCCACTACCTTCGAATCTGAGGTCAGATTAATAAGGAACTTGTGGTGGATCACTTTACCACAGCAAGCAACCGCAAAATGATGAACAAAATACTCTCGGCCCTCCTTAAGAATGTTACAAAATCGGTCAATGACATCGTCATCACCTAGCCTCATTATCATACGATCCCCCTTTCCAACATACACCAACAATAAAAGAATTAAGTAGTATGGTCTATTATAATGAGGAAAAAAAGGAGTATAGTCTGTACTGGCAACAAATGAAGTGCAAAAAAGCCCGAACTGAATTTTATTTCAAAAGGGTCATAAGCTGAGATTTACGGATGAAAATGACAGTACAATGCTTCATATCTTTAAATGTATGGAAAACTGAAAATATTTTCATATGACTAAAGATATGTTACACATGGTTGAAGAAGAGTATCACCCTCTCAAAATTTTGGGTATACTTGGCAATAATTTTAGCATTGGGAAATATTTTGAGCAATTTTTCTCATCCCCTTTAGCTATAAGTGAAAAACCTAAAATAGATACAACATATTTAGGTAGGCAAATTAAATTTTGAGGAAGGCATATCAAATTTGTTAGGGAGCAATAAGTTAAGCTTAAACCCAGGCAGAGTGTAGGGAGCAAATCTGAACTCCAGGATGCAAAAAAGCCTAGACGAAATTTTTGTTGAAAACGGTAATAACCATAGATTTACGCATGAAAAAGCCCGAACTAAATTTTATCTCAAAAGAGTCATAAGCTGAGATTTACGGATGAAAATGATGGTACAATGCTTCATATCTTTAACTGTATGGAAAACTGAAAATATTTTCATATGACTAAAGATATGTTAGACATGGTTGAAGAAGAGTATCACCCTCTCAAAATAAGTTAAGCATAAACCTAGGCAGAGTGTAGGGAGCAAATCTGAATTCCCGGATGCAAAAAAGCCTAGACAAAATTTTAGTGGAAAACGGTAATAACCATAGATTTACTCATGAAAATGGCAGTACAATGCTTCATACAATCCGGTTTTATGAATTTGTAATCACATGAATAAAGCCTAAACATGAATACATAGAGAACTTACCTTTTCATCGAAGACAACATAATCAATACATATGATCTTTCTCGGATAACCACAGTCTGATCGATCCATCTCATGATCTGACCTCCAAAACTCCCGATCAAGCTTCACTAGCAAAATGACTTCATTATTGTTAGGAGCTACAGCATCAAGTTTGTGGTAGCGGAAGATCGATGACCGGCAAAAGATGAAACCGTGTAAGTCACCGATGGCAAAAAAATATTTAAAGGATACTAGATCAGAAGGAGAAGAAATGAAGGAAACGAAGACTCTAATCTTGTTGGAATACTCAAAAGATGGCGCCGTCTTCCGTCCATAGCACGATCGCAAATCTTGGAAGCAAGACATAGCAACAACTTGGAGCTCAACTTTCGTTCCTTCCTCCCAAACACAGAAAGGCTTCGTATGGTTGGTCTTCGGTGGAGTAAATGGTTCACCTAATCGAACTGACTGGCATACAGTGCAAAAAGAAGATATGAAGTGACGTTGGAATGATATTGTGTGTAGGAGTTTATTTACTGCAACGGAGCACTGTACATGTTTAGTTAGAGCTGAACGAAGCCCATATGTGAGTGAACGACTTGGAACTGAAGCCAACACTGTTGTTATAAACATTGAAATGTGAGGGGGTGAACAGTAAATAGGAAGCACCGGCTTATTCCCCTATTCCTCTTATGTTTATATTGATGACTGTTAATAATGCCAAGTTTGACCCAAAAGTGTGATGTGGATGCTGACATGTGTTTGTGATAGCTTAGTTGGCAGAGAAAAAAAAATTAAAATAATCCATTTAATATTAATTTCTTTTTTTTTTTTTTAAATAAAACTTCCTAACCTTCCCCATCCTTCTTCTGCACGTGCCTCAAACCCTTGCGTCGACCTCCCCTCAATTTCGTAGATACTCAATTTCGCAAAGGGGGCAGCATGTGTTGCAACATCATCTCCTCCAAAGTCACCCCACAGCTCCAGCATGTGTTGAAGAAAAATTGTAGACAAAGTGAAGTGGGGCAGAGAAGGTTGAGGTGAAGCAATGTTTTTATGTAGTATTTTTTGTGGGCATAATGCAGAGAATCCCACTCATATTGGTCACTTTTTTCCTTTCCCTTTTCTTTTCTTAATTTTTTTTTCATATTTTTTATCTTTATTTTACTCTCTTTTTTAATCTTTTCCCCCTCTTTCATTTGTTCTCTTCTGGTAAGTTAGTTCTTCATTGGAAAAGGATATTCCTGTCCATTAGGACTTAGGAGCAGTTAGATTACAGTGTGAAGAGGTACATATCGATGTTTTAGCAGTTTTGCATATCTAGGTTGTTGACTTGTTATTATTACTGAATTTGTTGTGTTTTTGTTAATTTTTTTTTTGAGATAATTATTCCTGAATAATAATTATTTTTTGTGAGGTCAATAACTTCATGATTTGAATAATAAATCACTCTATCTATTATACATTAGGTCATATTAATGACCCTGGTATGTTTTTTTATCGTTTTTTTTTAATCTTCAAGTGCACTTTTGTATCCAAAGAAATTTATGTGGTCTGGTCAAGTCCGTATTTAATAATACTTTGAGTATATTTGTACTTTAAAAAACAAAAGAAACCATGGTACTTATAAAACCAAGAATGATGCAATTTTAAAGAATAGAAAATGATAGGAAAATATTATTTGAATTATAAAAATTTAAAATATCTATTAAATTAGTAAAAGGATAAATAAGTGATTTAGTATGAATATGAGATTTTAAAGTTTGGATATTAACAACTTAAGTATAGACAATGACAACTTAAAAATAGCAATTAGCAACCTGATAGGAATCAAATTATTAACATCTATACCTAAATTGTTAATTTCTATACTTAAGTTATCAACACCCAAAATTTAAAATCTCATACTCTTACAATATGGTCTCCTTATCCTTTTACTAATTTAATAGATATTTTAGGGGCTTTAATTTAAATAGTATTTTTCTTTCATTTTTCTTCTAAAGAACTAGCAAGAAAAATCAATAATGTAAGATGAAACTTTATCTAAAACGTAAAACCTGTTTTTTTTTTTGTTCTAATTTTTTTGTATTATAGGACATTTTGTAATAAATGGATAAGTCATGATAAGGTGTTTGTCTTGCATGGGCCTGCCGCCGCCTGCCATTGGCGACTTTAAACTTTTATCTTAGTTTGTCTGTCTGCCCCAGTCCCAGGCATGCTCAGCTTGCATGTAAATGTGGAATCATATGGTGGTCGCAAATTATTAAGATTCCCTCACATTTTTTTAAGGAAAAATCTCAAAAAAAAAAAAAAAAAAAAGCTTCTAAAATTTCAAAATCTTAAATCAAGTTTGTTCCTACACTTGATAAGGATTTATTACATTTGATATGGAATTTACAACTCATTTTAATGGGAAAATCACTGATTTGAAATTATGAAATTTTAGAAATTCTTTTCTAAAATTTTCCTTTTTTTTTATAAAAACTTGAACTATTTATTTCTCTTAATTGCTATTTTTTATTAATTAATTCCATTCATAATCATATAATGTGCAAAACTGTTTTCTAAGTGACAAATTTTTTTAATAAAACATTTTTATCAAACCACATGATATTTGAATGGTGAAATGGACTCTCACAAATCTGAGGATGACTTCTCAAATTCAATTGGATAAATGTTTGTAAAAGTGATTTTTATTTTATTTGACTTTTGTAAACTTAAATTCGGGTATAAGTCAATTAATATAATGTGATTTATGTTTAAATATATTTTTATAAAAATATTAGTTTGACAAAAACTTTTTGAATGATATATTGATAAAATAGTTTCATAAACTTGAATATAAAGAAACACCAACCGCCAAGAGCCAAAAGTTCTAAAATTATGTTTTAACGTTAATGTGGCTTTTGGACAAAAATTCATTTTTGCCTAACCATTGATCCAAACAACATTTTGAAGGCTAATGCATGGATTTTTCAGCCTTAAAACGTGGCTTTTTACCCTATATAAAGGCTATCCAAACGTACTATTACAAATTCATCTGGTTAATCTATAGTTGCATGCCTATAATTTGAAGTTCAATATATCATCTGACCTACGGGCATGTTAATTAATAATTGATTCTTACAATTTAAATAAGATTTTCAACATACCCTTGGAAGTGACAATGATTTTGGATATTCTACAATGTATTATAATGATAATATACACTTTTTTTTTTTTTACATTTCTCATAACATTATAGTATTTACTAAATTATTTAACAAAAAAAAAACTAGACTCAATTATGAGATCCCTGGCACTTGATGCAGAGTGTGCTTTAGTATTGGATATTGTACTGCTTTTCTTTTGCTTTATTTCATGTTTCAAAACATAACATCAAAATCTGACTCCTAGATTTTTGGCCAAAAAAAAAAAAAAATCTGACTCCTAGATGCCAACTTTTTTTATCTAACCTTTTCTTTTACTTAAAAAGGTAGCCGCTTCTAGCTTCATGATGAGATCGAGTGCCTTTAAGCTGTTGATTACCAACCGGTGAAAGAGAATGTTTTTGCAAGTTGGAAGTTTTTTGTCAACCTGATTAGAAAGATCCTTAGCTTAAAGGATTGTGAAGAATTACCATGCTTGTCAATAAAAGAATTCCCATGGAGTTTCTTCTTGGTTTTTGCTTTTGCTTAAGTTCCCTTTAGTATGACAAGATGTTTGTATTTGTTGGGGGAAAAAAAAGGAATAGGTGTTTGTATTTTTTTGATCTAATGAAATTATATTTTCGGTTAAAAAAACAATATCTTATATGTTTTGGATGAAGAAATAGTTGGGAAAAAAAAGATGAAGAAACAATGGCACGCTCATATATATACTCTCTTTTGAGGTCCAAGGAAAAATTCCCTACAACTTTTATTAGAGCAAGGAAACTATATGATGGTGGAAAGGTCATGCATGTTTTGGAGGATCTGAATGTACTCATTGTTTTGACCAATTTGACTTTTCACTCTCATCAATTAAATAACTAAGAAATTAAAGATGCAACCTCCCCCTCATGATGACATTAGGTTTTTTTTTACTAGCTAAATATATATTCTCTTATTGGAGGTAATTCTGTTTGACCTACTATTAGGCAATAAATTTTGACACATCTCTCAATAGGATTCGAACTTTATTTCTCTATGATATTGGGAACTAGCTCCTTCTATTAGATTCAGCCTCCAATAGTTAATGACACTAAGTTATGAATTTCATTTGAGAAAAGTTAGTCTTGAGAAGTCCATTTGAGATGTCAAAATTGCTAACCAAATGTACCTAATATTTCCAGTTTAAGTTGTAAGTGTGACCCAACCGTTTTAGTGAAACATTAGTCCATATTGATGAATATAAAGATAGGGCTCAAATGTAAAGTTTGGGCTCACTGACCCGCAATCCATATTTGAGAAAACAGTACTTACCCCACAACCCACATTGTATCCAAAAAAAAAGTGCTTCCAGAAAGAAGAAATGAAAAAACTTAACAATGCATAGCAAAATTTAGATTTTAAATATATATTATTTATAAATAGATATTCAAAATATTTAGACTTATTTTTGTCACGCCCTTATCTTAATTTCACCTTTACCAGAGTATTTGCGGAAAACGATATGCGGTTCAGTAGGCAACACAGGAATAGCATAATTATATTGATAATATGTACATGATTACGGAAATTCCCCTCAGGGATTCATACCTGATAATTACAATTAGTGTAGCCGCACAGGGATACTTGAGTGTCTAAACTCGTCCCAGTGAAACAAAGACATCTTCTCATCTTCGTTCCACTACTGTAATCCCCTCGTACGGTACTCTGCATTGTTGTTTGCATATCTTCTGTCGTCTCCTGTCTAAATTGTTGGTAGGGGAGGGTGAGATTCGAGAGAATCTCAGTAGGAATCAGATACCATAATGCATGCATGATTGATGCTATGTGTATGACATATTAGCTTTATCTAGATGTATGCCCCATAATGACATTTCTGCATGCTCAATGTTTCATACAACAAGACTATGGCCACAGCGAAAACAGAAACAGAGTTTCATTTATTCAAATATGCTCTACACAATCAAGTAAAGCAATCACATACATCATTACACAAGCAAAGATATCAAATACATGCAAGTAAGGTAAGTCCCCTACCTTAACCTTTTTCCGTCTCAAAACGTGTGCCTCGTAATGCGTGCCAACAGCTCGGGGCTCCATATTCGATCCTACAATATTAAATGTACCGTTTAGACACTTCCATAGTGTTTTTGGGGGTTATATGAGCCTATTATGAAAATTTACTAAAATACCCCCGGGGACCCGACCCGGCCTCGCTGTACCCGATCCGATTGTACTTTTCCCGAAATTTTGACATGGGCTATTCTTACATATTTTCACCCAAGGAATCCATTTCTAAACTCAGAATTATCAAATTCAATGTCAAATTACGAAATTGCCCTTAACAGCCCTACTTTTAGGGTTTTAGAGGCGTTTCCGTAATTATGCTTTCTCGGCCTTTTCTGAAAAAGTGCCCAACTGTAACCCCACCTATTTTCGCCCACTGAATCCAATGGAATCATCAAATCATTGAAAATCCAACTCTAAGACCCATTTACAATGCTGGCCGAAATATATAGGTTTTAAGGGGAAAATCGGGGTTTTTCGGTTTCGGCTCCGTAAACACGTTCCTTTATACTCCTAACCACTTTATTGACTATTCCATTAGGTTAAAACTAACATTTAGTATCAATTTGGGCAGCATAACAGCCCCCACAACCCATTTTCCATTTTTACACACAAAGACAATCCGGCGAAATTTCACCGATTAAATTGTCTATAGCAGCAAGAATAGTCAATATGCAAGAGTTTGGAAGTTACCTCAAGCTCCCACTAGCTTTTCCTTCTTGTGGCTGAAAACCCTAACTTCAAAACACCATGAATCTTGCTTCAAATACCTCAAACAACATAGAAGAGAAGCTTAGGAGAAGGATTATACACGTTAGGTACGAATTCACCAAAGAAATCGACCTATCTTGTGAGTTTTCTCCTCTCCTTCTCTCTCTAAAAGAGCACAACTCTCTCTCTCTCCTTGGCTGCAGCACGTCTGAAATGGTGGGAGGAAGATGATGATTTTCCTTTTATCATTTATATTATAATATGTTAATCAATTGTTTAATTTTCCAAAATTCGGATTTTACAAAATTCTGGCAGATTTCTGCCCAAACTTTGAAAAATCATAACTAATTCTAGAAAAATCAAAACGAGGTGATTCCAAAGTCTATAGAACCCTTATTGAGTCTAGTTTCAAGGAAAAATATTGACTTTTGCTTTCTGGAATCACAAAATTCACAGAATTTCAATCTTTGCATATTATTCCAGAAATTTCACAGTTTATCTGTGCTGACTTCAAAAATTCATATCTTTTTGTATATAGCTCTAATTGATTCATATGATCTATCATATTAAAGCTTAGGATGTCTACTTTCATCCTGTAAAATCTCATAATTTTTGATTATCATTTGGTCATTCAAATGAACATGACAAGCTTACTACCTCATAAGCGATTTCACCAAAAACATAATTACTTTTTCCAAAATTCATCATTTTACTTTCTTAATATCCCAAAGATATTAGAATCATTAGGGGATAAATTTGGGCTCCTGCTAAATTGGGGCTTAACAGTCCACTTAATTTAGGCTTATTCTCAAGTCTCAAATCCTAAATTTCGGGGTATTACAATTTTAGATTAATTTTTTTATACAGTTAGTTCATATTCATTGCTTATTTTTAACTCTTGATGTTTGATTAAAAAAATTATGATCAAATGCACACTTTGCAACTAACTTTATGATTAGGACATTAGTTATATAATTGAGTCTTATTCATTAGGGAAAATATATTTTTAAAATTTTACGTCAAAAAGTTAGGAAAATGAAATATGGAGAGCATTTTATTTATATTTTTTTAAAAAATAGATTTTCCCTCATTTTTATCTATAATCTTATTAATGTTATGTTAATTTTTAGGTTAAAGGGTATTTTCATCTCTGAATTGAACTACTTGTGAAAAGCATCGAGTATGATAAATTATTTATTGGAGCAATGTCGTCCCTCAAGTGTCAAAATATTGCAATTTTGCCCCTTAATAATTAATAGGGTTAAAGAGTACTTTGCTTTTAGAATATTTACTAAGGAATAACTGATGACACTCTCTGAATTCAATAATATGGAATAATTTGTATTTTTACTTAGTTATTTATTTGAGACATATTGTATCATGTTTAGGGTATTACATATATTGGCAAAAAAAGGGTATTACATGGCTATTAGTTTGTACTACTAATGATCATTAGTAGCAAAAAGGTCTATTGTTTTTTTGCCTTTTCCACTTTTGTAAATTACTGTAATTTTTATATGCTTTATCACTATAATTTTTATTTCCATTTTTTATCATATTTATTATTATAAGTATAAATTATAAATTAAATTAAGTCATAATAAAAAAGTATATATTGGCCAAAAACATAAAAAAAGTGTATCAGTTTAACTACATAGTTTTTTTTTGGACCAAAAGTTTATCTACGTCGTTTAATTTATGGAAGATCGTAGCCTTTTAACAAATGGAAAAATTGAGTCCATCTATTCAACTACATCCGTTTCTTCATTATTCTTCTACCCCGGCTCTCCTGACGGCGTCTTTTTCTCCACCCCCCCCCCCCCGAACCGTTCATCGGTGTTTATTCGAACTGACTCACCAATAGGCTCTCGTCATGAGGTTTTCCACTCCGGTCTTGTCGTCGTTCTTCAATCTAATGCTCCAGATCATTTCGCTTAAGTTGTGCTACGAGTGGGTGTAGTCCTAAAAGGAAAAAAAAGATTCTTGAAACGTTTTGAGTCTAGAGGGTTTGAAAGTTTGAACGATCTGTAAGTATTAAACCTTCATAAATTTTTTTTCTTCCTTGATTTTCCCAATTTATTTTTCTTGCCAGATTTATTGGAACAGTATGTGTTGGAATAACTTGAATCTTAAACTGTATCTTTGGAAGTTATTATGTCGGCAACACTGAGAACGTTGGATGTCCTTGCCTGTTGAAATCTTATAGTCTATAAAAATTAAGCATAGTATATAGTATCGAACTTTGATAACGAACTTGACCAGTAATACCTGAAATTCTTATCTATTCTTATACATGGTTGTGGTCACACGTTTAAAAATTTAGTAGTGTATAGTATCTAACTTAAATAAGGAACTCGACTAGTAACATCTGAAATTCTTATACATGATTGTGGTCACACAATTAAAGGCCACATACTTCTGATATTAACCTTAAAATCAATGCAATTAAGTGAAGAGCTGGCTAAGTTGTTTAAATACCATTTGGTTCTAGATTATAGTCTATATTCCCTTGAGCGTACCAAGTTAAGGTGGTATGAAACCTCCAAGTCCATGACTAGCTTCTTCTTTTTTTTTTGGACTGAACCATGACTAGCTTCTTTGTGTTTGTGCACTCTGCTATTGAAGTGATTAGAATTTGTTCTTTTTGCTCTCATGCTGTATGCAGTTGCAAGTCATGACATTTAGATTTCCATATTTGAAGGTTTGAAGGTTGTTTGAATATTCTTGTTTACCTTTTCTTTTCTTGTATCAATAGACCTACAAATTAAAACTTACTCCCTTTTCCATTTTGCAGCACAATACTCCATTTCTTCAAGAAAAATTTCAAAATAGGAAATGGGATTTTCTAGGGTGGCTCATTAATCATTGTTGCATTGATTGGTGTCAAGAGACTTGATTCTTTCTTTTCTAAAATTTAAATTTGAAGATTTTATTCCTTTCCATCTTCCAACGCATTAACACTTTGTATTTCGCTGGAATTTGCACTCGATTTCTTCTATCTACAGTACTTTTCTTTTTGATCAACTTTTAGGATTAGTCACTAGAACTCTAGTATCATGGCATCCTAGAAGAAGCAATCTGAGGGTATTGCTTTGCTGTCCATGTACAATGATGAAGAAGATGATGAGATGGAGGATGAATTAGCAATGTTGCCTGAGCCTCTGAGGTACCTTCTATCTTACTTGACTCCTTCCCCCCTTTTTTGAGAAATGGATTTAAATAGGACTGAGGAATGGTAATTTTTGTATATTATTTGTCTTCTATTTGTTCCTTCATTATTATTTTCTTGCATTGATGGAGTCATGTTTCTTAAACATGAAAATATCCCAAAATTTTAAGACATTGACATCACCTTAGGCACTTTGACCTTGCCATGCTTTCCATGCAGCTTACCTTCTACTAGGGAACCATTTTCAGCAATGACTTGCATTTCTGATTGTAGTAGTAAGTTAATAACTTGCATTTCTGATTTCAGGATGGCGGGCTAGATGGTAATGGTCGAGTCATAACTGGGGAAGAACTTCAAACAACAAACGGTATATATCGCCTTTTGATTGAAGTATGTTGTGCTAAATTTATTCTATCATCCCAATATTAGCTATGCTCAGAGAATGAATATTACTTGATTAATCTTTTGGCGTTAAAGAATATTTTATTTGAGAATGTGCCAATTTTACGGACTTTATTTAGGTGTTTAAGAATAAGATTATTGAAAAAGAAGTTCAAACATTACATTAGGGTGGTTTCAGTTCACTTTTCCATGTAAAAGTGGCCAAGTAAACAGCTAGGGAAAGTATTTTAGGTCCATGTTGCATTGGAATGATGATATTGTTTACTTTTTCTTTTTCTGTTTATCATTTTAACTCTTAGCCTTGTGTTTTTTCATTAAAAATTTCTTGAACTTTTTGGTTTTTATAAACTTTCTTGAATGCGGTTTAGCAGGTGATTTGTTAAATGGAGAATCATCAGGATCTGTTCAGATTTTGACATCTAGCTGTCAAGTTAACACTCAGTTTTCTGAGCCACCTCATGCTATGCAAGTTGACGTCGTTTTGGGATCAGATGGCATAGAATATGGAGAAACAGCTCAGGAAGAGCAAAAATTTGTAGATCCATTGGATAAATTTCTCCAACCACCACCCAAAGTTAAATGCTCTGAAGACCTACAAGTGAGTTCCATATTGCAGTCATCAACAAATTACTCTCAATAAATGTTAGAGATGTGCTAATTTATGGAATTGAATTGGCGTATTTTGCTCCCCTCCTCCCCCCCCCCCAAAAGAAAAAACAACTTTTGTGTGCTCGTGTGGTTTGATGTCTTTTTCCTTTTTCTTTGTGCCACACTAGAGCTTTGCATTTAATTTGCTAGGACTCTAAATTCTTAAGCTTCTTTTGCTTAACTTCTTATTTATTTATTTTCATATTTTTTTTGGGACTAACGCTATTTTCATATTTTATTTATTGAATATGGTTAATCAATTTGGCGATGCTTTGGAAGAGGTGTAATCTAATATTACTCTCTAATCTTTTCTGATTTCTAGTCCTATTTAGTGATTTGTACAGAGTATAGCTACACAACCATAAATAATTCTAAGGTCCTGTAGGAACACTTGAATATAGTGATTAGAGTTTAGAATTTTGGCATTGAAAATTTTGAGAAAAGATTTAATGTGGGAATCTACCTACTCAAAATGAATTTTAGTGTAGAAGTGTGGAAATCACTTAACTTGTGGGGGTGTTTTTCAATGAATTTAGCAACTGCTCTTGTTTAATTATTAAATGGTGATGTTTGGTTTGATTCCTTAACACGTCCCTTTAATATGTGTTTGATACTCTAAAATCTTCCCAGACATTGCTCATTATGTGATTAAAAACCATCAAGTTATCAAAAAAAGTGATAATTTGCCAAAACTTCTCTGTATCATGTTTTTTGGTCATTAAACTTCTGTTTCATTGAATATTCCTTAAATTATTGTGTCCCCCCCCCCCACACACACAGAGACACAATAGACATTTTGTACGGTGGAAGTTGAATGGTCACCACTTTACTCATTAAAGCTTAGCATTTTTAAGTAATAATAAAAAAATAATTGCCCTCAATTTTGGAGAAAGTAGAAAGTTGTATAAATTTGTTTAGTCTTTTCATATTTGTTGATCTTTCATGACACATTGCTTTGATTTTATCATTGCAGAGAAAGATAAATAAATTTCTTGAGTATAAGAAGGCTAGAAAAAGTTTTAATGCAGAAGTTCGTAATAGGATAGACTATCGGAACCCTTACTTCCTGTTGCATGCTGTGAGGTATCAGGACATTGACCAAATAGGATCTTGTTTCGATTAAGATGTATTCGATCATGATGGAAATGACCCAAGTGACTACTATGATGAAATATGTCTTCAGCTGTTTCTTCTCTGCATCTACTTTGTTGACTATTTGTGTTGATTTATTTTGTTGATATTGTAAGGGCCCGTATGGAAAAAAAAAACAATTCCAAGTGAAATAATACAAATAATAATAATACATAATATAATATAATATAATAAAACCTCAGATAGTTTCCCCTTCACTCCTTATTTCTCTTCATTCGTCCAAATCAAGCCAAAACGCAGAGAAAGAAGCCTCTGGAATCTTCGAGAATTGGAACCCATCCAATCATATTCCTTTGTGTTTTAGTTCGTCGTGGATATGCCAGTGCTTGTGCCCCATCATCCTCGGCCAAGTTCCTTCTTCTCTGCGCGTTTCCCTTTGTCTTCATCTCCTTCTTCTGCCTTTATTTTGGATGTCATTGCTGAAGGTTTGTTCTTCTTTCAATACTTCAAATGATGCTGTCTTGTGGGTTGTGTGAGCAGAACTTCGGATATGATATTCGGTGCTGTGACCATACTTGTATTCTTCTTCACTTTTCTCAACTCCACACATCACTGTTGTGTATATTGTGCATATCAAACTTTGTCCTTTGTCGGTTTGTGCTTGTGGTAGATTAAGAAATTATTATTTAATCTGCTCTTCTTGGCTCTATTCGTTTGTATGTATGTGTTCAAAAGCTTTCTTCTCCCCTTGGTTGCTGTGATGTTTGGATAAGAAATTAAATGCCTTTTATCTTATTGCAACTGGGTATATAAAGTAAAGGTTGGAAATTGGAAAATTTTTATAACTATTTGGATGATTGAAGATCATATAGTTGTTAATATATGCAAAGTGATGGCTGAAAGTAACTTGATCTTAGGATGCACATAAGGTGTTTGTAAAAATGTGTGTGCGAGGAGTTTTTTTGAATTCAAGGATGAAATTTATTTATTGAGGTAGCTATTTTGATGCATGCCAAATATTTGAGGAAAAAAGAAATTCATTGTGTGATTAGATGTATTGTAGAAGATAGTATTGATAATTAGGAGCTATTTAATTCCTATGTTGAGATCTGGAACATTAATCAATGATGCCCATATAAATATATATACAATGGATTAGGCATGATGAAGCTAAAGTAATTATTTATTAACTCTCGCTAACTTCTTGTGAGTGTAGAACTGTGAATATATATATGTGTGTGTGCATGTTTGCAAGCACGCGCATTATGTGTGTGTGTGTGTGTGTGTGTGTGTGTGTGTAAGGTGTTACGTTGGTATCGCTATGTTGAAAATTTGTTTGGGTCTTGTAAGGGTTAAGGAGAAAAATGGCTTTATAAAGAACATGACAGAATTTTATTAAATATATTAAAATTTTCTATAAGGTGACAATAATGTTATTTGTATGCTAGGAAATTAATGCTGAATTATATTTGAAGGTTATTAAACAGGATAGGCTATAGCTATTGGACTACCAGGTAAGTAAATAACGCCCCACTTGAATTAGGAATGATGTTGTTACTAGAAGTTATGTATACTATTTTTAAGTATTTTACCCTCTCATTAATGTTTTCTTGAAAATGGAAATGACAAGTTGAAGCCTTTGAAGGAAATGAGAATTTATTTATTTAATTTCTTTTATTTGACTTCAAACTTTTATTCATGCATGTAAGGGATAGATTTTTCCTAAAAGGAAACACTTATCCATTATGTATTGAAATTTGTTTGAGTAACAAGGTTGTCTGCTTCCATGCATGCCGGAAAAATGTTTTCATGGGACTGAAAGCAGAACACTGGTTGCTAACGACAGTTTCATTAGCCCTTGGCGCGCTATGGCACACACCTAGCTAGCAGGGTGATTGGGAGGAGCTAGCCCCGTGTGACGGCCAACACACGTGGAACGGAAGGAGGGTTTTCATGAGTATCACTCACACCAATTTTTCGTTTTCGTGGCTTTTAGCCGCGCCGGATTGGTTACTTACCCTCGTGGACTGTGTGTCCACGCTTGTTATCGTTCTGTATAGGTCCTGATTAGGAATAAAACTATGTTTTTTAATTAAAACATTGATTTGCAAATAAAAAGTTCTTTGAACCTATCTTTATATTAAATAATAACGATTAATTCTGTATTTTCCTTCTTATACTCTTTGTTGTTTAATTGTTTATATGATGAATAATTAATCCTTTCCTATTCAAATGCCAAGTTACTCTATTCTGTTATGACTTAACCAGTTTATTATTATTGTATATTTGTATTCTATTGTGGGAACGTTATTTACTAGAAAAATATTTTGCACTCAGATGGTAGAAGTGTACTACCTCTTGGAGTTCACCTTGAATAAGGCGTCTATGACTGCTATCTTTATCACACAGACTACTGTAAATATTAAATTTATACTTTTGTATGATTTATTAGAGTCGCTCTATGTAACTTATAGGCAAGATTCTTGGCTTCTTTTGATATTTTAGGATTTATGTATACGTATATGTTGTTGTGGAACAGAGCACCGTATGATGTGTTGTAGAAATTACGGGAAGTTTAACTTACAGATGAGGCTATGTCAAAATTTCTAGAAAAGCTTTATTTCATTTATAAGGAATATGTTTATATATGATCTAGAAATGGTATATGTATATAAAGAATTATTATACTCATTATGGTATTATAAATACTATTATATTTAGTATGTCAAGTATTTATACTTATATTCTAAGGCTTATGGAATATGAGTTTTCTTATATTCCGTGCCGGTCACCCCTTAATTTTTAGGGCGTGATAGATATGACTCCTTTTGCGTGTCCCCTAACTGTCACAAGCAGAGGCACATATAAGGCATGATGGTGATAGGAAAGAGCTAGAGAAGAAGAAAGCATAGAAAGTTGAATTTGCCTCTAGGGGAGCTCAACCACGAATTGTAATTGGTGTTTCAAGGATCAATATACCTGTTGCAGGTTATAAAGCAACCTAGTTTACCTATGGTATGACAAAGGTCATTCTTATTACTCATTTTCCATTTTATGTTGATTTTTCCCCTTCTCTCTTCAGGTTCTTTTGTGTCTTCAAGTGGTTTGCATTTGATGCCTCCTACAGTTGAGGTCACCAATCGTGATGCTAGACAGAACAAAAAAATCAAAGTGGGACAAGGTATTCATTTAAACAAATCCACCAACATTTGCACCTTGCTTGAAACTTTTATTTGTGGTCACAAGATTTTAGTGAATAATCTTGTTTAGGTGGATGGTGATTGGGAAAATCCTCTGCCTTTTGTGGGGCAAGATTTTGGATCTACTGGTGGGGTTCATGCTACAATATTATTTACTGGTAATGTTGGTGGTGGATACATGCTTTTTGTGTAAGATTATGAGCAACTTTGGGCTTCTTTATGTTTTCTTTTTTTGTTTTTATGTTTTGGTTTCACATGTAGATATGTTATTTGTTTCTCATGTTGCCCATTTGAGCAAAACTGTTAAAGGACAACTAGATCCCTTAAGCTTTGTTTTCTTACAGTAATTGCGTTGACATTTTGTTTGAAGGGTTAATTTTTTTTCCTGTAGCATTTTAGATATGCTAAGTAATTTACTGACTGCTGAATTGTTTCTTTTATTCTGTTGGTTGTTTTGGCATTTACTAAGGTTATGTTGCTTGAGTGATTTGTTTTGATGATGCCAGAACTAACGCATTTCATGATTATATGCTTGGTATTGGTTGATAAATGAATTACCATCTTGGTTGTTATTTTTCACCTTGTTATTTTTTTTTATACATGGATATACATTTTATTTCAAGTCTCAAATACCTTTTGATGAAGCAAAGCGTCACTAAAATCACTTAAGCTATGAAAACTAACACTGGTTTCAGTATAAAACCGCTGATTTTAATGTGGTCCTTATCAGTTGGTGACCATTGTTGATCTGTTCTTCTCTACGGAATGTGGGGATTTTAGACTAGGGTAGTTCTTATTTTTTAAACCGGATAATTTGATCAGGTTTTGATTCCTCTGGTCGTGTTTGCGATTGAGAGAAGCAAAAATCTAATTTTGCATTAACATAACTAACAAAACGAGATATATTTGATACTTATGACCATTGTTGTAATGTTGGACAGGCAGCCAAAAATGACAAAAGGTAGAGGCGAAAAGATCAATTAAAAGGAAGTAAAGAAGGTCATGAGGTACAATCATTTTGGTCCGTTAAACTAGTACCAGTGACCATATTTATTTTATTTTTAGTGAAATTGTAAGAAGTCAGAAATATCAGCACCTAATTGTATGCCATTTTTTACACTCTCACATATCTGTTTACACACACCTACCGTTTCTGCACCTACCGCGTCTGTACTCTCTGTTTCTCCTATATATATTGTAATCCCTAAGCATTTTATATATCAATGAATAACATTATGAGCTCTTAAGCTCATATGGTACCAGAGCCTGGCTTAACGGACCTGGCAGTGAGAGACGAGAGAGAGCAGTGAGCGACGACGAGCGAGAGGCAGAAACAGGGGACGGACGGTGTGCTCCGATCTCCCAAATGGCGGCGCGTTAGAGCACACCGCCCGTCCAGAAGGAAGCAGGAGGCGCCGATCGGCGCATCCCTGGAAGATCGCGGCGTTCTGAGCAGCGCGTGAAGACCACGCGCCGACAGACCACCGGCGCGTGAATCCCACGCGCAGGCAGAACCCAACGACGCGTGAACCCCACGCGCCGTCGTTTGCAGCAGCTCCGGCGACCTTTTTTAGCCAGAATGAATCCTTCTGAATTTCCTCCCCATTTTGGCTCTTTTCCCACAAATCTCAGAACCACTCTAATAGCACTAATGACCGGTACAAATTCCAAAACTCAAGATGCTTCTCCATCTCAAGTCTCTACCACTAGCAAAACGGTGACTGCCCTAGAACTCTCCGATAGTCAGATTATGGCTATTAACCACAGGTTCAATGGGCGAAACTACCTCCAATGGTCCCAAACCGTGCTAAGGTATCTTCGTGGCAAACGAAAAGAGAAGTATATTAATGGAGGAGCATCACAGTCTGCCCCTGATGACACTCATTTTGATACATGGTTTGCTGAGAACAATCAAGTTATGAGTTGGTTGTGCAACTCTATGACTGATGACATCAGCGAAGGATATCTCCTCGCAACTACTGCAAAAGAAATTTGGGATGCAGCCAAACGAACCTATTCCTCTCTTGATAATACTGCAGCCTTGATTCATTTGAAGCGCCAACTTCGAGATTTGAGACAAGGTACTCTGACCGTCACTGAGTACTATAATGTATTGATCAAACTCTGGCAACAACAGGACCTGTTTGAAGTACATCCATGGAAAAATGTGGAAGATGTTCAGTTATACAAGAAAATAGTCGAAGAAGGACGAGTCCATGATTTTCTCCTTGGACTAAATGACTCTTTTGAGGAGATACGAGGCAGAATAATGGGCCTAAAGCCTTTACCGCATCTCTTTGATGTTGTCAACCATGTGCAGTTCGAAGAAAGCAGAAAGCTCTTGAATCAAGGTAGCTTAGGCCCAATTGAAAGGTCAGCCCTGGCAGCAAACCAAGGTAGTCCAAGCTCAATTGAAAGGACAACCTTGGCGGCAAAACGACCACAAGACGAAAGAAGAAACAAATGGTGTAGTTATTGCAAGAAGAAGGGTCACACCAAAGAATAGTGCTGGAAGCTTTATGGAAAACCAGGAAGTAACAAACAAAGCCATATCTCTACTACTGAGTCAGAAGCTGAGGATAATCATTCTTTGACTAAAGAGGAACTGCAAATATTCCGCAGGATGATAGACAGACAAAATAAGTCTAATTCTACGCCCGGCATCAACCTTGTACAAACAGGTACCTCTATTATAGCTCTAAATACTGTACGAGCTAGTGAGAATGCTTGGATTATTGATTCAGGAGCAACTGATCACATGACTGGTAATCGCACATTGTTTTCAACTCTTAAACTGATTCATGAGAATCTTAGAGTCAAAGTTGCTAATGGGCTATACACTTCAGTTGAAGGAATTGGCACAGTTATTCTCTCTAATTCCCTGAAACTTCATAATGTCTTGTTTGTGCCCACACTCACTGTCAATCTGATATCTGTGAGTAAGTTAACTAAGGGTCGACTGTGCCGAGTCATGTTTGATAATGATGTTTGTATTTTTCAGGATTTAAAATCGAGGAGGAGGATTGGAATTTCTAGAGAATGGGATGGACTGTTCTACCTTGAAGAGTCAAACTTGAGATCCGAAGATGCAAGGAAGGCAAGAAGAGCACTGGTTAGCTCTAATTCACAAAATCATGATGTAAACTTATGGCATTGTCGTTCAGGTCACCCTAGTGTTGATTATATGAAGCATTTGTTTCCAGATTTATTCAATAAAAATTCTGTTCCTTTTCATTGTGAAACTTGTCAAATTGCAAAACAAACCAGATCCTCTTATCCCAAACAACCCTACAAACCTTCCTCGCCATTCACACTAATCCATAGTGACATTTGGGGTCCTTCACGAATAAAAACTCTAACTAATGCTAGATGGTTTGTTACTTTCATAGATAATCACACTAGAACCACATGGGTTTATTTAATGAAAGACAAATCTGAAGTAGCCAAAATCTTTCAAAACTTCTATACCTTTGTGCGCACCCAATTTAATGTGTCTATTAAGGTACTACGAAGTGACAATGCCAAGGAATATATGAGCAACAGTTTTAGCCAATTTCTTGAACAACAAGGAATTCATCACCAAACCTCCTGCCCTTACACTCCTCAACAAAATGGAGTAGCTGAGCGAAAGAACCGTCACTTGTTGGAAGTAACCTGAACCTTACTAATGGAACGAAATGTTTCCAACATTTTTTGGGGTGATGCCGTACTCACTGCGGCTTATCTCATTAATCGTTTGCCTTCCAAAGTCCTCAAATATGACACACCTATCCAAAAATTGTTAGAAAATTTTCCCAGTTGCTCAATCCTCACTTCATTACCTCCTAAAGTATTTGGTTGTGTTGTCTATGTCCATAACAATGATGGAAACAAACTTGGTACTCATGCTGACAAATGTCTCTTTCTTGGTTACTCTCCTACTCAAAAAGGGTATAAATGCTACTGTCCAGCTTCCAAGAAACTTATTATCTCCAAAGATACAGTCTTCTCGGAAGACGAAGCATATTACCCTAAATTACCCATTCAGGGGGAGTACACTGAAATTGAATGGCTAATCCTGAATAAACCTGAATCATCACCACCTCAACCTCATCTTGTGCCCATCATTGAATCTGTCCCTTCCACAAGCCAACTTACTCCTACCCAACTTGATCAGGAATCAGAACATCTTCCACCTCAACCTGAACTCATGCCTAATGAACTGGAAACAAATGTTGAAATCAATTCAGGGATAGATACTGAACTGCAGCAAAATGAAGAGTCCAGACTACAAAATCAAGATGAACCAAACAATGGTAGAACTATCTCTCCCATTCAAAGGAATGACCATGACTCTAATTCGGGATTAAATCCAGAAGAATTTGGTTGGCCTATTGCATTGAGAAAAGGGGTAAGATCTTGTACTCAGCATCCAATTCAACGTTTTGTCTCATATGGTAACCTGTCTATGAAAATGCAAAGCTTTGTTGTAAACAGTGCGCAGATTAAAATTCCAAAAACATTTCAACAAGCTATAGCTGATCCAAATTGGAAACGAGCTACAGAAGAAGAGTTAAGGGCACTTAAGGAAAATAAAACATGGGAGATTACAACTCTTCCCAAGGGAAAGAAACCAGTAGGATGCAGGTGGATCTTCAACCCAAAATTCAATCCTGATGGTAGTACCAACAAATACAAGGCAAGACTGGTGGCAAAAGGATACACTCAGACATATGGAATTGATTACCAAGAGACCTTTGCTCCAGTTGCTAAGCTTAATACTGTTCAAATACTCCTATCAATCGCAGCCAACTTGGATTGGTCACTGCATCAACTAGATGTAAAGAATGCCTTTCTAAATGGAAACTTGGAAGAAGAAGTTTACATGGAGATTCCAGACGGAATTTTAGCTCCTAACAACTCTGTATGTAAACTCAACAAGTCATTGTACGGACTTAAGCAATCTCCTCGGGCATGGTTTGGTAGATTTACCAAAACAATGAAAAGATTGGGGTATACTCAGGGACAAGCAGATGACACATTGTTCGTCAAACATGTCAATAGCAGAGTCACCATCTTGATCGTCTATGTTGATGACATGGTCATTACGGGAAACGATGAAGTATCTATTGCTCATTTAAAACAGGATTTGTCAACTGAGTTCCAGGTGAAAGACCTTGGACAAATGAGGTATTTCCTAGGCATGGAAGTAGCAAGAACTAAAAAGGGTATCAATGTATCCCAGCGGAAGTATACCCTAGATCTATTGCATGAAACTGGAATGTTAGGGGCACAACCCGAAGGAACACCGATGGAAGAAGGTTGCCACCTAGAAATTAAACCAAAAGGTATCCCAGTCAACACAAAACAGTACAGAAGACTTGTTGGCAAACTCATATACTTGACCCATACACGTCCATACATTAGCTATGCAGTTGGAATAGCAAGTCAATTCATGCACCAACCACAAGAAGAACACATGGCAGCTGTATACAGAATCCTAAGCTATTTAAAGCTTAATCTTGGAAAAGGAATCTTCTTTAAAAAATGCACTACCAGAAATATCGTAATATACACTGATGCAGATCATGCAAGGGATAGAGAAACTAGAAGATCAGTCTCAGGATATTGCACATATGTGTGGGGAAATCTTGTTACATGGAGAAGCAAGAAACAAACTGTGGTATCACCAAGTAGTGCAGAAGCCGAACTGAGAGCTGTTAATCATGGAGTACGTGAAGGACTTTGGATCATCAGATTACTGAAGGAGTTGGGAATTCCATATGAGGGGCCAATGCAAATTTGGTGTGACAACAAAGCTAGCATTGAAATGGTCAAGAACCTAGTCTATCATGATAGAACAAAACATGTTGAGATAGACAGACACTTTGTTAAAGAGAAAATTGAAGCAGGCATCATAAATTTGTCTTACATTAGATCTGAAGACCAAATTGCAGATGTGCTGACAAAACCACTAAGCAGAACTACGTTTGAAAAGTTTCTGTGCAAGCTGGGTATGATTGACATATACTCTCCAGCTTGAGGGGGAGTGTAAGAAGTCAGAAATATCAGTACCTAATTGTATGCCATTTTTTACACTCTCACATATCTGTTTACACACACCTACCGTTTCTGCACCTATCGCGTCTGTACTCTCTGTTTCTCCTATATATATTGTAATCCCTAAACATTTTATATATCAATGAATAACATTATGAGCTCTTAAGCTCATAGAAATACCTCTAACCATTATATAGTCCTACATATTGTTGTCTACAATAACAAAATGTTTGACTATTCGCCTATACGGTAACTTTCGCAAAGTCACTATTCTATTTATAATAAAAAGTATAATAGTGTCCAAACTATGATTGTCACCGCGGGATTTCAATAAGCTAAATGATTGGTTTCATGTCGGTTAAGCATTTTTGAGAGCACACAGAATCAGGACTTCAACTACACTGGCATTACAATTGCAAAATGTACCACAATGGTCTCTTGATGTAAAGTTTATGATTCATGGGTAGACGATAAAATGTCCAAATATCAATATTCCTATTGACTATTTATCTCATGCTAAATTTTTGTAGATGATAAGAATTTCTTTAAAAACTGGAAAATAAGAATGCTAGTATGTTCAATGTACCTCTTCAAAAGTAAATCAATGTTGGATGGTGTTGTTAAGATTGGTCATCGAAATATCTTTTTAAGTTTGTATTGATCCCATCAAATGCTTTAAAGCCGTGGGGGCATGAATGGCTCTTAGACAAAATATTGTGAGCTGATGACACTTTGTTATAATTACATGTTCCTAAGCTAAACAAATCAAATTTTGTTTCTTCAATGACAATGTTTCAAACAGAGGACTGAGAAAATAACAAGAATCGCAATGGAAGATGATGACGAAGATGTTCATTACCAGCATTTTGTCATATGAGCCACAATGAAGGACCCAATTCATCCATGAGCTTTACCCAAGTCATCCATCTAGGAGCTTTCTCCATGTGTTAGTTCTTTCTCCTTATTCAATTAAATAGATAGAATAGTGAGTGTGTGTGTGTGTGTGTGTTCTTTCTCCTTATTCAATTAAATAGGTAGAAGAGTGTGTGTGAGTGAGTTACTCTATTCTTCTCTGCTTTCCCATTCAGAAATAGAGCATTTTCATTACTGAGTTCATATCAAAACAAGCTTAATGAAGAACTTCAGAATCACAACACATCAATTTAAGAGTTTTTCATACATTAGAGTTAATAACACAAACCATGCCTTAAAGGTAGAACTTTGACCAAGGCCAAGTCATTCATCACCCAATTTATTGATAGGAATATTGTTTATGGTAAAAATAGAGTCTCATTTACCAAATAATTGAACCTATATATATAACTAATAAAACAGATAACTTAAGAATTCAACAAAAACATCATCCCACAAACATCTGTCCACATTCTTTGTCAAACAACACCAGCATCAATCAAAAAGGGCAAGTTTTTAATCTCTCTATATCCAAGTAAAAAGGAAAAAAATAAACAAAAAGATGGCTATTCAGTTTCCCATATGAAGTTGTTGTTCATTTTATAGTAACTACTACTGTAAAAAAATATTGAAATAAATTTCAACAAGTAACTTTATTTTTAAGTAATAGGAAAGCATAAATAGATGTAGCAAAAAGATACAGATTATTTAAGAAAAGAAAAATTGGCGTATAGTAGGTAAAAAGAGGATGTAGGTTTCTTTTATACTTTGTCCTTAAAATATATGAGGCCTTTATCAATGTCACAGTAACTTGGAGACAACGTAGACAATAAGCAAAATGATCCCTATGCTTTTTTGTTGGATCAAGAAAGCTTGCTCCTTCACAATCATGCCAAATCAATTTCTGAATTTCAAACATTAAACTATTAAAGTCATAATACACAATAGAAAACACCACACGTTAATTAAGGGTAGAGTTTTGACCAAGGTCAAGACATTGATCCCTCAATTTATTGGTAGGAATAGTGTCCATGATGAAAATTGGGTCTCATTTATCAACTAATCAAACTATATATAACTACTAGAACATATAATTTGATATTCAACAGAAGCATCATCGCACAAACATCTATCCACATTCTTCATCAAGTGCCAGCGTCATCACTAATAGATGCATTAATCAAGAAGGTAAAAAAAAGGACTATTAAGATTATGTTTATGTTATAATCCATGTTGTTAGATGTAGTAGCATAACCATTTTGTAGTTTTTTATTTTGAAAACAATCTTATTTGAACATTTGTTTTTAATATGTGTTCTGAAAAACAGAAAATAAAAGTCAAATTCTGGAAAACAAAAAACCATAACATCTTTTTTATGTGTTGTTACTTTTTATTGTACAAACTTAGAGAAGAGGCTGATAACATTGTATTTTAATTTCATTAATAGCAATCTTAGCAATAAAATAAACTATGTTTTCACCCCTCACTTCACCATTTTAAATATGTTTTTCAACATAATCAAGCAAACATAGTTTTTATTTTTTGTTTTTAAAAGTTGTTTTGAAAAATTATTTTATTGAACTGTTTTAGGAACATATAAACACAAAATAGAATCAAGGGCGTAGTTTCTCTGTTTCACACCGCCATTTTTTATCATATTATAATAACTACCGCTGACAAATAAATCTTGAAATAATTTTCAACAAGCAACTTTAATTTTTAGTGATAGGAAAGCAAAATAATTTAATAAAAATGAAATTGGCATATAGAAAGCACAAAGAAGTTGCAAGTTTCTTTTATGCTTTGCCCCTTCATATACGAGGCTTTTATTGTTATCATAGTAACTACAATTACAAGAATATATAGAAAGTAAGCAGAAAGATAAAAAGAAAGGTCTTTGGCAACAAAATCATAAAAGTAATAAACCTAAAGATGATAACATCTACACCTATCCATGCATGTTACTAGTAGCATCACCATTTTTGCAGAAACTGTGTCAAAAAAATTGTTTCTATTATTCTACTTTGTCAATATATATATAAAACATATTTTAGTGAAAAAGTTTGGTTAAATAGTTGAAAGAATCTGACAAGACCTTACCACTATGGCTGTCAAAACTCACAGAACAAGACAAAAAAGTAGGGAAGTCAAAATGGGTAGTCATGGTGAAATAAAAAGCAAAGGCAGCCGTCAAAAAGTGAAGAATTTGGAGACGTGTGACCTAGGCCTTTTAGAATGAAGAACTATGTGTTCTTGTCTAGAGTTTATTGTACTGTCATTGTGGGTGGGCTGTATTTTTTTATCTTTGTTTTGCTTCTAATGTTCTTGTATCAGTGTTGTGCATTGTTTCCAAGTATGTAGCTGTATTTTCCATCACTTTCAAGAGTTTGTTCTTTATATATTTGAAAGTGTTTTATTCTGGGAGTATTTGTGGAGGGCTCTAATAGAGTCAAATATCAAAATAATCTTTTAAGTTTTTTAATATATGTCAGTCGTTCTTTTTCCCCTTGACAACATCTAACCTCTTAAAAATAAACAAAACTTTTTCACTTTTTAACTCAACCAGCACAATAGAGAGAATGTGCGAAAAGTTGACAGATATAAAAAGTTTTAAATAAAAAACACAAGAAAAGATAGCTCCTCTGTTTCATCCCTTGATCCATGAAGCTATTGATGATATTATGGTAACTGCTATTAGAAAAAAGTAATTAAAATAAATTTCAACATTCAACTCTGTTCTTGAGTGATAGGAAAACACAAACGAGACAAAAAAGATCATTTACGAAAAGATAAATTATCGTAGAGGGCCAAAAGAAAAAAAAAATCAGATTCAAGTTTCTTTTATGCTTCTTCTCTTCACTCATGAAATTTTATTGATACCATAGTAACCATTACTAGAAAAAAAAACATAGACAATAAGCAGAATGATACAAACTCATAAATCTTGTCAGCAAACAACTCATAACGCTAACAAACCTGAAGTTGATATCATGGATGATGAACTTATCCTTCTATATATTAAAGCTATCCTGCAATACCAAATCATAATATAGTTTGCCTCAAAAAATATAGTTTTGAAAACAGATAACATTGGCATAAGCATGATACTGTTATCAATTGTTTATTTCCTTCCTCATTATCTAAACATCTTTTTAATGTCGAAATATCATACCTTCACTGAGGATAGCCCTTCCATTGTTTTGTTAACGTCTCCTTCATCCTTCCATTCCATGTCATGCTCTTCAATTTTCACTTTAGACAACTTTGGTGTTTCCAACACTCCTTGACAAAACATCTTCATTTCAGGGCACCCAATTATTTTTATCTTTTCTAATATTGGGAATTTGAAGGTGTGACTTTGTGAAGAAAACATCTTCAAGCTTGGCATATCAGTAAGTTTGATCTTCGCCAATTGGTTGAATGTGATTCCACCTTGTACATCTTCATTGGTATCATTCTTTACAATTTCCTCCATCTTTCTGCAATCATTTATCGTCAACCTTTTAAGACTCACTAAGCTTTTGGCAGTTGAAGTTGTCACAAAATGGATGAGCTGATGACATCCAGATAAGGACAGCTTTATCAAATCTTTAAATGAAGTTGATGATGGTGCCAACTTGACCAAGCTGCAACAACTTTTGACTTCAAGGACATTTAGATTTTGATGAATAGATGGTAGCTGAGAATCATCCTTCCATATGCTCTTGAGCTTATCCATACAGGCAATGTATAATTCCTTAAATGGTGGGATTTTCCCCATAAAATCAATAACCTCATCCTGTGATGGGAATATCTCCTTGAAGGAGGAATGTTCCACATAAAGGCTATACAATTGAGGAAATCTTTCAAGGGAGCTATAGGGAAAGGTTACCCCTTCATCCTTGAAGCTTTCTACATAAAGGGTCATCACTTGAGGAAAGACGCCCATTACTGTTCTAATATTTTTTCCATTTAACGCCATGCTCCAAGTTGTGGAAATGACCTATAAAATGATCATTAATAAAGCAATTACCAAGATTAGCATAAATTAAATCAAGATATTGTTTTAACTAATTAAATCTCTCTTAACGGATCACTAATCTTTTGCTAAGATTTATATTTTTCATCATTACCTAAAATCATATCTGAAAGTCACAATCAGGAAAAAAAATCCTTTAAATTAATTTTAAGGCCCTCTTTCTTTTCTCTAAATTAAATTAGAAAAAATACCATAAGTTCTAACTTCGAATTCATATTTTGTGCTAGCCTTTTGACAGTGAAAATATTGTGTAAATATTGATCACTAATAAAACTAATACTAGAAGGCGGCAATTTAATAATTTAGGGCGAGATACTTTTTAATAGAATAATTTCTTATTTAATTGTAGATAAAATCTTTCTTTCCTGATCCGTCGTCTTTAGCTAATATTTATATTTTAATTATTAATTTTTCCCTAATAAAATCACATCCATACTTCAAAATAAAAATGAAATCTTTTAAATCATTTTGCTGCCTCTTTCTTTCTAGTCAGAGATTTAACAAACAATAATAACAGTATTTGCAGTCTACCACATTCATAAATCATCATTTGCTTGTACAGTTTCATGTGCAATTAGAGCCTTGTAAATTTTATAATTCAGGGTTAGATGACAGAATGTCCAAACTTCAATATTTTTATTAAATATTTACCTCATGCTAAATTCTAGATGATGAGAAATTCTTTAAAAGTGGAAAATAAGAAGGTCAATCCGTTCAACGTACCTCTTCAAAAGTAAATAGATGTTGGATGGTATTACTGAGATTGGTCGTCAAAATATCTTTATTAGAAAAAATATTACCCACTCGAACACTGTGAAGCCGTGGGGCATGAATGGCTCCTGGACAGAACATTGTGAGCTGAGGACACTCTCTTATATTTACATGTTCCAATAATGGAAATAAGAAAGTATAATTGTAGCCACAAAATCTCTTCAATCTTGGTAAATCATCAAGTTCCATAAACTTCATCTGGTTGAAAAAGATTTCCTTGTCCTCATTATCCTCTCTTTCCTGCTTCGTTATAATTTCCTCAATTTGATCACATTTACTGATTGAGAGACGTGTGATATGGACCAAGCTTGCAGCTGCTGATGACGTCATCAGAGTGGTCAGCCCATCACACCCATTCACTTCAAGATGTGTTAGACTTAGTGGCGCAACCACTGATGATGACTCCATCTCTTTATGATAATCATTCAAATCTTCAAAACCAAACACCATCTCCAACTTGTCACAGTTGCTGACTTCCAATTTTTCCAAATTGTTTAAAGATTTCAGCACATGAAAAGGCACCAATTTCATAAAGTCACAGCTTTTTACAATCAATGTTTTCAAGTTGCTAAATGTGGTTCCCCTTTCTACATCTTCGTCAGTCTCATTCCTTACAATTTCTTCCAATTTTTCACATTCATCTATCTCCAATGTTTCAAGATTCACCAAACTCTTGACAGCTGAACATGTCACTAAATAGACAAGATGATGACATTTTGACACCTTCAGCGCGGTCAAATTATGAAATGAAGTGGAGGATGGTGCATGTGATGGGAATATCTCCTCAAAGGAACAATTCTCCACATGAAGTGCGTTCAACTTTGGAAATCTTTCGAGCAATGTATACGGAAATGTTACCCACTCATCAACAAATCCTTCTATGCCAAGAATTTCCACTTGAGGACAACGGTCCGTTGGAAATTTGTCATTCATTATCATGATAGCATCATCTTCATCTAACACCAGCTCTCTTGATGTCACATATCGCTGTGAAACAATTATGGGCAAAGATATTATTGAATTATAACAACATAATTTCATATTTTGTGCTAAGCAACGTGTATATTCATATAATAATGTCCTATTTTTGTATCACGTCATTTCGTACTGAATTAGAAGTTTAGTTATATTACTTTATTTTTTATTTTGTCCAAAAGTCAAACGAACTCACTAGAAGAAACAAAACTTTCAATAAATTGTTGCCCATTTTCTTTGTCATCAAAGAAGTGTCAGACAATGGAACTTTCATAGATGAATAATTATGTATAAGCTGGAACTAGTAATAATTGAGCTTCCTAGACGCACCTGTTGGTAGAATGTTTTGGAAAGATTGGTGTCCCAAATTTCATGATGTTCTCCCCCATAACCTTGTGACAGTTGAACACTTTTAAGGTATGGTGTATCAATAAGTCCTGGAGAGAATTCTTTGAATTTCGGACATGCTTTTATGACAAGTTTATCCAATAATGGAAACTTGAAAGTATAATTTTGGCGGCAAAATCTCCTTAATCTTGGCAAATAAGTAAGTTCCAATGACTCCAGCTTTTTGAAAAATATTTCTTTGTCCACATCATCCTCTCCTTCCTGCTTTGTTATAATTTCCTCCATTCTATCGCAATTATCAACTGAGAGACGCGTGAGATGGACCAAGCTTCGAGCAATTGATGATGTCATCAAAGTGGTCCACTCATCGCACCAATTCACATTAAGATGTGTAAGATTCGGTGAAGAAACCAAGGATGGTGACAAGCTTCTCATAATGGAATTAATGCGGAGAGTCAATTTTGGAAAGCGAGCAACATCTTCCCCTCCAAAAGCCTTCTCAAAGTTCCCTTTCAACTCTAGATCCTCCAACTTTGTAAAGCTTTTCAACAATGATCTGTACGAAATAGTTGTTGGTTCTTTAGCATCTAGATAAAGAAGTTTAACATTGGGGAAGTGGTACATTGGGAACTGGCCACTCCCTATCATCTCAGCTTCTCTACCACACAATATCAGCTCCTCCAATTTTTGAATAACCTGAACAATTATAAATCAATAATAACTAAATTGTGTAGAAAACTATAACAACTAATTAATACAATAAATGCTATAAGCTTTTCTTATGATAGTATCTTCAAATAAAAATTTGATACTTATTTCTCAATTTTGACTTTCCTATTTCATTAACTTTAAAAATTAATTATGTTAAATTAAAGTGAATATGAATTTTTAGTCTAGAGTTTCAATATTCCATTATGACATGAAAATATTATTTCTCCTTTCTTTTTAAAATGAAAACATAAAAATAAAGCTTATGACGTCTCAATTTTGTTTTTTTTTTAAAAAAAAAAAACTATCCTGTGATTCACGTCCAGCAACACAATTTTTTATAGGACTGCGACCGACACGCATAATTAAAAGCAAAAAGGTGAGGATTAGAGTCCCTCTTTTTAATTATTTTATTATTATATAATATCTGTTAATTAAAATAATTACTATGAATATTTCATTTTTGAAATTTTAATTATCAGATCCTAAATAGCGATCTATTAAATATTCGAGTGGTAGGAGTAATTCACATTTTTAAATACTCAAAAGTGTCAAAAGCAAGTGTTCTTTAGGTTGCAAAACAAAATAATTTGATGTTTCATTATTTAGTTTAATGCTTAAAGTTCTTTCGCCCCTCTTTACTTAGCTTACATTGAAAACATACAAATAACCAATGGATAGCTAATTTAAAACCGTACCTCATCGTGATGGGAGAATAGAGGATATTTTGAGTTTAGTGTGCTCTCTTCCTCATGTATTTCTGATGAACTTGAGATTTCCTTTTCAAATATCTCTAATTCATCACATTCTCCAATAGATAACCAGTGAAGGTGTGGCAATTTTAATGTGTGTTGGTGTGGATAGAAGTTCCTCAACTCTTGAAGGTAAGAAAGATGAAGGGAAGTCAGACTAGGAAACTCAAATGTAACAGCAGCAGATTCTAAAACTTGATCCTTTGCAACAATCACATCTACACCACATTGACGTATTTCAAGCTCTTCAAGACCACAAAGCATGCCTTTGGCTATAGATGCAGGAAATATACTTGTGAGGCTTTCACATTGAGAAACATGTACGCTCTTTAGACTTGGGAAGGAGACATTTCCTTGGTGGTGATGGCTCCACACATTCTTCAATTTTGGCAATCCCCACAGCTCTAACTTTTTCATTGGCACAATCACGGATGATGACTCCATCTCTTTATCATCTTTCAAATCCTCAAAATCAAACACTATCTCTAACATGTCGCAGCACTGGACTTCCAATTCTTCCAAGTTGTTCAAAGATTTCAGCACATGAAGGGGCATCAATTTCAGAAAGCCACATTCTCTCACCATCAATGTTTTCAAGTTACGGAAAGAGTTGTGTGAAAGTTGGTCATCCCATATCAATGCAATCGAACTGTTTAAATTAGATAATTTCAATATCTCTAACTTTGGAAATAACACCTACAAAAGGAAAATATGAGTAAACAAAAATTACTTCTGAACTAAAGGCTTATTTTTCATGAAAGATTGTTTGAATATGCAAATAATGTTCCCATCTACCACACTATGTTTTCAAGAGATCAGATTACCAAAAGTTCAATTTCAAATTTTAAGTTCATTAAACAAATAAGTAAGGGCAAAGGAGCAAAAATGCCCATGATCATTTGCAAAAGGAGCAACAGGCACCATGTAAAAAATTTTGGTTCAGAAATGCCTATGTACATAACAAAATGGATCATAAATGCCCATGATCAAAAATTGAGGTGTCGATGCTGGATGAACAGACCGATTCGGAGTGATTTCTGGATTTTGAGGTGATTTTTGGCCCTTAGAGTAAAATCAGACTGAAACACTACTTTATTTTGATTGAGAAAGTGAGCTTCTGGATATTTTTCTTCATACCTCGCAACTTGAAAGAAGCCTCTCATTCCATGGGTAACATAGGAAGTAGCAGCGCTAACGGCCGTCAGAGAAGCAAGAGCAGACAGAGTCATCCGCCGCCACTGCCGACGGTTAGGCCGCGGCCAGAAATCACTCCGAATCGGTCTGTTCATCCAGCATCGACACCTCAATTTTTTATTATGGGCATTTATGATCCATTTTGTTATGTACATAGGCATTTCTGAACCAAAATTTTTTACATGGTGCCTGTTGCTCCTTTTGCAAATGATCATGGGCATTTTTGCTCCTTTGCCCAATAAGTAATTAAGTATATAAAAAAACTGTAAAATGTTAAAGTAGCTAGCGTAATGTCAAAGTAAGAAATTCTAGTGAAAGTAATTTTTGTGAATACATTAACAATAAAAAGAAGCAACGTAAATAATTTAAGTGAAAATGATTTTTGCAAGTAATTAAGTTTGAAATTTTGTAGGAAGTTAAAAGAAAAAATAAGAATGATTAAATTAATATGAACGTACGTTATTGTTGAAAAGATATTCAAAAAATTATTACAGTGGTTAATCATCAAATCCATAGCCTACATTCACATAACTATTTCAATTATATGAACAACTCATGTATTAAAATACTCAGAAATATCAAATTCACATGTTTTTAGGTTGTACAACAAATAGTTTGAGGCTTAATTATTTATTTCAATACTTGGAGTTTGATTTTCGCTTTTATTAGCTAATTTTAAGTAATTTAAAGAAAAGAAAAAGCTGTGAACTTTCATGATAGCCAAATCTCAGAGCAAGTAATTATAGGGAGAGTGATTTTTGCGGCAAAGTGAGCTTGAAATTTTGTAAGAGGAGGGAATAAGGGGAAAATGTGAATAAAATAATCTTAACATACCTTGTTGAAAAGTGATTTGGAAATTTCATTGGATGCATTGTTTGTTGCTCCATCCTTGACGTAGAGATCAGCAGTAACAGCATGCCAATTTCTTTGGCAATTATTGCTACACACATTCTTCAACTTTGGCAGATTCCATAGCTTTAACATTTTCAATGGCAAAATCACTGCTGATGATGCCATCTCTTCATTATAATTCAAATATTCAAAATCAAACATATTCTCTAATATGTCACAATCACTGACTTCCAATTCTTCCAAGTTGTTTAAATATTTCATCACATGACCAGGCATCAATGTCACAAAGCCACATTGTTCCACCTTCAATGTTTTCAAGTTACTGAAAGAGTTGTGTGGAAGTTGGTCATCACATATCAACACAATGGAACTGTTTAAATTGGATAATTCCAATATCTCTAACTTTGGTAACAACACCTACAAAAGGAAAATATGATTAAATAGAAGTCACTCTTGATCTTAGGCTTATTTTTCATGAAAGATTGTTTAAATGCCTAAATAAAGCTCCCATCTGCCACAATATCCTTTACGAGATTGCTTAAAGTTCAATATCAAATTTCACGTTCATTAAAAAATAAATTAGGTAATTAAGTAATTAAAGAAAATAAAAGAAACTGTAATAAGCCATAGTAGCCTGTGTAATGTCAAACTAAAGTAATTCTAATGAAAGCAATTTATGTAAATACATTAAAACAAAAATAGCTAAGAAAAACTCTGCAAAACTTCATAACAGCTTAATGGCAACGTAAATAATTATAGTGAAAAATGAAGGGTGCACACATTGTAGGAAGTTAAAACAATAAAAAATATGAATAAATAAAAGACAATATAAATGTATATTCTTGTTGAAAAACGATTGGAAAATTTTATTAGTCATCAATCATCAAATCCATAAGCTCCATCCACATAGATATTTTAGTGATACAAATATTTCATATATTGAAATACTCAAAAATATCGAAATCACATGTTTTTAGGTTGTAAAACAATAATTTGAGGCTTAATTTGTTTCAATAATTGATGTTAGATTGTTGCTTTTATTAGCTAATTTTAAGTAATTTAAAACAAAAACAAATGCAAACTTTCATGATAGCCAAATCACAAAGCAAGTAATTATAGAGAAAGTGATTTTTTCCGCTAATTAAGTTTTAAGTCTTGTAAGAAGATAAAATAAGGAAAAAATGCGAATAAAATAATCTAAAGATACCTTGTTGTTGAAAAGTGATTTGAAAATTTTATTGGGTGCGTTGTTTGTTGCTCTATCCTTGATGCTGAAATCTCCAATAAGAGCAGGCAGATTTTCCATCTTCAAAGTGTGTAATTGACCAAATACAATGTCATTCAGTCCCTCACATAAATTCTCAAGGGCTTTCAAATTTTCGAGTTCCAAGCTTTCAAGGACTAGGAAAGCATCTTCATGATATGCTGAGTTCAAAACAATGTATTTAATATCATCATTACTTTCAATCCCAAGATGCCTTAAACATGGAAATCCACTTGCATCAAGATTGTATAGAACATTTTCCTGCCCATTAGATCCATATAAATGCAAATCTTCAACTCCTTTTGATAAATTTCGAAGCCGAGCCGTCAAGTCGATACTACTCTCTAGCTCAAGTTTCAATATCTTTGAAGTTCTACAATTTTCTTGCCATATCCATCTCTTTCCAATGAATATTTTGTATCTCCTCAAATTCATCTTTAAGAACAAGTTCTCTGGCACCATAGAGACATTAGCAATTTGAATATCTAGAGAAGAGATTGGCAAATCCTTTAATTCATCAAGATTTGCATTTTCATTAGGTTCACTAGATCCTTCAACTTTCCACTGGTGAAAGCTATTTCCTATATACAAAACCTCCAATTTCTTTAAGCTGGACAGGAGTTTCTGTGGAATTTCTTTGAGATTGGAGCAATGAGACAAATTCAACATTTGTAGAGAAGTCAACTCTGCCAATTCAATTGGTAGCCGTTCAATTTCAGAGTAAGCAAGACTTAGGACTTTTAATTTCTTCAGGCTTCTAATCTCAGTTATATCTTCTAACAAACAAGAGTGTAGACACAATGCTTTTAGTGTTTGTAAGAAAACAAGCGATGGCAGTGACAAGAAATGCACATTGGTAATTGCCAACACTTTCAGCTTCTCTGAAGATTTGAAAAACATGTAGGGTACGGTCAAATCAGTTTTTTTGCTATTTAGGAAAAAGAATTCTAATTTTGGACCATGCAACTCTTCTGGAAGATCACAAATGTCACTTTCTTGTAAGCAAATTCCCTTGCAGCATTCTAGATCGCTTCCGACAGGTGGCCACTCATCCAACCTTGTATGCCGCACAATGACTGCTTTTAATTCTTCGGATGCAATTGATAGTGCAACATCGCGAACGACATCATGCATTGTAAAATGATGACTAGAAAAGCTGTCAAGAAATAAGTTTAATGATTTTAACTTCCCCACAATACGAAAGATTTCATTGCAGGCATCTCCCATGTTTTGTGTGTGTATAAGAATACCTGACCCCACAGAGTACATGAGCAGGTCTTCAATTGAGGGATCATGGGACAACATGGCAGAGAGCAAGAAAATATCTTTGTTCTCTCGGCTTAAAGCTTCGTAGCTCAACTTCAAAATGGTATCTACCTCTTTAATTCCTGTGACGCTTCTCGCCAAAGGATGTTTCAATCGTGCAAGGTAGCCTCTCCACACATCTATGTTTTCATCTTTCAATGCCGTGGTAGCTGTAGCAATCGCCAGTGGCAAGCCTCCACACTTGTGAACAATCTCAGTGGCTATAGGTTTCAAGTGAGGATTGCTTGACTCAATAGCAATGCTCTGAAACAACTCCCATGCTTCATCTTCTAACAAAACACCCACTCTGATGACTTTTTGACATTTCATGCTCTTTGATAGCAGTGCTTCATTCCTTGAAGTTAGTAAAATTTTGCAACCTTCATTGATTTTGCTGCCAACGAAGGAAATTCCAACTTTGCCCAAATCAAGTTCCTGCCAAAGATCATCTAATATTAGGAGCATATTTTTCTCCTTCTCCAACCTCTCACGTAGACGAAAAGCTCTAACGTCTTTATCGTTTACGTTGAGTGACATATTCAGCTTCTCAGCAATCTGACCTTGAATCCTCTCAATGTTGAATTCTTGAGAAACAGTTGCCATGATCACCTTTTCAAATATCTTTTGACTCTTGGCTACCTCTTTAGCCATAGTGGTCTTGCCAACACCACCAAGCCCACACAATCCGATCATGTTAACACCGGGGTTCTTCAATTCCTCCAAAATTTGATTCATAATTGGAACTCTTGAATCAATCCATTCATTGCCTTTTGTGTTGGTTAATTCTAGGTTCGATGGGAGAGGAGGAAGGTATCCAATTTTACCAAGGTTTCTCTTTGCAAAAATTTTAGCACCTTCTTCTGTCATTGCCTTTGCTCTTTTGCTTAGTTTATAGCGTAGCCACGGGTTGGGACATGAAGTTAAGCTGCACTCTCTTTTTGCTTGACTCTCTTCATGAAACTTTTGTACTTGCTTTGATAGCTCATCTACTTCACCCAACCACTGAAGAACTGTCTCTTCAATTTGTTCTCCGTTGTTTTTAGCCTCATCTATTTGATGTTGTATGGAGCTTCTTCCAAGGGTGAGATCCATAAGTTGTCCGTTGAACTGGTCAATGTTTCTATGATAGTAAATCAAATAAAGAAGCTGCTCCCAAATTAGGTTGAGCGCTAGGTCGCGAAACTTGTCAACCAAACCACAAGGATCCATTTAATTTGTGCTCTGTTAAAAACATATAGCCAACACTCAATTAAACTTGGCTTGTTAATGCAGAAATATCGGTAAGCTTGAAAACAAACGTCTTACCTTTTTTCCCTAAATTAATGACGATAAAAATTTGATATCCCCTTTTCTTTCTCTCTTTTCTACACCCTGTGAAAATCAAAGCAAGGATGAGATTGTTGAATGATTGGGATTGGACAATATTAAATTATTTTTAGTCATGCAAAGTATTATTTTCATTTATAACAAAATATGATCCAGATACTCTGTATTTTCACCTTCTTTTTTTTTTTTTTTTGCAAATAGATATTCATGTCAAAGAATAAGGTCTTGATCTTTTCCAAAAAAAAATTATTTGAAATTTCATGTAGAAGTAAGGTCATAGGCAAGCTCATCACTGAACAGTTAGGACATAAATTTATTTTTTGGATTTACAATAATCCAGATGTGAAGAGAACACTAGTTTTTCTTAATTAATTGGTTGTTCTCTTGCTATATATCTGAAAGACGAGATTTTTTTTTTTTTTGAGTGAAAAAGACAATATTTTGCAGCAAAAGTTTATACAAGAATTGAATTGCAACGACAAAACTTGATGATACTCCCTCTTGTCCTCAATGGAAGACATAATGTAATAAAGTAATTGAACTATAGAGTGAGTGTTAAATATATATTAGATTAATTAAACACAGCGTTGTGTATGGAACAAAAATATATTGAACTTACGATAACAGATGTGAAACTTTGGAATCTGAATGTGGATAAACCTCTGGTCTACCTGCAATAATCAGCCTTCCTTAGTGTTCTAGCACAGATCAATGAAGAGACCACCCTTTTCCCCTCTCTTTATGGTGTTTTGAACATCTTCAAGAAGCGGATGGTTCATGCAAATCTAAAAGTTTTAGTAGAAACACAATCAATTGTAAAACCAAACAGGGAAACAACATCAAATAGACTAAGAAAACAAGAAAGAAGAATTGAAAAAGAAAAAGAAAAGGGAAAGTAGAGAGAATAACTCTTTCTAATTTTTTGAGAGATATGAGTAGAAAAAATTCAAGTGCAGTTTTTTAGGTCTTTTTTCCCCAAGAAGAAGAAGAAGCAAGGAAGGATTTGAAATTATGAAAGAAGACAACGAGAACAAATGAAAATATAGCGGAAATTAATGGAAAGTGTCAAGAAAAGAAATAAACCTCGCAATTTACAGTAGCCCGACGTGAAACATCGCAATTTCAAAGTACATAAGTAGCAACTTCAGGATTCTTTTTTTAAAAATTCTATAAAAATGGGAGAGACAAAAAGCAAACGGAAATATGGAGATACAAGCAAAAGCAACACAAAGTTCCGAAAAGATTTCAAAGAATAAGTTGAGAAACGAGAAAATAATAAAGAAAGAGCCAGCAAGGAGCAAAGAGTGACATGAATAGCGAAATTATGAAAGAAGATAAACTCAGGATTTTTTTTTTTTTTTGGTGGAGAAGGGAGAAAGGAAAAAAGGAAATCAGACAGCTGAAATTAATAACAGAAAGGAAACTGCATAAATGAAGTAAAAGAAGAAGCTTATAATTCAATAAAAGGCAGAAGGAGAAAGCAGAGATTTGTAGAACTATGGAAGAAGAAGAAGAAGAAGCAGATCTGAAGTTTTCGTAAGTAGTGGCAGTAACTCAGTAACCGAAAAAGTCTCTGGTTGAGATGGGAGTCAAGTCAATGCAGTTTGGTCCAGACACTTGTGGTCTTGCTATTACTATTTAGGAGAAGTGAAAATTTTAGTTGGAGCAACTTTATTTCATTCAATCTAAAAAAGGTTTTAAAATTTTATTGCACCTTATAAATAAAAATAAAAATAATTTTTTATGAATAAAAAGATAATAATGTCATTACTTTTTCTTTTAATTGTCGAGTCACACATTTTGGGACCAAAATACCTCTCTGTAGCAAAAATGTGTTAAAGAAAAGAGGAAAATATGCTTAAAATTCGTTCAAAAAATATTATAGAATATATTTTTAAAATTTTTTATATATTAAATTTAAACGTTTTAGTTATACAAACTTATTAATTTCATAAATTTTAAAACTTAAATCCATGAGTTGATAGAACTGATTTTTTAAACATGAATGTAAAAAAAAAAAATATTTTATCATAAATCAATATAATTTAGATTTATTTGAATATAATCATACTTGATTATTTAAATTTTTTAAATTAAACCATTTGAGAGAGATAGTAAATTATCTGATTGTGTGGGCAAATTAATAATTATATATTTCTAACATTATTTTAATTAAGGGTTAAGGTGCAAAAATACCCATAAACTTTTGTCAAAAGTGCACCCAACACTAAATGCTTTTTTTAGGAGCAAAAATACCCATGAGTTTGCAAAATCAGAGCAAAAGTGACACTGCCATTAGAAGAGGCCAACTTCTGTTAGTGGGACCCACACTATTTAAAAAATAAAAATATCTACATTTTTTATTTCCCATGTTGCCCTCCCCTTATCTCCCACCTCCACCCCCGACTCTCTCTCTTCTTCCATATCTCCATTCTCTTCTCAGATGCTAGTGGTGATGCGGCGACGGCGGCAGCCTCCACCAACGACGACGACGTATCCATAGCAGCAACAACAACTATCCTCCACTAGCGATTGCGGTGATTCTCGTCTCTCCTAACGTTTTATAGATCTGAGGCTTCAAACGATGAAAACATGTTTGGTGGTTCAAATTCGACCCACCACAAGAGGATGCGCGCCATGGTGGCGGGGAGGCCAATGGGAGATGGAGAACGCGAAGGATAGAGGGATCAATTTTGGAAGAAAGAGAAAGTGATGGGTTTCTCGGCGATGAAACATGAAGGGATCGATTTGGGAGTAGAGGTTTTGAGGCCTAGATTTTTGCCTTCAATTTCTTGTCTGCAATCTGCCTTGTTTAATCTCTGCCATAGCTCTGCCAAATGTTTAATCTCCAATGGGTATCATTTAAAATCGGAACTCTGTGTTATTTCCTCAAATGGGTATGTTTCCAAATCCAAGCTTGAGACTTATTCCTCTAAGAGTGGAAGAGAAAAAGAAGAAGATGAAATAGGGGATCGGACTCTAGTTTCTGTTTGGTATCGTTCTCCCTCCTCTTGTTTTTTCTCTCCCTCGATACATGCCTGTGTTTGTATTTGTTATAAGGTGCTTAGCGTTTCTCATTTTTCTGGAGACTTTGTTGGTTTTATGGTTTGAATTGGATCGCTTGTAAAATTCAATTTAAAGTTTCTTTTGTTTTCTGTGCACGTCGCTGTGGCATTTGTATTCTTCGAGCCTGGGGATATTTTTCATACCAGTCAACGCTTGGATTCATGTTACTAAGGAAGGAGTTTAGGAGAGAAAGTGAAATGATTATGAAGGAAAATAGAAAGTATTCGATGGTTGTGGTTGTTGGAGGATTGAATAAACAGAGGATGAATAAAGAGGAAGGGAGATGTTTCAGGAATTTTTATTTTTTTTGAGTTGAGGGGCATTTTGGTATTTTTATATTGTGTTTAACATCTGTTAAGGTAGTTTAACGGTATTGATATTTTTGCTCTGATTTTGCAAACTCATGGGTATTTTTGCTCCTAAAAAAAGCATTTGGTGTTGGGTGCACTTTTGACAAAAGTTCATGGGTATTTTTGCACATTAACCCTTTAATTAATACATTTAGTATTTTGAAAATTTTAATGAAGCATTTTTGCCAAATTCTAAATCGGGTCAGATCTCTTAAAATAGAATTTCAAAATTATAGAGGTAAATTTGCAAGGCTTCAGAAACCGAGTTTCAGTTAAAACAAAATTGGAAGTAACTTTTAAATTTTACTTTTGTAAAACCACTAGAGGGTATTTTTAAAACCTTTGGACATAATTTAAAGGGAAAATTTCAGTTAACTCCCTCTATAGGAAATTATTTTCAGTCAACCTACAAAATTTTTTGAAACTTCACTGTACCCCATAATCAAAATGAAATTAATTTTTGTGGGTGAAAAGACAGTGATACCTTTCTTTTATTTGACAGGACAAATATGAAAATTCACAAGACAAATATAAACATTTATGAGACAAATAAAGATATTTACAAGATAAATAAAGAGAGTCAAAAGCACTTAGGGAGTTAAAAAAATTTTAGCCATTTATAAAACAAATATGAGCATTTACAAGATAAATAAGAGAAAAGAACCTATAGAGTTAAAAACATTTTGGCTATTTACAATACAAATATAAACATTTACAAGACAAATAAGATAATTTATCAAGCAAATAAAGTAAGGGCGTCATTGTCTTCTCACCCACAAAAATTAATTTCATTTTGACAAAAAGGGGGTACAATGAAGTTTAAGAAAGTTTTGGGGGTTGACTGAAAATAATTTCCTACATAGAGAGGCTAACTGAAATTTTCCTTAATTTAAAGGTAAGGGAGCCACACCTTTAGGATGTGTTTGTTTTGAGCGGAGGGGGAGTGACGAAATTACAATTTTAGATAAAAGAAATCTAAAATTTACCCTCTCATTTTTTAAAATTTTGGGTTCCCCACTAAAATTTATTTTCTCATTCCTTTTAAATTTTGGGTTCCCACCCAAAATTTAAATTTTTTCAACCCAAAAAGGTAATTTACCCACCTTCTCATTTCCTCCCTCTCCTCCCCTCTCCTCACCTCAAACTGGGTCCTCATTTTTTTATTAGGTTTGAATTTTTGAGTGGAAGGGAAGCCAAAATTTTGGCTCTCCCTGTTTTTTCTTCTCTTCTCTCTCTACCTCGCCACCTCCTGATTCACATGCCTATCTTATTATATGTTATTTGCAGTGAAAAAATTGTTTTCCACGGTTCGGTTCGTGAAGGCTCCTCCAACTGGAAAATAATTAATTTATTGAATTCATGTCCACACACTATTATTTTTATTTCGAAAGCTTTGTATAGAATCAAAATCCAAACTGAACTCATTTTTTGTCAAAAAACTGAGCTCATTATAGATTTTAGACTTGAACCGTTTTCTCAATTGGAACTTTGATATTCTTCTGTAGCATATTTTCTGTATGTTTTCCTCTATGTACATGCAACACTAATTGTTCTTTCTCCTACATTTAAATAATTACTTATATTGTTCTTATTGGAATTCGCGGACAAAACCTTACCAATAATATACAATAAGATATGAAGAACCATGTGCATTTGGAGGTGGCGAGGTAGAGAGAGAAAGAGAGGGAACGGAGGAAAAAGGCGGAGAGAAGAGTAGAGAGAGCATGGAAGAGAAATTACAATGTGGATTGTGGAGATATTAGATGTAATGTATCTTTATAGAGGTGGGAAAACAGCCGACTCGACTCAAGAGGCCCCTACTTTGAAGTACCGATTTCAAACCTGTTTAACAATAAAATTTTTAAAACATTTGATAAAAATTTATCGTCTTTTATAAATAGAATAAGTGACTATTTACCTTAAAACAAAAATTCTTTATGAGACAGAGACTCAACTTTTTCATTTTTCAACGTGTTATTAATTTCTCTTTTTGATATAACTTACATAATATTTAGACTTCTTCAAAAATAATTAAAGAATTGTTCTCTTTGTTTAACTTAGATCAATAAAAAAATTATTCTTTCAATATTTCATAAAGAAAATTTTTTTTTGGGAAATAATAAGAAACAAATGAAGGATTCTTAAAAATTGAGTAATTTCTTTTTAAAATCAATTAGAAGACTTTTAACTAACTATAATGTCATCAATAAGCTTCTCTTAGCTTTTTAATAAGAATATAATCAATTATTTTCCTTTAAAACGTTTAAATAACAACACTATATGATTTGAAAAACATTTCCAATTTTAAAAAATCATTTTTTCTAAAGCAAAGCTCAACTTGTAATGATTTAACAAAACCTTTTTAAAAAATTGACAAGCTTAAACAAGCTGGCCTGTGGACCGACCCTTTTAAATCCGCTGCTCTACAGGGTTAACCCTTTTAAGCCCGACTCCTTCTGTAAGTTCTAAATTATAAACCTGGCCCTTAACGGGTTTGGGTCTAAACGAGCAAACCCCAATTTCCCTGCTCTATGTCTTTGTGCCTTTTTCACTGTTGGTTTTGATTAACGGTTAGGATTAGCGAAATGGAGGGACATGGACCACAAACTAAATGGAGAGGTTCCTCACCCTCCATGTGGACTTTAAAAGTGACAAAGCAATAATGTGGTTCCGCCAAACACTAGCTATCAAGTTTTGGAGAAGACCGGGAGAAGACTTGATGTTGCTCGGCTACTTAGTGCGTTTGGAAGAGCTTATATATGATAAATAAATCCTTATTACGCAAGTCGAGATAAAAATCCTCTTACATACTTACCTCGTATACCGTGAATCACGAATTATAAGAACTTTAGTAGTAGTATCCATCTCTACAAGTGTTTTATGCTATTTCATGTTTTCGGCTACTTAGCATGTAATTATATGCTTCCTAGTTATAAAATAATTAGATTAGGTTCCTTGGCATCAATTTATAATTGAATAATATCAATACAAAGTGGCGGTAAACTGAAAATTTTGGAGAAATACAGAACAACCATTTTCTTTTGCTAAACAATCAATACTGAATATTGTATGTCCTACTTATATCCATGTTTATTAGACATGGTAGTATACTTCTAACCTCCTAATTTTTATTCCAATAATTTAAATAATTTCTATAAAGAAAATATTTCATGTTAAATAAAATATTTGATGTGAACTTATTAGCAAGGTATGGTTCTTCACCAACACGAAGACATTAGAATGCAGTTAAGCACATTCTTCGTTATCTATGGATATGGGGTTATTCTATTCAAATGTACCCACGCATGAACTTGTTAGCTATGCAGATGCTGAGCTTTTGTTCGATCCACTTGATGATAAATCACAAATAGGATATTTATTCATAAATGGAGGTACAACTATTTCATAGTGATCTTTGAAATAAACTACATCAAGCACATCATCTAACCAAGCAAAAATTCTAGCGATGCATAAAGCAAGTCGAGAATGTATGTGGTTAAGATCCACAACACATCACATTCGAACTACTTGTTGTTTACCTTCTAGTACCGACAATCCTATATGAGAACGATACTGCATGTATTACCCAACTAAAGGAAGGGCGCATCAAGGGAGATAGAACGAAACATATTTCATCAAAATTCTTCTTCACTCGTGACCTCCAAAAGGATGGTGAAATAGATATTCACACTGTGTTTGGCAGTGCGATAAGTCAATGAATTCGTGCGATTTGAAGGCTTTCGTGCGTTTGTCCATCGTGGTAAAAAATTGGAGTGTTTGGTTCAATGATAAGTCAATTGTGTTTTTAGGAAATTTCCATAATGAAACGCACGAAATTGTTAAGCTGCATTTTGGAGCTTTTTCCTATTGAATAGTGCGATATGTGTAAAAATATTTTTTCAGTTATACCCAATGTACTATCAGACTGATTGTAATTTTACCCTTGATATACTTTTTCAGCTCTAAAAGTTAATTTAAAATATTTTTTAGTGCTTTTAACCCTTAAAATATTTTTTCAGTTGTATCCTGTGTGCTATCAGACTGATTGCAAATTTACCCTTAATATACTTTTTCAGCTCCAAAAATTACTTTAAAATATTTTTTAGTGTTTTTAACCGCTAAAATATTTTTTCAGTTATACCTAATGTGCTAACAGACTGATTGCAATTCTACTCTTAATGTACTTTTTCAGCTCCAAAAATTGCTTTAAAATATTTTTTAGTGTTTTTAACCCCTTAAAATATTTTTTCAGTTATACCCAATGTGCTAACAGACCAATTTCAATTTTTCCCTTAATGTACTTTTTCAGCTCCAAAAATTACTTTAAAATATTTTAGTACTTTTAACCCCTTAAAATATTTTTTCAGTTGGACCTAATATTTTAAAGTAATTTTTAAATATTTTTCCACCCACTTTCTCTTATCCTTGTCACAAAAGTCATTTATATTTAAGCCAATCCAAACATTCACATACTTTTACAAAATTCATTTATACAATCGTCAATCCAAACATAAATCACGATATCAAATCTGGCTTTTATCAAAAATACGATTATATAAAGTCAAATAAAAAAAACCATTTTTACTATCGTTGTTCCAAATACACACTCAATAGATTCGTTCAAGTGAAAATTTAGCATATTTAGGCGCAATCTTTGAAAAGCTTGTCCATGACATTGGTCTTCGTAGACTTAGAGACCTCTACTGACATTGTCAAGATGGGGAGTCAATACACATTATACTATTTTTCCCTTATATAGGTTTTGTCCAACTGGGTTTTCCTATAAAGGTTTTTAATAAGAAAGCATTGGAAAGTGTATCAATAAATGATGTAGTCTTTTCTTTGGCTAGGTTTTTGTCCCACTGAGTTTTTCCTAGTTAAAGCTTTTAATGAGGCACATTCATACATAATGGACATCTAAAGAAGAGTGTTATGAATATAATATTTGTGTGAATGTCCATATATCTCTGTCATCTAATATCTCTAGTATTTTATAGTTATCTTTATTCTCATTAAATTTGTTGATAATAAATATAGATTTTGTTGAGATTGCAAGCCTATACCTATAAATAGAAGTCATGTATTATGTACTATACACCTTAAACTGTTGGAGGGAGAATAAACAATCAGAAGGTGTGGGCAAATTAAGAATTATATATTTCTTTGAGTATTTCAATTAAAAATTTTAGTATGTTGATTTTTTTTTAGATTTTTTTTCTTGATGTCAAAAGTTGAACTAAAATGTAAAAAGGTAGTTTCTTAAAAAAAAGAAAGAAAAGAAAAGAAAAAATACTGGGATTATACATACACACACAAGGGAAAGGAAATTAAAAAACAACTACCACACGTTACAAAATCTTATCAACAGGGGCAAAATAAAGTCCTGATGCATGGGAGTGCAAGAGCACGCTTGCTTTGCAAGGATTATTTGGATTTCGAACAATTAACAAAATTTAGTATTTAAATCTCTTATAGAAATATTTTTAATGATGCTAGCAATTTAACTAAAATGTTAAGATATTTTTTTAAAAAAAATAATTATTCAGTGTCAATATTTACTGTTTTTATAACTTTGACTAGGGTATAATTCAATTCATTAATTTTAATTTGATGCAACTCAGTTTTTTTATAGTTTAATCCATTTAAAATATTGATCTCTAAATTTTTAAAAATAAAATTATAAAAACTAAACTTTTTTTTTTAAACTCAAGTACTAATGACATAAATAGCTGTTATATAAGAATCATCAAGCAGTAGCAAATGAAAGTTAAGGAACTGAATATTAAAACTATACGTATTAAGTTGTGTAGAATTAAAGTTAGAGTAACTTAGAAAGTTAGAATCAAACTAAAAGGCAAAAGCATAGGAACCAAATCATTAATTTTTCTTTCAGTTAAAAAAAAAATATCATTAAGGTTTTTATAAAAACAAAGAATTCAATGATTTTAGCAAAATGGAAAGGAAACCCTTATTCTTAATTGTAAAAATTATAGGGACTGACTTATAAAATTAAAGTTCGAAGTTGAGTTAAAATTATAGAAACCAAATCAGTAATTTTTTTTATTTTTGGGTGATAAAAGGAAACCTCAATACAGATTATCCCTTCTCAGCATATATAATCAGCACCAACTCTGGAGTAGGCTGAGAAAACATGAAGTCATTATTTTTACTTGTAAAAACAATAGAACTAGGGGATTTTAGCAAAACTGGAAGGAAGACTAAAGATTTAGTTGAGGTGATAAGCGACTAGACACAAATTTAAATCCGAAAAAGTGCATTTCTTGGGATTAACGAAATCCCTTTATCCTCTACCCCAAAGATTATATCCTTTATCAAATAAAAAAGGGTCATTCGTATTTTTGAAACATTTACACATAATGTAAAACTAGTTAAGGGCGCCACACCTTTTAAAGTAACTCACCTTCAGTATCGTTGGAACAGGTTTCTTCTTCTTCCTCCTCTTTTTCTTGGTTGCTCTCTATATTATTCAGAAACACATGAACATGCTACAAAAGTTGAAACGCATATTGAACATTGAAAATATAGATCAATTAAACACCGATTGGCTTTGGCATATATAAATCTATTTTGTCAAACATACAGCAGCGGATGTGAAACTTTGCAATTTCAAGCTATATAAACCTCATATCTAGCAACAATAATCAGCTTTCCTTTGTGTTCCAACACACATCAAGAATAAGAGACTACTTTTGTTTTGAACGTTTTTAAGAAATAAATGCTTCACAAAAATGTAAGACAACCATAAAATCTGAAGGTTTTTGAAGAAAGATGATGAACTTGTGAAATCAAACAGAAAATACGACATCAACTGAACAAGAAAACAAACCGAAAGCAGTTGAACTCACCGTAAATAAAATCACAGGGAATAGAACAACCCCAACTAAACAAGTACAAGACAGTTTTTTTGAACAATTGTTTTTGGATTTTTTCTTCTTGAAATAAATATCAAAAAACCAGAAAAGTTAAGAATCATAACAACGACAGAGAAGTGCTGGCAAAACATGCATAAGGAGCAGCAGGTTCAGGATTTTTTTTAAAATTTTTCTTTGGATATGGGAGAGACAAAAATGTATAACTAGTTGGATTGTTTGCATCGTATACTCAGTCATTTCAGTGTTAATACTTAATGGAGGCCGGCACACATTTCTTGGGCTCCGTGCAATTCGGCTCTTGCATTTTGGCTTCGATAATGACTGAACAAGGAACACATATTTTTGACATTTTGCCCTGTATTAAAAACGTGATCACCAACTAAAGCCTGACAGATTGAAGCCCTTTTGACATTTTGACAATTTTTTGGCATTTCATGAGAATATATGTGTCACACAGATCCAAAAAAAGTCATCCATATTTGTCTTATAAAATAAAAGAAAAGCATCATTGCTCACAAAAATTAATTTTATTTTGACTAAAAGAGTATAGTGAAGTTTTAAAAAATTTGAGGGTTGACTGAAAATAATTTTCTTCAAAAGGGAAAACGGAATTTTTCCCCAATTTAAAGATAAGGGCACCACACCTTTAGTAACTTGCCCTAATTTGCAAATAGATATTTTGTTCACAAAATGGGGTTCCACTTTATCTTCTTCTTTTTTTTGGCTTTTTTGTTGTTTTTATTTGAAATTCAAGAACACATCACAATTTTGGTGTAGCAAAGTCACAGGCAAGCTTATCATTGAACAATTAGAACATAAATTTATATTATTGGACTTACGGTAAGCCAGGTGTGAAGAGAATAATACTTCTTCTTGGTTGCTCTCTATCTATATATTCTGAAAGAGAATATGTTGCTGCAAAAGTTGAAACATGAATTGAATTGTGAGTACAAAGTGATACTTTTTAAATACACATTAGATTAATTAAACGCTAGTGTGGCAGTAATCAACTTTCCCTAGTGTGGCAACATAGATCAACGACGACGACGAGACCACCTTTTTTGAACAACTTTGAGAAGCAGATGAGGTTTTAGCAGACAGGCAATATGAATTGTAAAAACAATCAGGAAAACAACATCAACTAAACAAGAAACAAAACGAACTCAAGAAAAAAAGAGACAGAGGGAATAACCCTGTTTTTTTTTTAAAAAAAAAAAAGGAAAGAAAAAGATGAGTAGTGACAAATTCAAAAACCAGCACAGTAAAGTTGAAAATGATCAAACTAAGGAGAAGTGCTAGCAAAAAAATGCAAGAGGAGGTTTAAGATACGGACTGAGTTCGGCATAAATCTATATTTTCTAACCTATAGTTAGCCGATGTTACAGTATATAAACCTCAGATCTCCCAGCAATAATCACCTTTCCTTGATATTCCAACACAGATTGAGCAACTTTAAGAAACAGAGGCTTCACAAAAATGGAAGACAACTATGAAATCGGAAGGTTTTTGAAGGAAGATGATCAACTTGTGAAATCAAACAGGAAAAACATCATCAACTAACAAGCAGTTTTTCTTTTGGAAATATGAGCAGTGGGAAACTAAAAGAGCAGTTTTCAAAATTATGTTTAGGATTTTTCTTGAAGCAATATCACAAAACCAGCAAAATAAAGTTAAAAATGATCACAGCAACATAAAGTGCCAACAAAAAATGTAGAAGGAGCAAATTTTGTTGTATAGAGGGGAAAACACATATTCAAGCTTCTTTTATGCTTTGTCCCTTCACGCATGAAGTTTTATTGATACCACAGTAACTACTGCTAGGCAAAAAAAAAAAAAAAAAACACACAGACAATAAGTAGAAAGATACAAACAGTTGAATATCTTTGAAGCTTTATCGGAAATTCTACAACACGTCATGTTGACGAAGTAAGGTAATATTGTCATAGGCAAGCTTATTACTGAACAATTAGCTAGGACATAAATTTATGTTTTTGGACTTATGGTAACCCAAATGTGAACAGAATATTGCTTTTATATTTTTGCTCTCTAGCTATATATTCTAAAAGAGAAAACTTTTTCCAGCAAAATTTGAAACACGAATTGAATAAATATATATTTTGAACTTACAAGAACCGATGTGAAACCTTGCGATTTGAATCCGATCAATCAACGAGACCACCTTGTCCTTCACTCTCTCTGTTTTTTTTTTTTTTTGGGTGTTTTGAACAACTTCAAGAAGCAGATGCTTCACACAAATCAAAGGTTTTGGCACAAAAACAGAATTGTGAAAACAAGCAACAAGACAACATCAACTAAACAAGGAAATCAAGAGAGATGACGAACTCAAGTAATAATGAAAGCAGACAGAGTAACTCTGTTTTTTTTAAAAGGTATGAGTGGTGAAAAATTCAAAGTGCAGTTTTTTGGGTTTTTTTGTTTCCTTGACCAAATATCAAAAACCAGCGAAAACAAGTTGAGACAGATCACAGCAAAGGAGAAGTACGCCAGAAAAAAAAAAAAAAGCAAGAGGAGCAAATTTAAGATTTTTTTTCAATTTTTTAATGTGAAACAGAGAAAAGGAAAACAAAAATCAGAAAATAAAAGGAAATTACTGAAAAGATGTTTAAGAACATGTTAAGAGATCAGAAAACACAGAAGAAGCAAGGAATGCTATGAGATTATGAAACCAAAAACAACGAGAACAAACGAAAATTATTTTTTTGCGTCCAGAAAACAAAATAAAACGGAAATCAGAAAATTGAAATAACAGAGGAAACTTGTGAGAAAATGTTAAAGAAGAAGCTGAGAAATGAGGAAAATAGAGAAGGAGAGAGTAGTGGTGATGTGAAACTATGGAAGAAGAAGCAGATCTGAAGCTTTGGGAGGAGTACATGGCAAAGCCTCTTGTACACGGTAGATATAGGCTTTTTGTTTTAAAAAAAAAAAAAAGTAAAGGCATTGAAGAATCGATGCTGTATTAGACCCCCACAATTGAAAAGAAAAAGTTGGAGCCATTTTTTTATAAGTAACAAGGAATGAGAATCCAACCAGGCAATCGGTCATAATATAGGTTTAAGGGTTGATGGGTTAATTAGCGTCTAACCGGTAGTTGAACTAATTATATTAAAATATTATAATTTATTAGTGACAATATATATTAATATATTTTGAAATTTTTATAGATAAAAATGAAGATTTTTAGAAAAAAAATGCTTAAAATCTATTAGTATTAGTTATAATGTCCATACTTATGCAATGATATCTTCTTTCCTATAATTATTATATCTTTTTAAATAATTTTTTTCATTATCTTCTTCATTTTGTTTAGATTTGTTCTTTTTTTCATGGTTCCCGGACCCGGACCGGAAACCGCCGAACCGGTCACTAGACCGGTCCGGGTCCCAAATTAAAAAAAAAAAAAAAAATTTTTAACTTTTTCCTTTAGAATTTTATACTATAAGCTTAAAATTTTCAATTACTCACCGGTTTGGTCCCGGTTTAGCTCCGGTTTGACCCACTGACCTTTAACCCAGTACCCCGACCGGTTCAATACCCGGTCCGGGTTTTAATACCTTGCTTTTTTTTACATACTTTTCTCTTCATTTTGGTCTTCAGCCTCCAATTTTCCACTTAAAAAAGCACCAAAAAAAAAAAAAAACCGGTCCAACCGGTTTGACCACCGGTTTCACAGTTTAATCATCAAACCAGACCGGACCACTAACTGATTCCCTGTTCAACTGGTCGAACCGGCCAGTCCGATCCGTTTTTTGTTCTATCATAAGTACACGTCTCCTTCTTATGGGGGGAATCGACTTGTGTCCTTTTCTCTAAAGAAAAGGATGGTCTTTTTTTTGTATGAGCCGTTGGATTAAGATCTCAACAGTCCAGATTTAGTATATTATAAAATATTATTTTATATTTATTTTTATAATATAAAATAATATTTTATAATATATTAAATATGGACCGTTGAGATCTTAATCTAATGGTTAACATAAAGAAAGGACCGTACTTTTATTTAGAGAAAAGAACGCAAGCTGAGTGTGTGTTTGGAAGAGCTTATTTTTGGGCAATAAGTGCTTATAATTCGTGATTCACGGTATACGAGGTAAGTATGTGAGAGGAGTTTTTTCTCGGCTTGCGTAATAAGTGCGTTTTTACTGTGCAAAAAGCTTAAACAAACACCCCCTGAATCCCTTATGGGGCATGTTCTACGCACTGTAGGGCACAAATTAAAAACATTCTTAAAGGTTGATTTGGGTGTTCCTCACAATAATAATAATGACAAATGTATCAGCATCCTATTTCCATCTAGTGGTAAAGAGGCCGTGCTCTCATCACAAGCACCACGTCATAAGATATACATCATTCAAATAAATTTTAACGGTCAAGATATAAAATTTTCAATGAATAATTTTTAAATAAAAATAATAATTTTTTGAAAACTCATTTAAGAGATTATCTTTTATTTAGATTATGTACCTATTGAAATAATTTTTTTAAAAAAAAACTAAATCTAGTCCAAATTAGGTGCCTATCACCAAGTGATATGTAATGACCTAATTTGGGGATTATGGGCTAATGATGTAATTATTGTTGAATTCAATGTGAATGTGTTTCAATCAGTGCCTAAACCCTGTGTTTAAGTTCAATTGTAGATTAATATCTAAATTGAGTTACAATGGGGGGAGGGCGCATGGTTAAGAGAAATGGCAAGATAAAGATGTTGGTGGTGATTTAGTAAGTGTTGTGATAATCAGGGGCAAAATGGGAAAGTTATCGACCAATTGGTCAGTTACCGAAGAAGCAACGCATTAGTAAATTGTAGATCAATGGTTAGGATTACATGTCAAGAGATTATGATAGAGTAATCCTATGCTTGCATGAACATAGAAGGAGTTGGGAGGAGGAACAAGATCATGACACTTGGCTTCATGAGAGCCATGGATCATGGTCAAAGTTTCAAAAGGTGTTTTTCTCTTCCCTCTCTCATTTTGGATGTCCAAGAGGCAATTGAAAGGCCAAAAATTCTGATCATCATCATCTCCATCTCATTTCTCTCTCATTAGCCTCCACTGTCGTCCAAGAGCTTTAAGGAAAGAGAAAGAAAGAAGCCTAAGGTAGGTGCTCCATTTGACCTTGAATGCTCATCTCACATTCTTTAATCTTGTTCATGTTGACAAAGGCTTCATGGCTATGGTTTCATATTTGTGAAAGGTGGTGTTTGCATATTTGAAGAAATTTGAAAGAAGGGAAATCAAGAAAGAAGTCTTGGAAAGAGGAAGAGGTAAGAATTTGACACATTTTAACATGTTCGTTGTGGGTTTTGGTTGAACTTTGGAATTCTTGGATTTTTGCCCTAATTTTCGTGCCATTAGGGTCTTGTGTATAGCATGGTGATTTGGTATTGGAATAGGTGTCTTGTTGCATGATTTGAACAATAAAATTGGTTTGAATTGGTTTGGATCATTGATTAGAAAGTTTGGAAAAATTATGCATTATGTGTTCATGGCTGCCCAAAACAGAACAATATGTATGTGTGATGGGAATTTGATTGTTTTAGGGGTTCCAATGGGTTCCTTGTAGAAAATTGGTGTGGGAATGGCATTTGTGCTGAATTTGGAACCATTGGAAGCAAATTGCACAAAACTGAAATTCTGTCCCTTAAAACTCTATACAGGGCAGTCAGTTTTTCTGGACGTTTTGAATGGGCAAATGGTGTCTAAAAATTCTAAAACTTTCTAGTCTTAAAGTTCACATTCCAAGCTTCAAAATCATATAATTTATGTCACTTCGTTTTGTGTGCTTGGAGTAATGACTGTCCAAAGTTTGGGATTAAAACTGGAATCTGTTTTGGGGCAGTGGTGAATTTTGTGAAATTCTGTAATTGTGTGGTGATTTTTGGTAATGATCCATATTTTTCCTATGAAGAGGACTTAAAGAGCTTTCAATAGGATTTAGGATCACCTCATTTTGATTTTTCTAGAATTAATTATGATTTTTCGAAGTTTCTTTGGCTGCAGCCAAAATTCTTGGTTACAGCGCAAAACTTTCTGTGCACCTTTTGGCCGCAGCCAGAAAATTCTTGGGTGCAGCGCAAAACTTTTTGTACTCGTTTTGGTCGCAGCTAGAAAATTCTTGGCTGCAGTCAAACCTCTATTTTCAGCACTTTATGATTTTGAAAAGTAATTTTCAATTTAGTACTTCCCAATTCCTCTAGGTTTTCGTTGAGCCAATTATAGTCACTTAAGGGACTCAGGTGGTGACCTTTTTTAAGTGTTTGAAAGTGAGAATTGGGAGTAGAGAATTAATATGCCATTTTTTATTTTGGTGTTTAGGGTTCGACATTTACCCTGATCGAGAACGAATCGTGCCCATGCACGCTCGGAAAGAACAAGGTAGTGACTATTTCTCTTATACTATGTGTAAAGCATTGTATGTATGTTTGTCATGCATTGAGATACATTGAGATACTTTATGATATTTTGTGATACTTTGTCATTCATTGTGATACATTGAGATAGCAGTTAAAGCTAATGCATAGTCTATAGAACCATGAGAGCTATTGTATATGGTAGGAGCCATGTATCATTGTGATGCTGCTAAACATGATCTTACATGCTATATGTTTATATACTGTATGAGTGAATTGTTACTACTGGGATTCTTTTGAATCTCATTCTTTCCATTGACTAGCATTCCAAACAGGGCAAGTGGCTCCAAGGAGAAGCGAACGACTAGGAGGGGCTAGGACTTTATAGGAATGTTTAGTTGGGATTGTTGGTTATCTCTTTTGGATTGTGATTGTTGTATATTATTTTTGGGATGTAAATAATATCCTGGATATGGTTATGTAATCCCCTAAACGGGAATGTGAAACCCTTAATATAGAGATATGAAACCCGGGGGTTGTCGGGAATTTTGCTGTACATTTTGATATGTATAAATGTAATATAACTGCATAGGTAATTATATTCGATATTTGAACTTGAGACCAGGATAGAGTGAAAATTTTGAAAGATTTTGTAAAAATCCTACTGTAAAGTAGGAAGATGAAATGAGTTTTAAATTATCCAAGGGTCTCTAATCCAATTTATTATACGTTATCGAATCTTAATTACGCTTATTGAGGCAGTGGGTTACATGATAAGCTCCCATATATCCCATCAAAGACTTGAGGCTGAGACTTGATTGTTTTGTATGATTATTCCTTTTGTTCAATTTGGCCGTTTTGAGAGCAAGTTAGAAATGAAGGAACCAATTTCGATGTTCATCGCAAGTGCTCACTGCATTGGTGATTGGTGAGATCTACACCGTCCAAATACAATTTTAACAATATTTAGATTTAAAATTTTAACTAATGAAATAAAAAATATTTCTTTGAAAAACTAAAAGTTAAGTATTATATATATTCTAGATTATATACACATTAAAACATTTTTTTAAAAAAATAAAAGTAACAAAAAATAAACCTGAAATGTATATATCTAATATGGACGGTCTGGTGAAAACCAATTTAAAGGAGTTCAACCAGCAAAAACAACTTAAATAGAACAATTTTAGGATTTTGTATAATTTGTTTTGAATTCATAAACAAAAGAAAACAAATGAATGAGAAGAACTGCTAATGGAAATGTAGAAATCAATTAAAAGAACAAGGAACAACGGGAAATATGAAGAAAGAAATTTGGGTTCTGAATGCTTTTGAGATCAATAAGTGAAAGAGAAGATTAAAAAAAGAAGACGAGAATATAATGAAACATTTTAAAAGTCAGCTTTCTTAACCAATTTGCAATCACTTTAAAGCATTATTCAAAGTGACAATGCAACAAGAAGAAAAAGCAAGGCATCTAAAAAGCAAAAGGTTGCTCAAAGTTTAACATATACTCTCTCTCTTATTTATTTATTTTTTCAGGGAAAGATATTTCCATTACTAAAAAATGGCTTACAAAGAATAAGAAAACATCAACACAGACAAAATAAAGGCCTATAAGCCCAAAAACAAAGATCGCAACAACTATACCCTAACCCTAATCTTCAAACCAAGGGGAATAACCAAAGCCGCCGCCGCCTCTGCCAAACTTGTCACGCAAATGCACCAGAGCCTACGGGAAAGAAAAAACACCAATAATGGCAACAAGGCCATAAGGGGTGGTGTTCAAAAATCCATCGAAGAGGACCTAACCCTTTTGTTGGCAAGAAAACACCTAAAGAGGTTGCAAAGGAGCAAACATGGGATGAACCTATAGATGCAGAAAAACCCATGGACACCAAGAAAATAGACATGGCAAAAGGAAGCAAAAAACATAACAGTGACCATGCTTGATGGACCAAAAGCATCTTATCTCCAACATTCTGAATGTGCCACAACTAAGCAAAGGAAACAGAAGCCAACACCATTGAACACTAGCAAAAGCACCCCTTAGATCCACTTATTTCTGCACCATGAAGCATCGATCCATTAGCAAAGCCAAACAAAAAGCAAGGAAAAACAATAAAACGAGAAGGACGACGAAAAGATGACTAAAGCGCGGACATCCACTCAATCGGCGAAGGCCGGAGAGGGAGATGCCATGCACACACACTCGCATAAGACGAGACTCAACTCCCACCACTCTGGAGAGAAACTTGAGAGAGGGAGAGATAAGATACGATTTTAAGCAATAACATATACTCTCTTGATCTCATTTATAAATCACTCCCAACATGTTTCACCAAAACTAAAAAAAATCTTAAATCTCATTAATTCTTAAAATTTAATAACTTTTCAATTTTACCCTTATTTAATATACGCTATACCACATTTGTACAAAATCTATACAACAATAAATTAAGAGTAACATCATATATTCACATTAAAATTCAATTATGTGACCTATATATAAGATGAAAAAAAACCTTATCTCCCTAATAAATAGGACAAGAGGAGTATAACATGCTCTAGTAGTAAGCCCAAATAGGGGGGAATAACCTCAAGGTATTTTTTTTCAGAATTTGTAAAATAGATAAAATTCAACAATTTTGCTCAAATTTTACATCATTAACGCACATAATTTATCATTAGAATGATGTCCGATATTTCTTCTTTTGGTATTGCTTAAGTTGTAATATAAATATTTTTTGTTTTAGAAATTTACTCATGTATCATTCCTAAACCACCCATAGAAGGAACTCAAGGCAATATGTTATTTTGAGATTAAAAAAGGGAATATATAATGAAGAAAAAAATCCCAATGTCATAAAGGAAGATATATCAGGTGGTCCCATATTCTCATTCTCAAATGAAGAAAAGATGAAACGTAAAGGACAAGGAAAATTAATCGCATAAAGTAGGGGAAAATTTTTAGTAAACCCCGTGAAAGTAATTTTATATCAATCAACCCAAAAAAGTTCTAAAATTTCATTGCACCTAATTGAATCAAAATGATATCAAATTTTGTGGGTTAAAAAGATAATTATGTCCTTATTTTAATTTTTCATTAAGATATTTACAAAATAAATAAAGACATTTATACGATAAATAAATAAATTTAAAAGAAGGGAGATTCTTAATTAGATCCTCCAAAATAACAAAATTTAAAGTCATGCCTACATTTTCAACAAATTTCTAATCAGGCTATAAGACCTCATTAGCGATTTCATAATATTGTTAAAAGACTATAGTGCTCCTATTTCAAAAAATGAAATTTTTTTACAGCAAAATTTGTAGTTCTAGTTGCTTAGGACAACAGAGTGCGAAGGCTGCAGAAGCGAGGAGCCTATTGGAAGGGATTCAATTATGTTGGGATAGATTTTTTTTTTTTTTTTTTAAAAAAGAGATGCTGAATGCGATTCTAACAGATTGTGGAGAATATAAACCTTTTAAAAGTTGGTTTCCTTTCAACAATATGCAGTCACTTTTAAAGCATTTATTCAAAGTGACAATTGGAAAAAAAGCACCGCATCCAACATGCAAAAGGATTACTCAAAGCGATTTTATTCCTTCATTTAATTTCTATCCACACTGCATGACAAGTTTACTCTAGTAAGCCCAAAATTGAAGGAAAGAATATTATTTAAAACATTTATAAAATAGATAAAATTCAAGCATGGCTTGTTTCTATCATCAGTTCAGTGGTTGAAGGGCAAACAATCCCACTAAAAGGAGTAAGTTCGATCCTTGCGGCTGCCACAGCCTTGGGGGAGGCATCACATATACTCGTTAAAGCACAAAATTTGAATCAAATTATCACGATCATGTGGTTATTGCTCTACTCTAGCCAAATGACCTAGCTCCCTCAAATTCTTGTACCAAAAAAAGAAAGTATTTTGCTCAAATACAGCATCATTAATGCACATAATAATTAATGATTAGAATTATGTGCAATATTTCTTACTTTGGTGGCTAGTAACATAAATCTTTAATTTTAGAAACTCACTCATGTATTATACATATAAAGTGGTTAAATGAGACAAACTGAATAAAGAATGTAAAGTTAACAAGCTGCATGGCAGTGATGTAGCAAGATTGGATAGAGTCAGTAAAATGGGTTGTAACCCACAGGTCCAGCTCACTAACTCGCCAAAAGTGGCAGGCTCGGGTTAGGTAAATGCCGGCCCGCCAAGGGGCTTGTTGCATAAGCCCACCCTATTTACGCCGTGGGCTATGGCAGGTTGGCTTGCTTAAATAACCTTTTTTTTCCCACTTTGTCATAAAAAAAAACTCAAATATTCTTATTCTTTTTCTTTTGATAGCATATTTGACTTCTTTCTCATGCATTTTATATGACACTTTTTTTCACTTTTATTTTTATACTATATTTATTTATTTTGCTATTTTAAAATTAAGAAAGAGGTGTTTATATATTTTTGAGATGTGATTGAATGAAAGAAAAAAAGGAGTAAAAGTAGAATGTTTGCTTGACACAAAGTACAAGAAAAATGGAGTGTGATACTAGTGGGTAAAAGAAAAAAAAGTGCAAGAAAGTAAAAGAAAAAGAGGGTAACAAAGTTTTTTAAAAAAAATAATAATTGACGGGCTGGCGGACTAACATGAATTACCAGCTCTAAATTAGAATCAGTGAGATAAATATCTAAGTGACTAAAATACCCGAGTTAATGAGACTCCTCTCCATCTCAGGCTCAGCCCTCACTCCTCGGCCCCATCTCCTACCTTAGCCCCTTGTTCCATACTATGTAGTATGGAGATAATGGGATTGACTGATTTTCCCATCGTAGATCCATTACGCCACAGCCAAGCTCTTGACTGGATATTAAACGGATCTGGCTATCGTCTTTTTCCTTCCCATCCGCTTACGGTCCTTTTCTTCATCGAAACCGTCAGATCAAGATTTCACCGGCCTAGATTTAATACATTATTAAAATATTATTTTTATAATAATATTTTAATAATATTTTAAATTTGGATATAATCCTTTGGACATTTTTTCTCTTTCAAGCTAGTTCATGATCCCAAAAAAAAAAAAACACGCATGAATTTGCAGAAAACAATGAGAAGTTAACCAATTGAATGATGTAATGTTTGTGTAGATAGCGCTTGCCAGTTGGTCCTTTATATTTAATTTCATTTCCAGTTATTAGTGATCTTTCAAGGCTGATACATTGAGTATAATGTCATAGTGTGGTTTAATATAAGTACAGAACTTGGGTTTAGTTTTTTATATAGGCAAGTTACATTAGAGGACAAAAACTTGATAAAATTTATTGTGAAGGACTTTAAAATTTTAAATTATTCTTGGGGACTGAAGGACATTATTTTTGCCTTGAATGAACAACAAAAGCCCTTTCTGGCAACAAAAAAGCCCTTGTGGTATGAAAACCAAAATCTTCTTGTGCAATCATCTTAAAACTCCTTGAGTTAAGAAAGTTTGGGATATAACATCTTAATGATAAGTCTTTAGGTGGCTAGAAACTAAAGAATTTGATAGTAACAATCCTTGTAGTCTCTTGCAATTTTAAGAAGTATAAGACGTATCTTTCCAAAAGAAGATGGTTGGCGTATTGTTATTTATTCGAAGAAAAGTTAAGGCCTTTTGATCTTCAGAAATAAATGGAGTTTTCACAAGTTTTCACTAGTACAAAAAAGGTGATTTAGACCGACACATTTAAACCGGTTATAGTAAATGAGGTCTAAAAGAAATGCGCGGTGGCATTTACGTAATTATAAAGAATTTGGGAGACCGGTTATTATAATAATCGGTCTAAAAAATAAAATTTAGACCGGTTGTACACTAACCGGTCTTAAAAGATTAATTTTTAGACCGGTTATTCTAATAACCGGTCTAAAAATTAATATTTTTAAGACCGGTTACTAAAAAACCGGTCTTAAAAGTGGACTTTTAAGACCGGTTGTGAGACAACCGGTCTTAAAACTGTCCCCAAATTTCAACACCAGCTCTTGCGCGCCATCTTTCCCCAAACTTTCCCCAAATTTCTGAAATCAACTCACTCCGATGCACTCTCCTCCTCCGTCAAATCCGTCTTCCACCTCCCAAATCCGTCTTCCATCACCGACGCACTCTCCCAAATCCGTCTTCCATTCCGTCACCGACGCACTCTCCGCCTCCGTCAATCTCTTTCTGGGCCGCCACCATCACCGACGCACTCTTTCTCTATCCCTCCGCCTCCGTCAATCTCTTTCCGGGCCGGCACCATCACAGATCTGGCTCTATTTCCAGCACCGCCAGCAACTGTCATCACAGCTTAGAAGCACGCAGTTGGTAATTTCCCCTGTTTTACTGTCTTCATGTCTTTAATCCTGATTTCAGGTCTAGGCGAATTAACTTGATACCTTCATTGTCGTTGGCATGCGATTATCATATTCCATTTCTTGTTATGGCCTTTTCTGTCTTCTTAGGCAGACGGTAATAGGCAGAGAGGAGAATGGGAGGCAAGTTTGATTAGAGTGTTAGTGTGAATTAATTAGAATCGGTGTGAGGGAATCTGTATGTATCTATATATATAACGAGAGGGGTTAATGTAGTCAATTAATTATACTCTAGAAGAGAGAGATGGTGCACTATACCTTGGTTGGATGAATCATCCTCTTATTGCCTCTTGTGCTTGGAGGTGAAAATCCCCCTGAACTGGAAATTGATTCAATTTTGCTATTGAGGGCTTTTCGTGAGGTAAAATAAGTGCAATTCTCTGAACCAAGAGAGTTTCTAGTAGGACTCATAGTTGTACAATTTTATTTGCCCCATGCATATACATACAAATACCTGTAAAGAAGAAACCAAAACAGAGATTCACCTTTCCAAAGCTACTCCACAGCAAATTATATATACACATACAGCAAACTAAGAACATAAAATATCCAGAAAATTAAAACAATGTAATCATATCCAAATCTGAAACAACAACCACATGTCTATATATACTTGAACAAAAAATGGGTACTCTAGCTAATTCTGTTATGCAGCAACCCACTAACGAAAAATAATCATACCAACTCTTCTACTACTTCAATTTGGTGGGGCAAATATTACTCACAAAAAGTGTCTTCAAAGTAATGGAGGCAAAACCAAATTAAATATGATAAAATATATATCATATGATATTTATTTTAACTTAAACGCATAAATGCATATATATATATATATATATTTATATAAAAACCTTAGTAGTAATTGAGGCATGATTGTGGATGACTATGTCCTACATGAATTTCATGACATAGTACCCATAATCAGAGCTTTTTATCTAATTGCCGTAGACACTATAAAGAAACAAATGAAATTTTCTAGTCCTTGCTTTCATTTGTGTAAAAGGAACACAAATAAACAATGTGTGTGTGTGTGTGTGTTGGTAAATTTCCTCTGCTCTCTTCCATGTGTAAATGGATAATAGCCACGGCCAAGTACAGGGGGCAGATGAGGCCTTCATTTGTGGCATACCAATAAACAAATATAATAAGACGATAAGAAATTAATGACTGCTAAAAGTTATAAAGGAACACATCATAGTAAAGATATAAACAAACATATTCATCAACTTATTACATATTGAAAAGCTCGACCATCTGTAATAAGTTGTCCGCATCCCTATGAAGCGAATCAATGTACAAAATCCTTTGTTTGAAGGGATTTTGCACAATGAGGAGCCAATGTCCCATATGTACAATAAACATAATTAATTCAATACCATATATCAACAAACAATTTAGTTAAGTAGTATACACACCCTTGGTAGTACGATGCCAAGAAGAAATTGTCCTTCTTCTTTAGTACCCTTCTAATGACTATACCCACCACTCCCCACACTTTTCTCTCAAAAAGACATTAAAAGAATATATATCCAAGTCACTTTCTCTGACGAAAGCGCATTCTTTCCTTCCTCTTTCCACCTCCATTCCTCATTCCCTCACTCCTTCTCCATTCCACTTTCCCTCATTCCATTTTTTCCTCACACGCTACTCTAAATCACGATATTCTTTGTTTACTTCTAGTTACACTATGTACTTGGGTGTAATGATTGCATGCTCTCATCATTCTCCTACCTTTTCCAAGGAAAAAGTACAAAACAAATAAATGGTGTTAGAATATATGGATCGTAGTTGGATACAAGCTAAACGGACGAGTGTTGAATATGATGTTGGGGTCAAGGGTTTTTTAGACTTTGCAAAAAGAAATGCCGATGATGATAGTGGAATGTTTTATTGCCCTTGTGTAAAATGTTTGAATGAGAAGCGATTAAGTGCTGCAGATATATATACACATTTAATTTGTGAAGGGTTTTGTAAGACGTATGTAGTATGGGTATGGCATGGTGAACAATTAGAAATGCCAAGTGCATCTCAACAGGGGGAAGTGACTTGTGATGATAATGACACGGATATGGATGATCGGATAGAGGACATTATTCGTGATGTAGGAGAAGAGGCTTTTGAACAATCACATGCATATAGTAATATGTGCAGTGATGCTGAGAAGCCGTTGTACCCGGGGTGTAAAAAATACCAATTGCTGAATGCAGTATTGAAATTGGTAAGCTTGAAAGCACGGCATGGATGGAGCGACAAGAGTTTTTCAGAAACGCTTGAGGCCTTTAAAGATATGCTTCCTGATGATAATGTGTTGCCTTGTCGATACTATGATGCTAAGAAAATACTGTGTCCACTAGGGATGCAGTATAAAAAGATCCATGCTTGCCCTAATGATTGCATATTGTATAGAAAAGATCATGAAGAGAAGGAGCAATGTCCGATATGTGAAACTCCGAGGTATAAATCAAATAAGGGCCCTGCAAAAGTGTTGTGGTATCTTCCAATCATTCCAAGGTTCAAGCGTCTGTTTGCTAATGAAATTGATGCCAAAAATTTGAGATGGCACGCAGATGAGCGGATTTCTGATGGAAAGCTTCGGCATCCAGCTGATTCTTCTCAATGGCAGAAAATCGATCAATTATTTCCTAGCTTCGGTGAAGAACCTAGGAATCTCAGGCTTGGGCTTAGCACAGATGGTATGAATCCTTATGGTAGCTTAAGCAGTATACATAGTTCATGGCCTGTTCTGTTGGTAATTTACAACTTATCTCCTTTGTTATGTATGAAACGAAAGTACATAATGTTGTCTATGTTGATTTCGGGACCAAAGCAACCCGGAAATGACATAGATGTTTACCTACAACCCTTGATCGAAGACTTGAAAGAGTTGTGGGATAAAGGTGTCGATGTTTTTTATGCGAACAAGAAGGAGACTTTTAATATGCGAGCAATGATCTTTTGTACTATAAATGACTTCCCTGCATATGGGAACTTGTCAGGATATAGCGTTAAAGGCCACAAAGCTTGTCCGATATGTGAAGAAGGCACATGCTACCATCAACTTCAACATGGAAGAAAGACGGTTTACCTTGGGCATAGGCGATTTCTAAGACGAAGCCACCCTTATCGTAGATTAAAAAAAGCTTTTTTCGGTGGCCAAGAGTTTGAAGATGCTCCAGAGGCATTGACTGGGGAGCAAATTTATGAAAAGGTGAAAAATATCAATACTATGTTTGGTAAGTCATCAAAGAGTAGAAATGAGAAAAATATATGGAAAAAAAGGTCCGTCTTCTTCGATCTTCCATATTGGCGCAATCTTGACGTCAGACACTGTATTGATTTCATGCATGTGGAGAAGAACGTATGTGATAGTATCGTTGGGACACTGCTCAACATACAGGGAAGTTCTAAGGATAGCGTGAAGGCAAGATTAGACTTGCAAGAAATGGGATACGAGAAGATTTACATCCAAGGCCATACGGTAATAGAACATTTTGTCCTCCAGCTGCTCATACTTTGTCTAAGGTTGAGAAAAGAAGCTTTTGTGAGTGTTTATATGGCGCTAAAGTTCCCTCAGGGTATTGTTCAAATTTTAAAAAGCTTGTATCGATGAAAGACTTGAAGTTAATAGGGCTAAAGTCTCATGATTGTCATGTCTTAATGCAACAACTACTCCCAGTAGCTATTCGAGGCATTGCCGAATATGATCTTCAACACATATTGACTAGACTTTGTTTCTTCTTCAATGCCATTTGTTGTAAAGTCATTGACACGGAAAGATTGGAGGAATTGGAAAATGAAGGATACATTATCTTATGCCAGCTTGAGAAGCTTTTTCTTCCATCCTTTTTTGATATCATGGCACACTTGGTTGTTCATCTAGTGAGGGAGATAAAGTTGTGTGGCCCTATCTATTTCCGGTGGATGTACCCGATCGAAAGAACTATGAAAATACTAAAAGGGTATGTGAAGAACCCCAATCGGCCTGAAGCATCTATTGTTCAAAAATATGTTTCTGAAGAAGCTATGGAATTTTGTCAACAGTATTTGTCAAATGTACGACATATTGGCCTTCCTAAGCGTCATGATCAAGAAGGGGGTAGACGCGGGGCAACAGTAAAGAGCATAGATGCTGATGAATTGCAACAAGTCCACCTGTACATCTTGAACAATGTTGATGAAGTTCAATATTACATGAATGCCCATAAAGAAATTGTACGGAAACAAAATAGTCGAATGAGCGAACAAAGGTTAATCAGGGAGCATAACAGAACTTTCGCACATTGGTTCAAACAAAAGGTTGACGGAGAAGAATGTGTTTCTGATACAATAAATTGGTTAGCACGTGGTCCTGAAGTTGATGTCATAAGTTGGACTTCATTTGTGATCAATGGTTATACCTTTTACACGAGGTCCCTAGATGATAAGAGCACCGTCCAGAACAGTGGTGTTGTATTAGTGGCTGAATCTATGCACTTCTCTAGTTCGAAAGATAAGAACCCTACGTTGGCTGCCATACCTTATTATGGGGTGATTGAAGAGATTTGGGTGGTTGACTATGTTAAAATTAGATTTCCCATTTTCAAATGCAAGTGGGTTGATGTCAATAATGGTGTGAAGATCGATAGGTTAGGATTTACATTAGTAGATCTGAATAGTAGAAGTTTTGGAGATGAACCTTTCATTATGGCAGATCAGGCGCAACAAGTGTTCTATATCACTGATCAGGCAAATAAAATGTGGTCTGTAGCTCTCCAAGGAAAAAGGGTCATTGATATTGACGAGAAAAGTCACTCAAATTATGATCTTCTTGAGACTCCTTCTTTTTCCAGGGGTCTACCAGAACTGAACGAAGAAGATGAAGCAGATAATGCGCACGGCACAAGAAATGATCATCACGAGGGAATATGGGAGGATATCTCTTTATGATACTACTTTGACCTTAACTAACTAAAGTAATTATGATTATGATTATTATCTGAAGAATATGTTTAGTTATTTTATCGATATAGTCTTCACATGTCATAGCTTAGGATTTATCTTTCTTTGTTGTCGTTACAGGAAAATGACGGATCCCCAGCGTCCTAGTTCAGAGGATCAGCCACCTCCTCCACCTCTGGGTCTGTCACCTAGTGCTCAGCAGAGTCAGCCAGATAGTGTTAACCAGGGCGAGCCTAGCAATGCTCCGAGCCAGGGTCGTAGTGAGCGTTGTAGCCAGTCTGTACGGAGGGGTAGACGTGCCACACGGTTGACAGATGTTTCCCTCAGTCGGAGTGCAGGCCAAAAGATACCGATTGAGTTTGATAGACATTGGAAACCAATCGGGCCTAATGCACAACGATATAGGAGTTTCGTCGGCCTCCTTGCACGTAACAAGCCGAGCATCTTGATAGAGGAGTGGAGAAATGTCGATCCAAAGGTGAAGCAGCATATTTGGGACACTATTTAGGTATACAAATATCTTCTGTATGTAATTAATTATTATCAAATGTCACTTCATTTGTCACTTACTCCGGTGATTATTGCATTTCAGCTCACCTACGACGTTCCTCAGAGTGAGATCTTGTTCAACAAGACGATGACGTATTGTTATGAGTGCTGGAGCAAGTTTAAGACAAGTCTGACCAACAATTACATTCATATTGAGGTGCAAGATGGTCAGCCTCGTCCTAATCCGTGCAGCACGTATACATTTCTTGATCAAGCGACTTGGGAAGAATTTGTTAGGCTTCGGACTACTCCTGAATCTTTGGTTAGTTGACTTATTTTTTATTTTATTTACTTAGCAATTATCTTAATTGATTATAACACTTTCCTTTTGTATCATTTCTTATTCGCAGGCAAAAAGGCAAAAAGCACAAGAGAGTGGTAGAAAGAATGATTGCCCTCATACAATGTCTCGTGGGGGTTATGCAAAGGCTGAAAGAGACTTGTTGGCGGCCAAACGGAAGAGATTGGAAGAAGCATCTCAATCCGATCCTTCTGTTCTTCTTTCTCCGCCATCTCCGATTCGTCGAGAAGAAAAATGGCAATTTGCCCACCAAAAGAGGAGTGGGACTTATACGAGTGAACAATCTCGTATAGTTGGTGAAAGAATTGTAAGTATATATCGTTATTGTAATTAATTACATAAGAAACGTACATTATTACTTACGTTTGTTATTTTGTATTATGTTACAGGATGAACTTAGAAAACAACAAGTTGAGGGATCTTTTAAGTCGGAGGGCAGGAATGACATCCTCACAGTTGCTACTGGCAAACACGAGCATCCAGGCCGTGTCAGGGGAGTTGGAGGAGGGGTAGGGATACGGGATTACTTTGGAGCCCCCGTACACTATTCCTCAAACATCGTGACTAGGGAGGAATTGGAGAATATGTTGGCCATTGCAAGAGCAGAAGCAAAGGCCGAGGCTGAAGCATCTTTTGATGCAATTTTAGAGACCCGGTTGAGCAAGATGAAAGAGGAAATGATAGTGTTTATGAGCTCAAGACAAGATACCAGTGCTCCCCAGCAACCATCGATTGATCCTAATAAGCAGAGCACTAAAGGTAGTTGTTGCAACATCGGGCAGTCATCAGAGGGTCCTAACCCGCAAATTACTGGGCCTTGTGATCTTTTTGTCGAGGATCCTCTGAGACGGTTAGTTGCACGGGGTAGTGTGCATAACCTGGGATCAACTGTCCACCACCGACAAATGGAAGGTGATCAAGTCCGGGTGTCAGTTGACGAGGTGATTATTGCGGATGCACCTGTCCCTATCCCTTCTGATGAATTCAAGGTCGTTAGCGATGTCTTGGGCACATTCATCTTGTGGCCAACGAACCTTGTTTCTGGTCGAGCCGAGGATAGTCCGATCAAAGGCCCACCACCAAGTCCGATCAAAGCCCCACCAAGTCCAGCTCCCTTCACTCAGCAAGAAGTTTCACAGCCTCCATTGAATATCATGCAGCAAGTGATTCTGATGGCATATGATACATCCTTCAAAACAAGAGAGTGGCCTACGGATTCAGTTGTTGGACAGTCAGGAGTGACATGCTATCTTGAGAGGGATGATTTGATGTCCCTGGTAGCTCCTGGACAAAATCTTACGATTGGGATTGTCCAATTGTTCTTAATGTAAGTAGCTTCTGCAATTCAAAGTAAATATTTTAAAAGTTTCACCGTTTACCTTTTATTTATGTGCTTGCGTTATTGTAGGTACATGCATCGTAGGTTGGTCTCCTCTGGCAAAAGCGAAAAATTTGGATTCTTATGCCCCCATCACATCCAAGAGAAAGGGACCACTGCTGCTACTAGACATACATACTTGTCACAGAGGCTTAGTGAAACTGGAACCGAGTGTTTCTTGGCTCCATATGTGCATAGGTAAGAAACATATTGATATTTTATAATTTATATAATGTTTTATGTTTGCTTATTAATATTCTTCTGTTTTTTTCAGTGATCATTGGCAGTTGCTTCTTCTATGCAAGAGTAGTTACACTGTCATCCTCTTATGTTCCCTCCACTTCAAACCAGGGAATGATTTGAAAAAGACCATTAATTCGTTAGTTTTCTTGCATTCTTACCTTTTGTATGCAAAGTTTATGGAATTTATGTAAAACCACTAACCTTTGTTATTGTGATGATCATAGGTCTATGCGGACATTCCTACACAGTGCTTGTGGTAAGCATGTTCGTGATTTAAAGGACCCTACATGGATCATGCCAAAGGTTAGTACATATGGATTAACATTTGTTTAAAGAATGTAATAAGACATGCCTTTATATTTGTTTTAATGATATCATGTTTTTTCTCAGAGCCGTCGGCAACCAAAGGGGTCCAACTTATGTGGTTTTTATGTTTTAAGACACATTTACAATATTATCACTCTAGGCACGACTGACTTTACTCAAGAGGTAAATTTATATTTCAGAAATTTTGTTTTACTTTATTGTTTTTAAGTTACTAAGTCAATGTTTCGTCTGGTTTTGGTGTTACAGATGTTTGATCTTGCCGATCCCTTTCCTGAAGAAGATATTGATTTCATTCGCACATGTTGTGCTGAATTCATCCATGAGCTATTACAAAAATAGTGAGTTTTTGAATCCAATGTTACATTGTACATTATTTACACTGTAGCTGAACTAAGAAATATGTTATGGGGCCAACTTCAGGTGAGTTTTATCCCATGAGTATTTGGGGAAATGGAATAGTATGTGAGGATTTAGGAATATCACCACAATTCAGATTACTTACAGCATGAACAATTTTCATCCTGTCATAGTTAAATTAAGGAGTTTTTTATCCTTCTGAGTAATTTGAGCAAGCTGAACACAAATGGGATGACTAGTTGCCAAAATGAGTCCAATTAGTATTCATCTCCTCTGTTTAGGCTCATGTCTCCTATTTCTAACATCTCAACTGTGTGATTAGTCGTCTTCTTTAACATCTCAACTGTGTCATGTCAATCCGCCAATCAGTTTCTTTACTTTGCAGCATAAAGAAAGAGACATAACCAATGTATAAGATCAAATGTTTTGATAAAAACATAATAAAAGTTAAGATTAAGATGTAAAAATACATACGATATAACATAAAATTCCTTGAATGTTGATCAAATCAACTTCTACCTTTTCATGCTGCGCTTTGGCTTCGGCTTGTAAAAATGTGAATGATAGCAGAGACATAATAATGATCCCTAGAGATTTCATTCTCAATTTCATGGCTTATATGATATGTAGCTTCAAACCCAAATTATGAGAACTCAATAAATACATATAAATATAATTGATTCCAATAATCATAATAGTGTAATCGTTAGTTTGTACGCTGAGATGCAGTTTATAGGGAAGCCAAGTTGTTTGAACTTTTGATCTTTTGCTTAATGGAATAGAATAGTAAATTAGGAGTCCACAGATGCGTATGATGATGATCTCAATCACAATATATCCATCAATATATATTATTGATTAGTGTTTTCTTTTAATTGTCCTAAATATAATGCATTGTTTTGGCTTAAATATCATGTAAAAGTGGGAGAGAGAGAGATGGATTAGGGAATATAATGAGCACGCAGATCCACATTTAAGAAATAAGTAAAGTTAATTAACATGCATGTTCTAATTTTGATGCGTAATGAATGAAGTGATGAGTGAATTGGTAATATATGCAGGGATTATGGATTCTTCATATTCGTCAAAGGGAAAGAAGAAGGGCTTGGCAGATGAAGCAGCTTTTGCATATATGTTCATTGCTTTTGTTTTACTCCTGTCATTTGGTCATCCTTAGTGTCTAATTGCAAATGAATCATCAATAACTGACTTTACTGGCTGCTTGTATGAACATTAATTTGTTGTTGCTATAGACTGGTGCTTTTGAATTCTGCAATTCAAAAGTGATTGTTATTATGTACTGCTGTTTAAAATTTGAGCATTCTGTGCGTGTACATATAATAGAAGGAGCGTTTAAAAAAAAAAAAAGTTTTAAGACCGGTTGTGGGCACAACCGGTCTTAAAAAGTAATTTAAGACCACAACCGGTCTTAAAAGTCTCACATTTAAGACCGGTTGTGACCACAACCGGTCTTAAATTACTTTTTAAGACCGGTTGTGACCACAACCGGTCTTAAAACTTTTTTTTTTAAAAAACGCTCCTTCTATTAAATGACTTTTAAGACCGGTCGTACCCACAACCGGTCTTAAATGTTAGACATTTAAGACCGGTTGTGGGTACGACCGGTCTTAAAAGTGTGACTTTTAAGACCGGTTATAACAACCGGTCTAAAAAATAACAGACTTTTTAGACCTGCTGTATCTAGACCTAATACAGAACCGGTCTAAAAAGTCATTTTTAACCGGTCTAAAAAGTCATTTTTCTACTGGTGTTTTATTACAAGTTCATCAGTTTTGAGTCTTTAAAGGTTTTTTAGTGTTTTGGTAGAGCACAAGGGCATCATACGATCCATATAGCTGACTCCACCTAGTGGAATACGGCTTTGTTGTTGTTGTTACAAGTATAAAGTTCTTTTTAATAGATTTTTTTTATCAAGTTGCTCTATCAAAACACTATAAATACTGTTGCTACATGATTGGATCTTTGTAGGGGCTATTCATGGGGTGGGTTCAACCCTAGCCTGATGAACCAAGCACGACTGTGTTCACTTGGCCAATTGGGTCAGTGAACAACTTCATCTTCCAAGTTCTTCTCATGCATTATATTGAGTTTCTTCTTAACATAGTTTTAAGCTCATGCTTAACTCTGTTATAATTTCATATTTGTTTGCAGGGTGTACTGCGGTATTGACTAGAGTCTAATGATGCTGTTCTGAAGGCTATCAAGAGAATGTGGATAGATGATGATAAAGTAATATAGAGTTTCATAAAAACTCAGTATTTTGCCAAGGGGGAAAACCTGGATTTGTTTTCTATATTCCCTGGATTTATCTAAGTTGGGTCAGGTCCAAACTACTGCTTGTATTAAATATTAATCTCTCAGCATACACTTACCATGTGACATTTTAGACTATCCCTGAAGTATGAAGCATCTTTATCTTCATGTGTTATATACCAATCATAGTTTGACAAGTATTTCAGCGACAATTTGACATGGTTGAGATGGGTACAAATGAGAAAATGCTACGAGTATTAATAAAAGTTGGATCAGTTGGTATTCTACTTGGCTAGTATCATTCCATTGGGAAAGATCTCTAAGTTTTACTTCTTTTTGACCTTTAGAACTCTAGTTTTATTGACAAAGTGGGAATCTTATTGATAAATAATTTGTAAATACCTTTATAGGCAATATTTGAATTGAGTCTTAACTGAGAAAACTATAGTTGTAAATATAGGGTTAACTGTTAAGGTTCCTCTACTCTATTTTTGTCTTCCTGCTTTGGCTTTGTCTCTCTTGTAGTCTTTGTGACTCATGAGCCTTGTTTGGTAAAATCTTTCAATCCCGTCCTTCTTGAGTGTTTTTTGCTCGTCTTTGTTGACTGATAACTCCATATTTCTTGACTTGTTTGCTGTTGAGGAAGATACTTGGGTCAACGGTGAGGAAGGCGACCTTGAACAAATGACATTGTCTGATGTCGGGATTCTTCTTCATGGGTGAAGGTAGGGCTGTTCAAGATTTTCCCATCCTGATTAGTCGGTTTGTCCCGGTACTGGCCATATTGGGACAGGACGTCCTATCTCGAAATTTTTTGGGACGGCCATTGCCCTAACCCATCTGTCCTAGATATATATATTTTAAATTTTATTATCCATTAATTGGTTGCTCAAAGTAAATGAAATATCAGAGCATGTGCAAAAGGTTTCATGAGGAAGAGAGTCAAGCAAAAATAGAGAGCATCATAACTTCATGTCTCAACCTGTGTTTACGCCACAAGCAAAGGTAATGAAACAAGAAGTTGTTGAAATTTACGAAACGGGAACTCATATTATGATCCTTCCAGTCGATGCCATAATTAACCGATAGAGAAAGTAACGAAGGGGATATAGTTCAAAAGTGCCAATTATGAATCCTATTATTAATATGATCGGATTGTGTGGGAATAAGGGGAAGAATGAAAAGATGTTTGAAAAGGTGATCATGGCAACTGTTTCAAATGAGTTGAACATTAGGAAGATTCAAGGCCAGATTGTTGAGAAATTGGGTATGCAACTGAATGAAACACACTGAAGACGCAAAAGCTTCTCATCCATGTGAGAGGTTGAAGCAAGAGAAGAGAAGATCATGTTGTTTCTAATATTGGATGATATTTGGGACGAGCTTGATTTGGCCAGATTTGAAATTCCCTTTATTGATGTTGAAAAATATAGCAAAAATATTTAAGGTTGAAAAATTTTAATAAACTTCAAGGAATAAAACGCTGTTGATGTCATCCTGCATGGAATGTCAAAAAAGAAAAATATCATAGTGGGTGGCTTTTTTTTGGTGCATAAAATGGGTGTTTTGTTAAGAATGAAGCACGGGAGTCAATATTGGATCTTCGTAGTTGCATTTATGGGTTGGGCTCAGCCCCAGCCTCATGAACACCACAAGCTACATTTTGTAGCTTATTTCTGGCCCAACCTGGTTGGTAAACCAGGCCTGCATGGACCAAGCAGGACCAGGTTCACTTGCCCAACTGGTTCAGTTAACAACCCTAATATTCTAAGTGTGTGTTTGGATTAGTTTTTAGAGAATAGTTTTTATGATTTATGAGGTAAGTATGTGAAAGAAGTTTTATCTCGATTTGGGGAAAATGGTTTTTGAAACCGCGATTTGGAGCTTACCCAAACACACACTAAGTCGGCTCAGGTCCAAACTAAGCTGCTAGTATTAAGTTAAACCAACAGGAGTTGGGTCTAGCGAAAAGCACTAGTCCTTTACAACGTGACGAACCAATGTTCAAATTTAAGTTGGGAGAAGTACCTATATTTAGTGCTTGACAGTTCCTCAAACAGGATTGTCTCCTATAGAAAGATACCTGTGCTTAGCCCAAAAAAAAAAAACAGAAAACAAAAAAACTGCTACTATTAAATATTAATCTCAGGCATACACTTATTATATGACCTTTTTAGACGAAGTCTGAAGTATGAAGCATCTTTATCTTCAGCTGATCTTTTTAGACGAACCAGGGTGTGTTTGGCAAACTTTCAAACCATGGTTTACGAAACCCGAGACAAAACTCCTCTCACACACTTACCTCGTAAGTCGTAAAAGCTATTTATTGGTCTAATTGGTATTGTTTTTTTTTTCCTGCCAACGGTTTAATTGGTATTGTACTTGACTTATATCCCTCCATTGGGTGAGAATTTTAGTTTTATTATTGACAATGCGAGAATCTTACTGATAAATAATTTCTAAATTTTTTAATACGCAATATTTGACTTATGAGATTAATTAGTCCTAACTCTGAAGAGGAAACTACAATCACAAAGATATATTGGAACAGTTTTGTGCGCTGCTCTCTAGAAACTAACAAAATCATATTTGTTAGACGGTTTTCAACGTGGAAAAACAAGGCAGCGAATATTCTTCTTAAAAAAAAATTCAGAGCAACAACTTTTTATTTTCCAATACTAATGGACTCTTGCAAAACTTAAAAATGGTGTGTATTTACTTTAGACCTAATAAAGTCTTTGGATTTGTCATTTGGCATGTCATGAAGCCTTTGATTAAATGACGTAACATATATGCGTGTGAAATAGCATGCCAACTTATAAAATGATACTCTATCTGGTCCAAAATATAAGAGAAAATTGACTCTTTTGGAGAGATTAAGGAAGCTAACTAAATTACTTTAGAGTATTTATATTTTTATTTTCTTCCTTCAAACTAATTAGTTTGATTAATAAACAGATAATAATCTAAGTATACATAACATATGATATGATTAAGTAATTTATTTAACTTCCTTAATCTCTCCAAAAAAAATCAACTTTATCTTATAATTAGAAATGGAGATAGTATTATGATTATGATAATCTAAAGAAACCTCCAAAGTCAAATTCCATGCCCAACTTTCCATGTTGTTGATGAGAATGGAACCTTGGAAAAAAAAAAGATGAGAATGGAACCTCCTTTAATTATTTTGTCAAGGGACAAAAGAGATCTTGTTCAATACCTTATTTTAAAAAGGCAACTTATTTACTTGCACATCAAGCAATACTAACATTAATATGAAAAAGAAAATTTTAGGCCTTACTTTATTTGATTATGTTTTCAGTTTTTATTTTATTAGAATAATTTATAATTTTTTTTCAAAACAATGATGCTTTGAGAAAAAAAATATTTGAATAATTATATTGTTCTAAAAATTCAAATTTGAGAAGGCTGAGAATGGAGAGTGAAGCTCTGACTAGTTTGAGTTCGAGAGACAAGAACTCCAACAGTTGAACAAATATTGGCTTGTTCTCGGCTTTTGTTCAACTTTAGAGAACAAAAATAATTTTACCAGATAAAACATAAGAAAATATATAAAATTTTTTCTGGGTTTTATTTTTTTAGAATCTATTTCTATTTCTTTATTTTATACTTAATTAAAAATTAATTACCAAACAAGTTTTTTCTTTATTTTTTTAAAATTAAAAATTATTTTGAAAATAGGAAATGAAGCCAGTTCGTATTTTCTAAATTCTTTAAATTATAAGAAATTTTTAGGGGCAATTATATTTAAGTTCCATACAAGAGAAAAAATGAAGAAATGGTCCCTGAAGTTGTTAGTGGAAGTTCCTCGACTTGTCAATGGACGCCCCTCAACTTGTCATTAGCAACTTCAGGGATTATTTCTTCATTTTTTCTCTTGTGTGAGACTTAAATATAATTATCCCAAATTTTTAGTAACAATTACATTATCAACGAATTCTAGATTAGCATGGCGATGGCTCACGAGGCTTCTTTCTTTTGCTTTTGTGGTCGAATTCAGTGTGCCCGATGCTACATGTTGGGTGGTATTAAAAAAATATTTTAGGGGTTTAATAAACCAAAAATTATTTTTGGGTATTGAGTGCTATTAAATTTTTTTTAAGGTATTGAGTAGTACTGAAAAAATATTTCAAGATGCTTAGTACTATTGTTAAAAAACAAAGTGATTAGTATGGGTATTTTGCACCAATACAATGTATTTTTAAAGAAAAGAAGGCACCGGAGCACAAAAGTGAAGGAGAGAAGCCACATCTAAGGATGACATGCACAAATCAAATTTTAGGCAATCTATCATTAACACAATTTGATCCGTTAGTGCGTTTGATTGGAGGGGAGGGAATAAAAGAAGAGGGTAGTTGCTCCCCTTTCTTTCATTTGGTTTAAAATTTTGTAAGGGAGGGGACTCCGAATCTTCCATCCCTTCCCCTCCAAATTCAAGAGTTTGGAGAGGAGTCCAAATTTTCAACTATTTTATCTTTATAATTTTTGTGATATTTCAATAATGACCATTATAAAAAATATTATAATAAATAAAAATACTACTATTATTAAAAATATTTTATTATAAAATAAATTTAAAATAAAATATATTATTATACAAAAATTATTATGATTAAAACATATTACTAAAAAATAATTTAACATTATTTTTATGAATAAAATTATTGTAATTATAACATATGCTAATATAATTTTAAATAAAAAATTTTATTATAATTATAAAATATGTTTTTATTAAATTGATTTAAAAAATATATTTTTATAGTTAAAAAATATTATGGTGAAATAAAAGTTAAAGAAAAAATTATTTTGTTATAAATAAAAAATAGTATCATTAAAGTTAAGAAATATATTATTATAAAATTAAAAAATATATATTTTCATAAATAAAAATTATTATAGTTATAAAATATGTTAATATAATTTATGTAAAAATATATTATAGTAGATAAAAATATTATTTTAATATATTGTTATAATTAAAAAATATAATATTTTTATTATTTTTTAAAATATATTTCTATAATTAAAAATATATTAATATGAAATTAATTTTAAAAAAAATATGTTATCATAAATAAAAAATGCTATTATAGTTAAGAAATATATTATTATAAAATTAATTTTAAACAAAAAATGTATTAGTACAGATAAAAATATAATTCCATGGTTAAAATATAGTATTATATTAATTATAAATAAAAATATTATTATATTAATCAGATAAGATGTAAATTAATTTATATAACATATAAATAAAAAAATATAACAAAATATGTTAGGGTAGAATGGTATATTGCTATCAATCTTCCTCTCTTTTTTTAAACCAATTCAGGGATCATTAAAAACATCTCACCATCCCCTCCTACCAATCAAACTAAATAAGATAACCCTTTATCCTTCCATTCCATTCCCTCCCTTCAAACCAAACAGACCCTTACTCACAATTAATTTCTTCGATTTATAATATAAGTCATTTCAATTAATTCATGGAAACAAAAACCCAACATTTAACTTATTATATCTGTCTTAAATTGAAAAACTTTATAATTTTACCCATATTAAATAATTCTTTGAAAGAGAAAAGAAATATAATGAATCGCATTTAAGCACGGATTATGAGGATAAAATTAATAAATAAATATTAATTACTTTTAAAGTTACTTATGAACAAAAACATCCTTCTAAAAATGATTTATATTTTTAGGGGGTTACTAAATACCCTATCCCTTAAATCTTTTAATGTAATTTTCACTAGACATAAAAGATCACGGGGCTTGGAACATGTGGAAATTAAATGCTCCATCTAGAAGCAGCTAATTTAGACTTTGGGACTTGGGAGGCTGTTCCCAAAACACAATCGATTGAATGACCATGACCTGTTCACCTTTTTAATATGACATTCTTTCAGTTCAAATTCTTATACATCGTCTAGCATTCATGAGTCTTGTTAAATTTTGACTCGTGTGAATTGTATTGCGTTAAACCATAAGAAAAAAAAAATTCAGTTCATTTTTAATATAATGCAATTGTATATTTAGGCTTAAATTCAAGATAATGCTCCCTCCAGTTCTAAATATATATAGGAATTAGAGAATAAATTTATTTTGATTCTAAATATAATAGTTTAATTCATTTTGTCTCCCAAAATTTTATTTTTTCTCTTCCAAAGTATCTCTTAAATATACATATTAACGGGTTTCTATCAAGAGATTATTCCAACGCACATAATTACAAATATTATTTTAGAAAAATTAACCCACATTTGTTATAAATATTAGCTAATTTAACTAATTTTTAATATTAAAAAAATTATAAATATAGCTCTTGTGCTGCATTTATCTAAAATTGAGCTATGTACAGTATTATACACTATTTCCTTAACTCTCTCTCTCTCTAGTCTACTCTGGTTGGTTCTTTAGCCACATTATTTCCATTAGTAATTGTTTACCTTGATTTCCTTAAATATTTCAAGCTATATAAATAATAAATAGAGAAACACGTCTAGCAAGCTCTATATAAACATGCCTAGTCCATTTTTACTCCCTCCATCTTTATTATTAGTTACTTCTAATCACCTCGTCAAATCTAAGGAGAGACCTAGCTACTAATTTTATCTGAAAATGATTTTTTTAAAAAAATTTATTCATATTTAATAATATAAATTACATCAAGAAGTTACATAACGTTAAGGCTAATGAGGTTATAGAAAAGAACGTACCTTGACGCAGAAAACAAAGAACGGAATTAATGTCCCACTTACATGAGGTGTGTTTGGTCATTCGGTCATTCCATTTGATTTATTGGTGAAGCATGAAGGAACTAATTAACACATAACACACACACACACACAATAAACTTTAAATAGTCCGAAGAGAATTTAAACTTACAGTATCGCAGAAAAAAAAAATGATGAAATCATATATATGCGGATATAATTAATACTCCATCCATTCCTAATTATAGGACAATATTTGAGAGTTGATATTGGTCCTAATTATAGGACAAAGTTCTAATTTTTGTCAATTTCTTCCTAAAATACCCCCATTGATACTTTCTCAATAATAATTAAACACATTAATAATTTAATAAGAGTAGATCAGAAGTTGTTGAGGGAGATTGACGATGCCGGATTATGTGAGAGCTTGGAAAAGTCATATATGAGGCAGGAGAGATACAAGAAAAAAAAGAGAATCAATGTAATTGGATGCCATTTTAAATTTTAAATGAGGATATTTTAAGAAAATAAATATAATTAACTAATTTAATCACTATATTTAATTTCTCCAAAGTTAAGTAAATATGGAGTAGCAAATAAAACAGTTGTGCTTTGTATACATACAGAGTACTGAAAAAGCTAGATAAGATTTTCTATTTCCAAACTTTCGTCTTAGCCGTTTTGTATTTAAAAAAAAAAAAAGAGTACTGGAAAAGCTATGACACATTCATGAACAGATGACTGCGACATTTTAACTAGAATAAGTAGCATTCCATTTCAACCTAACTCACCATCTCTATAAATTGACTGAACCTAACCTATTCATCATGGGTGTGCTGAGTTGGACACCGGCCATGATCTTGTTTAATTTCAAAGTCAACTATGGTTGTAATTAGTCCCTATATTTGTCGTCGCCGGAGAAAGAAACTGTCCCATGATTTCAAATTCAAATTTTGCCTCTAGATTAGGAAATTAAATATGTGGGGTATGATTGACGCTAAAGAAAACAATATTTAAACCAAAGGTTAAGTAGCAGGGAAAGAGACAAAAAAATATCCTTGAATTATAAAAAAGACAAATCTGCATGTTGAATTTTAATAATTTCAAATCAATTCATTAAAATTTTAAAATGTTATGATTTCTGAAAGACACCAATGTCCTCACAATTTTTTTTTAAAGAACTCTTTTTTAAAAAAACTTAATCTCACTTTGTTGACCGGCCACCAAAGCTCTAACTCGAATGGTGTTCCTAATACATTGTTGGAATTTTCAAAACAAGAATAGTTAAGAGTGAAACCAAAGAAAGAAGTTATAGCAAAACCGAAGTAGTTATTTCTTATTAGGAAATAATTAGCAATAGGGACCTTGCTTAATATTTCGGTTTTGCTATTTATTACTCTAATTTTGTTATTCATTACTCTTATTTTTGACAATGTATTAAGCATTGGAGCTCCAATGACTGGCCCGGTGGCTAGCCGGCACTACAAAGATTTGTCTGTATACAACGTTTTTTTGTGTGTGGATATTTAACGATTTTTAACTGTTAAATATCCAAGCGTCAAATATTTATATATAACAGTTTTTAACAGTTAAATATTGGGCACTATATTTTACAGTTTTTTAAATACAACTGTTATGTATAAGGCACTATATTTAACAATTGTTTAATAACAAGCGTGATATATTATGTACAATATTTAATAGTTAAAATGATGAACGGTAAAGTATTGATCACCAGAGGAAGGGGTTTATTTGATGGTTATTTGGAAAAATCATTATATATGTATAATATTTGACAGTTATTGGTGAATAACCGTTAAGTATGTGTGACAATTTTTTTAAAAAAATTTGGGAGGCTTATCCATATTACATACATATAAAACTGATTATAGATCCAACAAAAACCAATTTAGGAAACCATTTAAACATATAGATCAATTCCATGCAATCATCAAAAAGTACATATACAAAACTGTACATTACAAAAAAGCTAATCTAAATTACCAACCACCAAAAGCAAATCAGTTAAACAAAAAAGAGAAAACAAAATAGAAACCAAAAGGAAGAACCAAAACTGTTATAGCTAACTTATGCTCCCATCTATTGACAATAAACTATCATAGCTAACTCTTCTATGACTTCTATTACTCAAAATAAAGGCATGTTTGTTTTAGCGATTCGATTGCTTATAAGTTGCTTTTTAATAGTGATTTACGGTATACGAAGTAAATATGTGAGAGAAGTTGTGTCTCGATTTACGTAAAAAGCAACTTATAAGCAATCATAACGCCGAAACAAACATGCCCTAACTATCCTCAAAGTATTGCACGCAAAAACAAAGCGTGGTTGGTGAATATATATGACTTTACTTTTAATTAACTTAAACACACATACAAGCGTGCGCGCACGCGAACACACACATTAGTATCAATTGAGTTGGGATTAAGGGTGACTGTGTCCTTCATAAACTTCATGACATAGTACCCACAACAAGAACTTTGATCTGGTTGTTGCGGACACTATAAACAAACAAATGAAATGTATCAGTCTAACACAAAAAACCAACTCTGACAACTCTAACAAAAGGGTAAGTATTGGTGAATTACCACTACTCTCTTCTATTTGTAAGCGGATGCAATGCCTTTATGTTTTAACGAGGAGTAGGTGAGGCCTTCGTCCGTGGCATAATAGCAAACAACTCTAACAAGATATAGCACAATAAGAAATTAAAGCACCAAATTCATAATAAACTTTGAATAAAAGTACCAAATTTAAATTCATTAACTTACTGATTGAAAATCTCAACCATCTATGGTCAATTTTCCGCATCCCCATGAAACGAATCAAAGTACCAAATCCTTTGTTTGATGGGATTTAGCATGGTGAGCATCCAATGACCCCTAAGTACATTAAACATAATGAGAACAAAACTAAGAAACAAATATAATGAGTATCCAATTTAATAAAGTAGTATACTTATCCCCAGTAGCACGACGCCAAGAAAAAACTGTCCTTATTCTTTGGTGCCCTTTTAATGACCAAATTTGCTAGTTCCCTTGCTTTTGTCTCTGCAAAATCTGGCTTATTGCCTTCATCCAACATTCCTGAATGTTGAGGAACAGGAATGTTTCCTATAGGCCATTGCGGGCTACGTGCTCCTTGTGAAGGTACCTTACATACAAAAACAAGTAAATCAGTATATATAAATGCTAGAAGTGGCTGAGTATTCATTCGTAATAGAAGACATACCGAATATAAAAGTTACAAGTACTTGAGCTAGCCATATCGACAATGACGGTATCTTTGACTAACACCCCGATTGATAGCATCAAACACGCCTTGTTCCTTATAGATATCTTGCTCAAAGGGAACTTGTTTGGTGTAGTAGTCTCGCTCAGGGTTTGTTTCAATGACTATGCTATCTGTGCCTCAAGAGCCATTCAAAATTTGTTGGAAACTGGAGCAATTGGATCCTGAGGCACAGGTACAATCTCATCCTTCTTCGGCACACAAGACACTGAACAATGGCCGAACTGAGCTCCCAGATTGCTCCTCCTCCTCTTCAGCTAGACAAGTTGAGAAGTTAGGAAAATATTGCTATAAACTTTATTAGCAAACTCAAAAGATGACGATATACTTTTTTTGTCTTCCCTGGTATGACAATAAGGTAGATTGCCCACTCAACAAAGCCAAGTACAACTTCTTCTATTGTATCTACATCTGGGGTGGGTATTTGAAGGGCATACTTAGGATTGATGGCGGTCTTCAGCTCTACCCTAACATGATATATTGAGGTAAATATAAGTTGTGAATCATGTTCTCCCCCGCTAAGTTGTATATATGGCCTATAGCAATTGTATGCCACTTGGGGTTATCAGCCACACACTCAACCTCAACCTCGCCCTGAATAAAGAGAAAATACATTTAATGTAAAGAAAAAATAAATAAAGCATAGGCTTTTAGCATGAGTCATACTACCTTAAGTAGAGTCTAACAGGGGGATGTGCCACATTCCCTGCTTCCCCTCAGTCTGTCGGCTCATTAACTGATCAATAATAGCTTGTTGTGCTTCAACCATCTGCTTCAACATCTTGATCATCTCCCTATACTATTGAAACTTTTGATCAAACACCCTTGTCAGCCTCTTCCGCTTCCCAAAGTATTCTTTTTTACTGACTCCATAGCCAGCTGACACCCCTTAAAAGACCATCGTGGTCGGGACCCGTAGCCTTTTCAAAGACATCTTCATCCCTAGGAAGCTTACGTTGCTATACTTTTTGACTCTAGGTCTCCTGTAGCAAAATAAAAGGTTAAAAACCCTTTTAGATAGCACAAACATAATTGAATCGAAATTATCAATACTTACCATTCTTGAGACAACCTCTTGGACTCGAGGATTGCCAATATTGCCCTCTTTGTTTTGCCTCGCAGCATCCTACCACACTTTACGGTTGATATTCATATTTGATCCTGACCCCTGCTTCTCTATCAACTGCTACTTGATATTCGCATACCTCATGCGGCCTCTATAGTATGGGTATTCATTGTTCTTCACCCTCTCATGGTTTGTTGCGCTTATGCATGTGGATAGAAATAACAAATATGTTAGAGGTACGCATTACATTAATACAGAAGTCATGTATCTAGAGTTACACATTACATTAAATTTAATTTACCTTAAAAGTTGGAGAGCGTAGTGGCCATACAAAAGCAGCCCACTCGAGCTGTTTGACAACTTCCTTTGGCAGCGTTGGAACCACTGAATTTTCTATAGAGTCGGGTTCTAACAAAAATTTCTTCGTCACAATTCTTAGAATGAGTGCATAATCCTGTCAGCCTTCTAGAGCACATAATCCTTCTTCTCCTCACCAAAGTGGAATCCAAACTACAAAACACACAAATTATTGTTTGTGTTAGGCATACTGGTTAACAAAATATTATTAATTAAATAGCATATTGTCTTACCGATACTTCATCCTATATATTCTTTTTCATTGTATTAGTTGCCTTCTTCCATTTTTTCAAAGTGATAGGCAAGTAGGTTTTTCTCGCATACCCGAGGTAGCTAATGAACTTGTCAGATTTCACAACTTGCCCTTTCTTGTTCCATCTCACATTAAGTTTTCTCCCCTACCTCTTTGCTTTCTGGATCTCCTTCATCACAACAAGGCTCTTCCTCAGTGCTCTTTCCTGTTGTGCTATAAGTTGTCACTACAAAAAAACTGAAAATTAGGGCCAAAATTTCATTCCGTCGCTAATCCGTCCTTGATCCCTCACAAATTTTGTCACTAAAATTAACGACATAATTTAGAGACAGAATTTTTCTGTCACTAAATTAGCGACGGAATCACATTTCGTCGCTAAATTCCATCACTAATCCGTCTCTAATTCCATCACTAAAATTAGCAACGGAATTTTTCTATCACTAAATTAGCGACAGAATCACATTCTGTCGCTAAATTCCGTCACTAATCCGTCTCTAATTCCGTCATTAAAAATTAGCGACAGAATTTTTTCGTCACTAATTTCCGTCTCTAATCTGTCTCTAATTTCCGTCACAAATAATTAATTTTTTAAATAATTATATATTTTTATAATTATAAATTTGTAAAATAATTTAAATTTTAAATTATTATAAATTTATAATATAAATATTAAAATAAATAAATAAAATTATTAATTCAAATTTATTTTTGAAATTGAAATTATAATATAATATATTTGAATTTTTAATAATATATTATATACAAATAAAAATAAAAATTTTATAAATGCAAACAAAAAATAAAATATATCATAAAATGAATAAAAAAGATGTTAATAATAAAAATTTAGGTTGAACATTTACATAAAATAAAATAAGAAAACTAAATTCAAATATTTAATAATAGATTAAATTTTGTATTTCTAATTTTATTCGCAAAACAAAATATATATATATATATATATATTATTTTGTATTTAAATTACACAGGTTCTTCTTAGCTCAATTGGCAAAGGCACTGGTACACACGTGAGAGGTCAAGGCTTCGAATCCCAACTTGGTCACAAAATGCAACCAATTTGTGACTTGGACAGGTGGCGGTTGACCGGGACACGTAGAGGGTGGAGGCGAGGTGGGTGCAGCTGACGGGGACACGTGGCAGTCGCTAGCTAGGGATATGTGGAGGCTCGTTGTGAGGACATGTGGCAATTTAAATTATATAAAAAAAATATTTTGCGACGGATTAGATTGACGGAAATTCCGTCGCTAATTAGTGAATTCCATCTCTTATTAGCGACGGAATTTTTCGTCGCTAAATTAGCGACGGAAAATTCCGTCGCTAATTAGTGAATTTCGTCTCTAATTAGAGATGGAATTTAGCGACGGAAAATTTCATCGCTAAGCCGTCTCAAATTAGCGACGGAATTTAAAATTCCGTCCCTAATTACTTAGTAATGGTCTTTTTACCAGAACAAATTCCGTTACTAATTCCATCGCTAATTTGGTTCCGTCGCTAAACTAATTAGTGACGGAAATTCCGTCGCAAAATTGATGTTTTTTTGTAGTGTGTGCATCGTAATCCTGCTGCGTACTAGAGCCATTGGCAGAGGGGCTAGGACCCTCAATACTTGAGTCACTATCAGATGCGGACATATTAACTCGTAGGAAATCTTAATCACGATAAGCATTGGTTTTTTAAAGCCAGCAGCAAATATTAATAAGAAAATATCAACAACAAATGCCATCCATCTGAGTGCAATCAAATCTGGCTGCGTGATTCATCAACGATGACAAATTCCTTTTTTGAAAAAAATGGAAAGTAGGTTTTCAATAAAACAAACCCCTATATCACGACCATATTTCACAATGAAGCAGCTGCTGGACTCAAACATGTTATCAAACAATGGAGACATTTATACCTTTCCCCCCCATTTTGATCTTGGCAAATAACTCAAACAAGCTCTTATTTGATCTACAGTTATATTTAGCAGCAAGCAAAAAGAAAAGCAGTCTGACAATAAATTCTTTTCAAATAAAATCTTAACTAGGAAAAATAAACTAAAATACCACCTTGTTTATAATCTGGTAACATACTACTAGTATATACTAAAGGGTAACAACAGAATATTGCTACCACGGGGATCAAAAGGGCATGATTATTTGAAATGCATTGAAGTTTTCAAGGACAATAATAACAAACCAAACTGTTAGAAAATGTGGTAATAGTTAGCCAAAGTGTCCTAGTATTGAATCATAAAGCAAGCTAAGCAACTGTTTCAAAAAGAGCAAGAATAGAACTAAATGGCTACTTACAACGGACTCATAAGTACCCTAATTGAACAAATAATCTAAAAATAGCAATTTAGAGTACACATTTTGACTTTACAACGAATTAAGACCACCAAAAACTCACCTTTATGAATGCGGACTAAAAAATGGAGATTCGAAGATTGTCGAACGCCTTTACGGACTACAATGAACACGTCATATATTGTTATTGATAGCCTATATTTAACGGTTTTTCATATACAACTGTCATTTAAACGATACCTTTTTGTTCCAACAAAAATATGTTTATATATCACGGTGGTCATATAAAATCATCAAATATTGTCTCATATACTTAACGGTTGTTTTAAATAACCGTTATATATTGCTTTCCCATAATTCCACTTTTTTATATTTAACAGTTTCATGAAAATCATTAAGTATGGAGCATCAACTATATGCGATTCTGTAGTAGTGCAGGTAAAGAGTGGTTAAGGGTTTTTTTTTTTTTCAAAAAAGGGTAGGGCAGTGATGTCTTTCACAATGTTTTAGAATTTTATTGGACTAATTTGGAATTATTGAAATTTGAAGCCCTGATTTGTCCTTTTTATAATTCAAAGGTTTTTTCATTTTTTGTCTTTTAACCAACATAGCATCTAACACAAGTAATTTTATCCTTAACATCCTAAAAGATTTTTTCTAAAAGCACTCTTAAAGCTAAGTTTAGGTTACTTGTTGCTATTGAGACTATATATATATATATATATATTCACAAGGATCATGATGAGGAATTGTTTGATCATCATTCTTTGAGGAAGGAGGCAGATCTTCAGCGGAATTTGTAGGAAAATGCATTTGTAAAATTGGGACGAGCTTGTCTGAGTGTCTCTAGCTCTTTGAGGACATCCGACTAAATGGAACTAAATTAGGAATGACAACGAGGTTCCAAGAATTGATACTCCGAAGCCAAATGTTACATGTACTTTTTTTTTTTGAACTGCCAGTGGCTCTAATTTTATTAATAATCATAAAAGACGAGCGACAAACATTACAACTTTTAAGTCCAATATAAAAGCCAGAAAACTAGATGCAAAGCTACTGAACAAGAAGCATAAAACAGTCTTAACCAAATACGAGAAAATGCAACAGCAAAGTGGCAAAGAAACAAAAGAAAACCAGCCATTTCCGGAACGAGAGAAATCTATGTCAACATACTCAGAATCTACCTATGCGTTCAGTCTATCAGTAGCAAGGATTGATGACAAAGCCGAAATGGACTTGACTTTATTGGTAAATCCCCACAGGAAATCGCCATGAGAGCTCCTACAGACAATACCAATTACAGCCTGTTGTGAGGTTTGATTAAATGCCCCATCAACATTCATCTTTAGAGTACCATCCATGGGAGCTTGCCATCCCTTGGTGCCATTAGAGTTCTAAGGGGAATCTCATTAATGGCTTGAAGTATTCTGTCATTAACTAACCCAGTCAGGTCTGTCAAGTTCCATTGTCTATTCTCGTTGTTGATTAGTTCAAAAACTTTCGCCTCTGATTGCTTTAGATCTTCCCTGTCCGTAGGTATTCTGAAATTAGGAGCTTGAGGGATCCAATTATCTTTCCAAATACAAACTGAATTGCCATCTCCAATTTGCCAACAAACGTCATCTTTGAGAAAGTCTCACCCTCTAGAATGCTTGACCAACACCAAGAAGCTCAGTGTCCCTGTTTTGCTTCTAGAAAACTACTGTTTGGGAAATAAGCACCTTTAAGAATTCGTGCCCAAAGTGAATGACGTTGTTATAAGACTCTCCAAGCTGACTTGGCTAGAAGAGCATTATTTAACGCAACAAAATCCCTCAATCCCATGCCAGCATCCATTTTGGGTTTCACCAAGGCGTCCCAAGCTATCGAATGCATTCTGCTACTACTATTGGTTTTCCACCAGAATTTAGATACCAGGCTATTAAGCTCCTTATAGGTCTTAATTGGGAATTTAAAGCAGGTCATCAAGAAGATTGGAATAGCATTTATCACAGCTTTGATCATCACTTCTCTCCCAGCAAATGAAAGATGTCTACTACTCCAACCATGAATATTTTTGCTCACTTTTTCTAGAATATAGGCAAGAGCTTGTTGTTCAGTCTAGAAAGATTCTAACAAAAAAGAATAGTGAATGGCTGAATGAATAGTTCCTTGGCCTTAGCTTGCTCTGTATTATATAGATGCTATACAAAAGAATCAATTTTCCTTTAATAAAGAATATGCTAACAGAACCTATGAGGAGGGAATGCGTGTAACATAATACAGTTATACAGAGTGTCTAGAATTTTCTATTGATATTATTTATAGGATAAATATTATTGACAATTATATTCTAACATCCCCCCTCAAACGAGAGGGTGTGGTGAGCAGAATGAGTTTGTGCGTAAATTCCTGAATTGAGTATGAGATAATGCCTTGGTAAAACAATATGCAATTTGATAGTTAGAAGGAATATATTGAACATCAATAAAACCAGAGAGAACCTATCATAAACAAAATGGAGATCAATTTAAATGTGTTTGCTCCGTGAATGTTAGACAGGATTGGCAACTAGAGCACTAGCATTGATATTATCACACCAGATTACTACTGGTTGTCTGATCATAAGACCAAGTTCAAATAACAAAGAGGAAATCCACTTAACTTCTAATGCACCATCAGCTAAGGACCGATACTCAGATTTCGCACTCGAGAAAGAAACAATTTTTTGTTTTTGAGAAAACCAAGAAATTAAAGTGTCACCAAGATAAATACAACATCCAACCATAGACTTTCTGTCATCAACATCAGTTGCCCAATCCGCATCAATAAAGACAATGAGTGTAAGAGATGGAAAAGGTTTAATGTGGATGCCAAGATAATAAGTACCTTGTAGATAACAAAAAATTCGTTTAATAGCTTGGAAATGAATGTCAATGAGTTTAGACAAGAACTTACTTAATTTATTGATAGAAAAAGCAATATCCGGTCTTGTTGAGGTAAACACTAGAGGAAACCAATAGCTTGTCTATAAATAGAGGGATGTTAAAATGTTTCTGTCATCAACATCAGTTCCCCGGTCATGTTATTGACTGATAATGGAACAGCATCATGTATAGAGAAACTATAGCCGATTACCATAGGCGTTGGTACTATAGCACAATTGAGCATGTTAAAACATTTCAACAAGTCAAGAGTGTATTTTCCTTGATTAAAATAAAAAATAGTAGAGTCTCAACAAATTTCCAAGCCCAAAAAATAATAGAGTGGACCAAGATCTTTTAGGGAAAACAACATGTTCAGCTTGCGAATAAAATCGGCAATATAATCAGAGTTATTACCAATCACCAGAATGTCATTCACATATATAATGATGAAAATTGTCATATTTCTTATTCTGAGGAAAAATAGAGAAACACCAATACGAGCATTTTGAAATCCCTATTGCAGCAAGGTTTGTCAGAGTCTCTCAAACCAAGTTCGTGGAGCTTGTTTCAAGACATAAATTGATTTTATCAGCTTGCATATGTGTATTGGTCAACGAGGATCAACAAATCCTTTAGGTTGTCACATGAACACCTCTTCCTAAAGATACCCATTGAGAAAGGAGTTGTTCACATCCAATTATCGTACTTCCCAATTAAAAGTAATGGCAAGAGTTAGGACAACTCATACCATAGTAGGTCTGATCACTGGGCTAAATGTTTCTCAAAAATCAATACTTGGAGATTGCAGGAAGCCTTTAATGACAAGCCTTGCTTTGTATTTGAGAACAGAACTGTTGGCATTGAACTTAGTTTTGAACACCCAATGAGAATCTACCAGTTTTTGAGCTCGATTCTGAGGGACCTGTACCCAAGTGTGATTATGCTGAGGAGCTTCAAACTCATTTACCATTGCTTGTTTCCAATGAGAGGAAGCAAGTGCTTTTGAGATGTTTCATGGTTCTGCAACAATAGCTAGGGATTTCAGGTTTTCCATTTTGATCAAGCCAATAAATCAATATTTAGGTTAGTGTATACCCGATTTAGCTCTTATCATCATTAGGTGCACATTTCTGGGCTTAAGTGACTGTTGGGTCGAGATGGATTCTGTTAAAGTTGAAGGTCTAGACAAAGGAGATTGACCCTTGGACTCTGAGGCAATGGTTGGGGACCTGAGAGGTGAGGAAGATCCAAAAGTTAAAGCTGGAGGTATAAAGGACGATGATGATGAGTCATCATGAGTCAAATCCTAACTTGGCTGAGTTAAAGGCTGACATGGCTGAGGAGTGTGAATAATTAATGGAATTGGTGAGTCATCCTTTACTATAGAGTCGGTTACACATCGATTAAGAAAACCATTTATAAAGGGAAAAATGGTTGGATCATATACTACATGCTGGGAGACATAGATACGACCAGTGGGACTGAGACACCGATAGCCCTTTTGCTGTGTAGCCAGACTAAGAAACAAACTCCGTTGACTATGAAATTGTATCTTATGATTATTATAAGGCTTTAGGCAAGGGCAGCATGCACATCCAAATGGGCGAAGATCATCATAGTTAGGATCTGCTTTGTAGAGACAGAATAGAGGAGTGGAGTGCTTAAGAACTGGAGTGGGTAGCCGATTAATAAGATATATGACTATTTGAAAAGTTTCTACCCAATATGTAATTGGCATTCTTGCTTGAGCTAAGAGTGTTAAGCCTATTTCTATTATATATCAATGGTTTCTCTTAGCCCTTCCATTTTTTGATGATGTATAAGGACAGGTGTAGCACATTATTATACCAGTAGCCTATATGATTGGAATGAATGGTTTGAATTTAGTTCCATTGTGACATTGTAGAATTTTGATTTTGGTATTAAATTGATTTTCAACTTGAGCCCGAAAAATGTTAAAAGCATGTAAAACATCGTTGTTATGTTTTAATGGAAATAACCAGGTATAATGGCTATAATCATCCGAAAAATGTATGTAAAATCGATGACCTCCTATAGATTCAATAGGTGAGGGACCCCAAATGTCTGTATGAATAAGTTCTAGTGGTTGTGATGCACGAGAAGAAGAAATTTGAAAAGGCAAATATTTAGATTTTCCCATTTGACAAGCTTTACAGATAAAACTGTCATTAACACTGACTTTGGCATTACAATTATTCAAAATGTGTTTCAACACTTTATTGCTTGGGTGACCCCACTTATAATGCCATAGTAGAAATTGATTGTCATCATTGATAGTTTGAATCGATGACGCTACAACACAGACTTGGGGTTGAATATCAAGCTTGACCATGGGGTACATTCCTTTTTGTGGCTTCCCGTGCATCAACACCTTTCCTGTCATCTTGTCCTTCATAGTGCAACCATCATCAATAAAGAGTATATTAATTGAGTTATCTTTGACAAGTTTATTGATACTTAACAAATTTTTGGTAGCACTAGGAACCACTAAAACATCATTCAGTTGAATATTAGGTTTAGAACAGGGCAACATGGTGGAACCAATGCTAATAACCTTTGCCTTTTCACAATGCATGTAAGCAGATGAGAATTACCTATGGAAGTGACTTGAGAGAGATTATCTAGATTGGCAGTTACATGATAATTCGAACCGCTGTCCATATACCAAGAGGGATTACTCACGGTTTGAGGGCTAACATAGTTAGCCTGAGGAGTGTAACCACGAGGAGCTCTTGAATAGCAGGTCTCATAAACATGACCAAAACGGGCACAGTAATTACAGTAAGGATGTCCCTTTTAGTTGTAGTTGTTCCTACGGCCTCTGGAATGGTGATTTTGACCACCATGAGACCCACGCCAGAAGGTCCGCTCATTGTTAAAGGAGATTTGGCCAGTATTAGCATTGCATGAGTTAGGCTGAGAATTTCTCTAAGCAGAATTAATAGAAGGTTGAATCGAAAGTGAAGAAAAATGATTTAGTTGCTCTAGCCTACTTTCAAAAGCAAGAAGTGATGATTGGGCTTTGATCCATGTGGTATTTGGTTGATCAATGAGTTTCACAACTATAGCATTATAGTCAAAATCCAAACCATTTAGTGTATGCATGATGAGTTCTTCATTTGAGATAGGTGCCCCTGCTAGAGCTAGTTGATCAGCCAAGTTCTTCATCTTTAAAAGATAATATTCCTTTTTCTACGTATTCTTCTTGGTAGCATGTAGTTCAAATTTTAAAACCATAACTCGAGCTTTTGTAGAAGCACATGTAAGATCCCTTGCTCCAAGCCAGAGATCATAAGCAGTGTGACAATGCAACAACTGCGCTCCCATATCCTGTGTCATAATGTTTCTTAACCAACCTACCAATATTCGGTCTACAGAGAACCATTCCTCATAGTTAGCATTGATCTTTTTCCCATCACCATCTTCGAGGAGGGGCAACTTGAGAACCATAAATGTGAGATTCAAGCCTATTCCCTTCGATTAACAAAAGCACTACGGACTCCTAAACCAGGTAGTATCCTTGATCCAGCTTGATTAAGGTGGTTTGGGAGGAGGAGTGAAAAAGCGAGTAGGTTTTAGTAGTCATGGGCGCCAACATACCAGAGGATAGAGAATCAGAGGTAGCAGAGGATTATGACAACATTTTAGAAAAAATGCTCTAATACCAAGAAAGATTATAACAAAAAAGAATAGTAAATGGCCGAATGAATAGTGCCCTAGCCTTGCTCTGTATTATATAGATGCTATACAAAAGAATCAATTGTCCCTCAATAAAGAATATGTTAACAGAACCTATGAGGAGGGAACATGTAACCCCCTCATGGTAATCACATCCAAATTTCAAAATTTAAGTGAAATAGAGACCAATAAAATGAAATCAACAATTTATAATCCCTCAACTCGGGATGAGGTATTTCAAAATCAATTGCAAAACATAATAATTCCGGGTCTTACATTCACGTGTGGATATAACTACTTGAGAAATCAAATCACATAAGAAATATCAGAGTGCGGAAACTAAAATCCCGGCAAACCCCCAGGTTACTCTATATATCGAATGGGTTACTATTTTCCCAAATGGGGATTACAAGTCAAAAATTCACTATGAACAATTTATATACAGTAATCCCAATTCTACAATAGATAACCAACAATCCCAAAATCCTGAATGTCCCTAAGAGATCCTAACCACTCTGGGTTGGTCGCTTCTCCTTCGAGCCACTTGCCCTGTCTGAAAAGGTTAGTCATATGGAAAGAGTGAGATTCTAAAGAATCCCAGTAGCAACAAATCACTCATACAATATATAAACACAAAGCATGTATGTTCATCATGTTCAGCAGCTTCACAATGATCTCTGGCTTGCGCCACATACGACAGCACTCACGGCTGTAATCACAATGCACTACGCCCACTTTCGTGGTGAACACTATGCCAGCTATCGCTGTAATCACTATGCACAACGCCCGCTTTCGCGGTGAACACTATGTAGCAGCAACACGAAGCACAAAGCACCACAAAGCATCTCAAAGTATAATGTATCACAACACTCCACAAGGTATCTCAATGCACAGGGTATCACAAAGCAGCAGCAGCAGCATCCACACAATGAATGACAAGCAAACATACAATACATTTACACAAAGTATAAGAGAGGAGTCGCTACCTGTATCTTTCCTGACAATCTTTGGCACAGTTGGCTCACGAGTTCGGCAGATATCAAATCCTATACCAAATTAGGAACAATTGATCAATCTCTTTTCCAATTACTTAATCCCATAATACACTAAGTTGGTTATCATTTAGGACTCTTAAGAGGCCACAAATGTCTCTAATGAAAGCCCTAAAAAGTTGGGAAACAAAAGGTTGAAGGTCACTTTTCGAAAACACAAAGTGCTGGAACACAGGGTTGGGCCGCGGCCCAAATATGGTCAGAAGGTCTTGGGCTGCGACCCACCACTCATGGGCCTCGGCCCAAATCAGGTCAGAAAGGCTTGGGCCGCGGCCCAAAAATTTCCTAACTTTGGGCTGACTTCGAAAAACCATAACTAATTCTAGAAAAATCGAAACGAGGTGATTCCAAAGCCAAATGAAAGGTATATGAGTCCTCTTTCAAGGAAAAATATAGCCCATCACTGGAAATCACTACACAAATACAGAATCACCAAAAACTAAACACTACTCCAAAACAGAGTTCTGTTTCAATCCCAAACTTTAGGCAACCATATCTCACAGAATACTCAACGAAATGACACAAAATATATGTCCATTTTGAAGCTTGGGATGTGAAATTTAAGACTGGAAAGTTTCACAATTTTTCAATACCATTTGGTCACTCAAAACGCTCGTGTAAGCTGACAGCGAAAAACAGAGCTTAACCAAAACAGATTTTCCAACTTTTCCCAAGTGATCCAAATGGATCCCAAAATCAACAACCAAGCTTATTCCCACACAAAATCACTCAAGGAACACAATGGCAACCTCAAAATGACCAAAATCATCACCCAATCACATCCCCTGTTTTGCCCAGTGCACCAAAGCTATCACAAAGGTATCAACTTTCACATTTCCAACCTAAATCCATTCTATCAACCCAAAACACATATCAAAGCACTAATTCCATGACAACAACATGCCAACCACACATTGACCCTCATTTTTGAAATTCAAGGCAAAATTTCCAGAAATTTCACACTCAACCAATGGCTACAAAACCTATATAGAAAGGTTTGTCTTACTCACCTCTATAGCTTTCTCAAAGGAGTTCCTTGTTTCCCCCCAAGTCCAGAATTTCGTGTGGCCACAAACCCCCACCAATGGACAAGCTACAACCATAGAAATGTTGCTCTTAACTCAAGGATCAACTTTGATGAAGGGAGTTTGAGCAATAGAGATCATTTACCTACTCAAAGATCAAGCTTTCCTTTTTTCTTTCCCAAGCTTGTGCGCCAGAAAAATGGAGGAAGAAGAGAGAATATGATAGATGGAAGAGATGATGATGATGAACTTTTCTCTTCCCTTCCCTAGCACACAACCGAACAAAAGAGAGGAGAAAGAGAAAAGTGCTATTTTGTCTTCATGTGCCTCATCCAAAGGCCTCCACTATGCCACATGTCACCATCTCATCCACTTCCACTATGAGCTCACATAGGCACAATGTATAGGATTCCGACCCATCAATAATGAATCTCAACCATTGATCTCAAATACCACACACATTCATCTCAAATTTACATCATATTACTTCCAAAATATTTAATTACACCATTTTATAATCAATCTCAATGCCATTAGCCCTTAATCCTAAATTGGGATATTACAGAACACGTGTAACATAATACAACTATATAGAGTGTCTAAAATTTTCTATCGATATTATCTACAAGATAAATATTATTTACAATTATATTCTAACAAGTCTTCCCCCAAACACTTGGGATTCCCAGATATTTTCTTGGATCTATGCTTTCCTTAATCTTGAGTATGTTGCAGACAGAATCTTTAACATGAACACAGGGGTATATTCTAAGAAAAGAAGATACTAGACTTTTCAAGGTTTGCAAGCTATCATGAGGTAATACAATAACAATTTAAAATTTCAGCTAGTTTCTCCCAACAAGACTGATATGCATTCATAAACAAGAGAGCGTCATCTACAAACAAGACTGATGGATGATTTTAATCCCTTTAATTTTGCCCATCTCTTGATATTTATTTATCATACATTATAGTGTTTCTAACACCAAGATGAACGGGTAAGGAGATAGAGGGTCCCCTTGATGAAAACCTCTCTTAGGACTAATTAAGGCTATCCTTTCTCCTGATAAACACAGGTTAAGATGGACAGATTTAGCACAACTCATAATCAAGTTGACCCACCTAGTTAAGCATACAAATTTCAACATGACCTCCTTTAAAAGGTCCTAGTTAAGCATACATATCTATTTTGAGAGCAAATTCAAATTTATTACTAGTTTTTCTCCTTCTCAAGTAATGGTGGACCTCATAAGAAATAATGATATTATCATGAATTAATCTTCCAAGGACAAAAGCACCTTGGTTAATAGACACAAACTTATCCAGAAAGTGTTTCATATAGTTGGCCAAGATCTTAGAAATAATTTTATAAGACAAATTACATAGGCCAATTATGTTAGTTCTCATAATGTTTTGTTGATAACAAACCTTGTTCATTTTGACAAATGAAAAGGATGACACAAAGTTGGCTTGATGATTCAAGTCACTCTAGTGATATAAGTATCTTTGGAAAAACTTGAATCAGCAAGTCACTCGAGTGATGATTTTTCACTTCAAGTGATACTCTATGGTATTCTATTCAATCCTAGGAAAATCACTTAAGTGCTAGTTATAACACTTGAGTAATAATCAATAAGTATAAAGAATATCAAAGAAGATCACTTGAGTGATAGTGAAAGCACTCGAGTGATGTATCCTCACTTCTAAAATTCCTGCAAGTCACTCGCTGATGGTCAAAAAGTTATACAAATCCCTCTCTCTAGATCACTTGAGTGATGGGGTAAGCACTTGCGTGATTAACATCACTTGTAAGTATTTGCAAGTGATTCGTAAGAAATTTGGAAGTTGGTACTCTAGAAAGCAAATCACTCAAGTGATAGATTGGTGCACTCGAGTTATATGCTCAACATCACTCGAGTAATGTTGTTGATCACTCGAGTGATGACATTTCACTTGCGAGTCACTCCCAAGTGACATGGAAGTGATATGATCTTTTGATAAGATAACTTAAGTGATCAAGAGAATCACTTGAGTGATCTGTGATCACTTGCAAACTCTTGCAAGTGATCTAAATATGCACTCGAGCTATAGGTAGTGTTTAAACTTTTAAACATGGAAGATCACTTGAGTGATAAAATAGGCACTAGCGTGATATTCACTCTTAACTTCACTACCAATGAATCACAAGATCACTTACACACTCAAGTGACTACATAAGTACTCAAGTAATAAGAAAACACTTGAGTGACTCTAAGCCAGATTCGAGTGAGTGTTCATCTGTCTTTAATAGTCAGTGTCTCGATAATCATAATACCTTTCATACTCATCTTATTTAACATCTTAAAACTCTTATACTACTTCTAAATGTTACTAATCATACTTATGTATAAGTTTCAAGTGAACAAACTTCAGATTAACTTCAAAATCAAGAAAAGTAAAATTCTATTGCAAATATTAAATGCGTAGTAGAGATACCAAATAGAAACATTCTCTTTCATCAATGGCAACAATTACTCTCTAACGGACAAATTTGAATGCTCAATGGTCATTAAGGACATTCCACCTATAAATACAGAAGCATCCAAGATGGAGGTGTTGGAAATTGTGCCATACGGCTAATTATTGTACTTTAAACATTATTAATTTAATGAATTTTCTCCATTATGTTATCATATTATTCGCATGTTCACTGTGATGACTGTATCCTTGGATAAATAATAAAGATTTTCCTAAATGTCCCTGGTCGGTCATTTATGCAGGAGTAGAGATGAAACAAGATCAGTATGACTTTGATAAGATATGGAGATACGAATCAAAGTCTTGGGCACTTGTAATAGTACAAGGTGCTGAACCGACCCACTATGAGAAAGCTACATGGATCATGTCATAAGCTTATCTCATGTATAACCACGTCACAATGCCCTTCGACCTAAGGTCAATATGGATTCCTACATGAGAGTTGCTAAGCTTTGAACTAGTCAAAAGTCACATTTGACCGGGTGATGATAAAGGCTATAATCAGGTTTGGTGGTTTTTTTATGCAGAGGAATATGAATAGTCAAGATGGAATTTGTCCCTCATATTAGTAGAGAGATATTACTGGGCCCCTTGATGAGTGAGTCTAAGAAATGTATGGCTATACTACGATGGAAAGGAGTTTCCATTTCTGTTGTCAGACTATTCAGGAATCGAGAAAATAATGGTTAGGAATAGAAGGATGACATCATCCATGCCTCATCCTTGACCAAAATATCGTGTGACAAAAGGGACGTGACATGGTTGTATGCCAGGTTGTATTGTGTTAACAATCCTCATATGAATTGGGTAGTCGTAATGTCTTGCTCGAGAATGCTTGCGACTTATTGGTTAGTACAGTTATTGGCCCACTGCCGACTTCGTATGGGCCTACAGGGTCGCACATAAGAATGACCCAACGCGAGACAATGTTTAATCTAGGGTGGGCGAATTTTATATTTATATATAAAATATAAGATTCATGGAAAAAGAAAATTAATAATATTATATATATATATATATGTGTGTGTGTGTGTGTGTGTGTGTGTGTTTTTGAAATACATATATATATATATATATATATGATAATATTACTATATTTTGTTAGTTTTGAATTTAATTTTATTAGATAAATTAAATTTAATAACTAATATGATAGAGATATAATATCTCATATTTGATTTATAAGGATAAATTAAATCTATTGGCTCTTTATTTGGATTGAATAAATAGATTAAATTAAAACTGTATGATAGATTTAATTAAATTGAATTTATTTAATTAGCTCATCAAGATAATTAAGGGTTAATTAATTTCAAAATTAGTCAAGATTAATTTTGAAATTCGAATATAGCCCTCATGAGTTATAGAATTCAAAGCCGCGAGAAAATCCTAGCAGACGTTGGAGGTGCTAGCACACAGTCCTTGTTGGAGTAACATTCGTGTGGATACCGATAGAAGGAGCCGATCGAAGGTGTTGGTTCCTAGAGATCGAAAACCCTAAATTTCAAAAGGTATGATTCTTCTTAACTCTATTTAAACACCATTAATAGATCCTCGATTGGGATTGGCAAAAATTTTAAAATTCTTCTGATGTGCCTATCGATCCTAACAGTAGCATCAGAGCTAGATCAATTGTGCATTTAAATTGAGTTTATGTTCTTAATCATGTGATATATATATATATATATATGTGATATATATGGTTTTCATTAAATATGTATGATTTGCCTTTTGAGGTAAATCATGAATGTATTTGAAACATGATACACAACATGCGTTTGTTTCCTTTTTCCGTTTTCGGATTCTACTAGACTATGTGTGAAAAATATTTTCGTTTTGGTTTTGGATTTCAATTTTGTGCAAAACATGATTACGAGAAAGAGGCTGAAATTGTCAGTTGTCGAGGTCGCTGAATCGCCTGAAATCATCACCTGAAGATCATGGGGTACAGGTCACGTTCGGGTCTCTAATCAGATTTAGGGATCCGAAAGCTTGGAGAAGAACTAGGTCTAATTCGGATCTCTATTTGGGTTTTAGGGTCCAAAACTATGGGGAAGACAATTCGGATCAGAAGCATTCTGGGCCATTTTTTGAAACTGGGCCAAAATCCTTTTTTTGAACTGGATTGAAACAAATATTTTAAAAATTGGGCCGGAAATTTTCAAATATTTTAAGTTTTCAAATATTTCTTTTAAAAATAATGTGCCTTTTTCAAAAAGGAATGTGCATTTAGTGGGATTGCCATGCCTATATGTTCGTAGTGCGATATAACCTAATCACAACTGTAGTGCCTGAAATTTGGAAAACATGGAGTTGCCACCAAAATTTTAGAAAAGGATAATTTTGGAAACCTTTTTTAAAAACTAAACTAGTCTACAAAATCCATTTAGTGTTCGGGAGTCAATTGTGTATGGAGAAGGTGTTAGGTACTCCACAACACCCATTCATAAGAATAGTTACCCTAAGCTAATTATTTGAAAATAAATATGGCCTTTAATCTTATGATAATTACCCAAATAAAAAGATAATATTTACAAAAATAAATGAAATGAAAACTAAAGAAAAAAATGAACATTTATTTACAAAAAGAAAATAAGGAAAAATATATTTATTTACAAAGTTAGACTTGACCTAGGATGAAAACTTAGGGCCTACGTACTCTTTAGATGGATCAAAGCCCACGTAGTTCGGGGGTAGAAAAGCATGTCACTTGGTTGGTGATTTTTAGAAAAATTTTTATTTAATTTATTTGAGAAAACCATTTTTTTTTTTGTATTTTTTATTTATGAAAGCAATTTCTTTATTTTTTTTTCATGAAAGAGAGTTTTTCCATTTTATTTTCATTTATAAAAATGTGTTAAAATATTTTTTCCCCTTTTTTTTGAAAGAGAACCTAATAAAGGGATAAAGAAAAAAGAAGAAAAAATAGCACAAGTTAAATAAAAAGGAAGTCAAATGTAAGGAGATTTATGCGTACCTTTTATCCTTGAAAGCTATTCAAACAAACAAGATGAGAAAAGCACATGGGTAGATCACACAATTCATTGCATTTTCTTTTATCCATCTTATAAATTCCTTCAATTTTGATGAGCATATATTGGGGGCAAGAGATCAAATTCGGTCAAGCATATAAGAGTCACAAAGTGTGAGGACTTATCAAAACAAAAAGGCTTTATATGACGTGTTAGCATTAGAGGAGAGAGCATGCAATCATTTCAACCATCAAAATATCACCATAAAAAAACTGTCAGCGAAGTAATGGGTTCAAATATAGCAATATCAAATGGTTGGGATCACATTAGCATTCAATGAAGATAGAAGAAAACCAAACAAAAACATGCCTAGAGCTTTGCATGTAAGTGCCTCAATCTCATGGATATGTTCATTGGCAAGCATCTAGACATGTCATGAAGAATATTAGGTTATTCCAACAAATTTCTAATTCTCAAAACCCGCAAAAGAATAAGAAGGAGCAATGAAATGAGAAATCAAATTAGCACTCTACCTTTCCTCCTTGCTCTCCAAAAATTCTTCTCAAATTCTTGTGTCTTTTCTCTCCTAAGTTTTTGTGTGTCTTGCTTCAACCCTTGCACCCCTATTTATAGTCTCAAGGTAGGGTTTTCTTCATAAATGCTCCTTCTTTTTTGAATTTTCATTTTTAAAAATTGTTTTGTATTTTATGTTAAAAACTACCTAACTTGACCTAATCAGCATCAATGAGATTTTCTTTTTAAAATTTTTGTTTTTTATTTTTTATTTTTTTTTATATTTTCTATTAATAAAACTTTCTAGCTTGACCTAATCACTATCAATGGGATTTTTTTTTTAAATTTTTTTATTTTCCCCACAAGTAATTTCCTTATCAATATAATTGAGAGATTTTTTATTTTTTATTTTCGTTTTTTTAATTTATTTTCTTATAGTTTCCCTACAAGCAACTTCCTAATTTAAACCTATAAATGGGAGATGCTTTTTTATATTTTTTTAGTTTCCTTTAATGAATGACAATGTCAAATTGGACACTAATCAACATCAATGAGAGGATTTTTTTTTTTAATTTTAATTATAATTCTTTCCTTTTAATAATGATTGCCAATTTGGACTTCGATCATCATCAGTGGGAGGCTTTTTTTTATTTTCATTTTTTTATTAGTTTTTTGATTTTTGAGTGAGGCCTGGACAAAATAGGGTGTTCACAGTTGCCCCTCTTTACTTGTTTCATAGCTGCGAAAAGTGAGATTCTCGTCTATGAAGCAAGTAAAGATAAGAACACGTATTTTGTTTACCCAAAAGAACAAGATGCCCCTTGGAACTAAAGAGGGTTTGGACAAAATACAGTGCCCATGCCCTTCTTTACTTGGTTCATAGGGGAGAAGAACACAGGAGGAGATAGATGATTATTTAGAGTGGAAGTGAAGGGCCTAGTTACAGAAGACTTTGGTGGGGCGTAAAAGAATTGTGTTAGCCGGTATTGGGCTTTGAGAGTGCTTGCTGATACAGGGCTTTGAAAGAATAGTGCCTGCCGTTACAGGGCTTTAAAAGAATTGTGCTAGCCGTTACTAGGCTTTGAGGGTGCCTGCCAATTCATGGCTTTGAAAGAATAGTGCCTGCCGATTCATGGCTTTGAAAGAATATTTCTAAGAGTTATTGGGCTTTAAAAGAATTGTGCTAGCCGTTACTGGGCTTTGAGGGTATCTGCCGATACAGGGCTTTGAAAAAGGTGCCGACCGTTACTGGGCTTTGAGGGTGCCTGCTGGTACAGGGCTTTGAAAGGGTGCCAACCGTTACTAGGCTTTGAGGGTGCCTGCCGATACAATGCTTTGTAAGGGTGCCACTACTACAAAAAGGGGTTTTAACGTCCCAATTTTGGCACTTTTAACATCCAAAAACAAGGGGACGTCTATGTGGGGGGCGTAATATGTTTTAAGAAAAGACGTCCCAAAAAAATAGGACGTCTAAAGTGAGACTTTAGAAGTCCCAAATGACAAATTGGGACGTCTAAAGTCCCCCGTGGAGAACTTTAGACGTCCCAATTCTTAATTTGAGATATTAAAAGGTTTGATTTTTTTTAAACGATCATTTATATTCTGCATTACCCAGCGAATTCAAACTGCAGAAACAGAATAGAAAATGGATACATAAACCACAATGTCCATTACAAAATGGTAAGGACATCCAGCACTACAATCTTTACTATATATACATAAAATAACAACTCATACAACCTACTACTATATATATCAACAATAACAACCAGAAAGTGTCAAAACGCTGTCATCACACAACTACAAACTGATATAAATAAAAAGTTTACTGCTCTATATGTTAAAGAAGATGTCCAGCCAAAAGGTCTCTGATCAAATCAAGGTCTTCACGTAGGTAGGCATCTTCATTATCAAAAATCTAAAAATTAGAAAATAAGCTTTGATGAAATGAATGAAGCAAATGAATTAATTAGCATTTCAATTAGAACATCAAAATATTATCATTTGAGAATGAAGAAGCGATTACCTTTTCAAAATCGCCAGTAATTCCACTTTGAATGATGTTATACATATAAAGTATAACATAATATCCGCATTCAGTGTTGCCAGGTTGTCGAGGGTACTTTAAATCAAAGGCATGCAAATGGTTGTTAAAATCAATAAAGGTATGTCTAAAACGACTGTCAATGAAACAATTAGAATCGAAACTACTTACTATCGGATAAAACCACTTTGGCTTTTTAACAACTGTACCCTCGCGTGACCCGCCTAGGACTCTATATGTTTGACAAGCACTATCATGAAAATCAAAATGAACAGAAATTAGAACTATTCATTTTTTTAAGAGTCAATGAAATACAAATAGAATAACTTACGTGTCGAAGACAAATTTTGTATCTTTGTCTGGCTTTTTACTCAAGGGATCAAACCAATAGACTACGTTGCGCCGAGGACATATAACACACAAACTCCAGTGGTAACTATAACAACATGTACAGATTAAAATGAAGTTAGATGATAAGGCAAATATTTATTAAACTTCTTAAATTAACAAAATGAAAATACGAACCGTTGAACAATGGGTGCTAGATAACAACGAAGTTTGGTCTCTCTCATTGCGTAGCCGACATAGTGAGTCCTATGCACCACAGTATTGGTATCCCCTGTCATATTCACAGGACAAAAGAAGTCATACCAATCACGTCTTTCCATGTTTATGCAGAGACCGTGGAAGATGCTATAATAGAATTAAAATAAGAAATGAATTATTGAATGTATGAAATCAAAAAACCACTAAATGAATTCTATGGGAAAATTGAAAAAAAACTTACCGGATTGCAAATTTCACACAGCCTGCATCTATCTCCTCCAACCTTATAAACTGCTTGAGATCTGTATTGTCAATCGTGTAGGTATACTCCAATGTAAGGCCCACAATCCCTTGAGGCATCTTCAAGTCAACCTGTTTAATGCCCTTGTAGATCTGTTGCAGCCGTGCTAAGTAGGGCCATTTCCTCACATCTTCGTCATCCTTTTAGAACATCAAAAAACAAATTGTTATTAAGATGCCAACAGATTCTCAGTAATAGTAAGGTAATTCCTACCATTGGAGGTGCTGCGTCTGAACCAATAAGATTGTGAGGCCAAAGGATAAAAGATCCTATCGCCTGACCTAACGTGCTAATCTCTGGATCAGGAACAAGGATGGCTCTACCTTCTTCCCCCTTTCTAACACTCGTCACATTCACCCTATGAAAATCCTACGGAATTTGCTGATGATGGTGGGTGGTAGCACGTGTGTGAACGAGAGTATCGGCAACAACATGCAACAATGGATCATCCAAATAGAGGGTGGAAGGGTCTCTTGACACTGGAGTGGGAGAAGGGTCACCAAGTGGTTTCTCCATAGGGTTGTAACTTCCTTTGGTGCTATTGAAGGTCGGGGATTCCTGAGTTCTATGCTTGTCCCTTGCCCTTTAAGCTTCAAACATCTTTGCCATTTCAAGTTGAAGCTCTGGCAACAGATCTTATCGGAGCTTGTTGCGAAGGGTGGCCTCGAGCTCTCGTTTGAGGTCCTCTCGAATCTTGGCCATAAGGTCCTTACTAGGTCCAGCTTGTGACGAATAACGTGAGTCTTGTCCAAAATACCTCGCGGCACTAACTCCCAGTGTCTCTCCTCGAACATGACCAAGGTCATCTGCCTTCCCAATAGCCATTGACAAGATGTCCATCTGTCTACTTGGATTGAATGAACCTTGGCTACTCTGATCTTCCAGTTCATCCTGTAGCATACAATTTATCGTAAATGTATCGAAACCACTCTTGATATGGAAAAAATTAGGTACTTATGGTATAACTACTTACAATCCTCGCAGTAACCTCAGCAATAGCTGGATTTATGTACTTCCCAGCCTTAATCCTCCCTGCTTTCCATTTTTTGTGACGTGGAGGAGGTGCCGGGGCCTGGATAACAATGCTAGGATTAGATTCCGTTGCTTCCTTCATTTTCTCCAACTCTTCTTGCATCATTTGCCGCTTAAGCTTCCGATATTCACCATGAGACATGTAATGTTAATATTTATTTTCTGATTGCCTCTATGCATTTGCTGCACTTAATTTCTATGAATGAAAAACAACAAAAAATAAATCAACGATATCAAGTATATGAAAATTAAAAGCTGTATATCACGATGACAGAAATCTTACAAAAAACTCAGGATCTGCCCGTGATGCCGCAAACAACCTCCAGTCCTCTGGAGACAAATACGAATAATGTGTACATGGATCCTGACCCCTTTGGGCCCCTCGAATGTACCTTACTGTTAGCTTGTTCTTGAAACCTTTCCATCGTATACGAACCTCATCCATCCAGTGCCTGTACATCTCCCTGGTGTCTGGGACATCGTATGTTTGCTGCAAGGTAAAACATATGATTATTATATTTGAAACAATAGGAATAAAGCTACAATTACCATAGATGCATCAAAACTTATATACCAAAAGTTGCTGCCAAATCATGTCTTTCGTTTTTGGGGGAACCAATTTCCAATTATCGTAGGTAATGCGCACTTTGCTTCGACCCAAAAACCCTACGTAGCTAATAAAGTGGTCTTCCTCAGGACCAACTAGATTCAGATTGTCATCGAAGTCTATATGCAACCTCTCTTGTTGATGTTCATGACGTGCAACCAATGCTCTTATCTTTGTACAGCCTCAAACCCTCCTTCTTGCAATGGGTTCATCTTTAGGCCTTTCGTCATCGCTAGGGCTTTCGTCATCTCTACGCATTTCATCATCACTAGAGTTGTCCATATTTCTGTTAACACAAAAAGCATCGTCAGAAACGTAAATAAATTGCAATAAAAATAAAATAAACTAAGCGGGAATAAAACAAAAAAAACACACAGTTCTCGTTTATAAATTAAGGTCTTACTCTATATTGTTTTCTATAGTCCTTCACTATGGTCATTTTTTACAGCATATCCGTCATCATCTACCAATTTTACTTCATTTGTTCGAGGTGGAGTTGTTGTGAAAGGTGGTGTGTCATCAAGGTTGAAGGTCGGATCATCATACTTCTGTTTTTTACTTTTAAGGACAATGGACATGTTTTTGCTCGCAGGATCGGTGACATAAAACACTTATTTCGCCTGGCTTGCTAGAATGAAGGTTCATCTCTATAGCCAACTCTTCGAAGATCGACTGAGATAAATCCAAATTGTTTATATATTACCACAACATTATTGCTAACCCACTTACATTTGAATAAAGCTATTAGATCCCATATGTTTTGATGATAACAAAGATTGGATCAATGATATGAAAGGATTTGATAACAAACAAATGGATTTGAACAAAGTGGCAAAGCATCACTTGAAGTAAACACTGGAAGTAATCAACAAATTTTGTGGAGGCTTACTCGAGTAGCCACTCGGGTAAGAGAAGTCATTACTCGAGTAGCCACTCGAGTAAGTAAAGAGAATTTCATCTAGTTAAGCACTGCCAAAATTTGGACAAAGTTACTCGAGGGACCACTCAAGTAATCTGCAAAGTTATATAGACCATTACTTGAGTAGCCACCCGAGTAACAAGATTTTCACAGGCATCACTCGAGTAGCCACTCGAGTAACCAGGTCAAAAATCTTCTAGTGACTCTCGGCCAAGAAATGCAGCATATCACTCGAGCAGCCACTCGAGTAACCAATAAGAAAATAGTATTACTCGAGGGACCACATGGGTAATCTGCAGAGTTATTTGAAGTACCACTCGAGTAGTCACTCGAGTAACCAGAAAGTAAACTCTCGGCCAAGAATTTGATGCTATTACTCGAGGGTGTAATCGAGTAATCTGCCGGGTTATTTGAAAGCCACTCGAGGGACCACTCGAGTAAGGTGTGCAGGAAAATGAAGCCTACTCGAGTAGCTACTCGAGTAAGCAGTTTACCACAGTGATCACCCGAGTAATCTGTGAAGGTAAAGACATGGCCACTCGAGTAACTACTCGAGTAATCAGGTAATCTCAAGGTTTGTAATTTATCACTCCATGTCTTACCCAAGTGATATTTGATTTAAAATGTTGATCTGCTCACTGCCATATTTTAGACAAGTTTACTCGAGGGACCACTCGAGTAACAAACTTGATCACTCAAGTAGCCACTCGAGTAAGATAATCTAGAAATTATTTTTTGATTGAATATTTATTAAATTGTTATCTATATGATTAACCCTTCATTGCATTAGTATCCTAAGTACATTTGTAGAGAAACGATGAAGAGATCATGCAAGAAGAACAAAGTCAAATAAAGTGTCCGAACGTTCACTTACCACTACCTACCGCAAATGGATAGTTTTCAAATTTGAAGAATATTCAACCGTTGCTGCGCGACTCTAACGGACTATGTTTGAATTGCTTCCAACAGACATTATCAATCATCTATATATATGGAGCATTCAAAGAGAAGAAAACAAGACACGAACTGAGATTACACTTATCAACACATTCTTAGTGCTTTGTTTACTTATACTCATTCATTATACTTCAGTGATTACATATTTGCTCTGTGAGAGAGTTTTTCATTACAAACTCAATATTTGTTATTGAGGCAACTTAAGGTAGTGGAACCTTGAGTTGGGGTTTTGATTACAACGTGTAGGGGGCAGCGAGTGTCCAGGTGAAGGAACTTGCTGTGTACTAGGTGCCAAGAACCCACTGAATCTTGGAGAATATAGTGAAACTCTCAGAGACGCTCTGAGGATTGGACGTAGGTCAAAGTGGTTGTGGCCAAACCAGTATAACTCCTAGTGTATACTTTAGTGATATTTATCCTTGCTCTTAACTGCTTTTAATCTTCCGTCAATTTTCTTATACGCAATGAAATTTTCTGGGATAACCCAATTCAGCCCCCTCTTGGGTGAAATGCTTGCACTAACATTTGGTATCAGAGCATAGGTCTTCTTGTTAAGGTTTAACAGCCTAAGAAGGATCCAATGGCAAGCATGGGTGAAGGCATTCTTCCTGACGGAGCTTCTGTCACAATACCTCTGGATTTCAATGGCGAACACTTCTCATTATGGAAAGCAAAGTTCAGAGTCTTCGTAATGGCTACTGAATATGGGCTATGGGATATGTTTGAGAGTGGAAACTACAAACCTGAAAAGATTGTAGATTCACAAAGAGTTCCCAAGACACCAGCGAAATATAATGAGAATGACAAGAAACTCATTACACTCAACAGCAAAGTAATTCTAATGATTCAAAGTGCCTTGAGTCAAAATGAGTACTTCAGAATCTGCACACTCTCAACAGCTAAAGAAATGTGGGAAGCCTTGGAAATAGCTCATGAAGGAACTTCGGGAATAAAATAAAACCGGATCAATACTCTGGTTACGGAGTTTGATTTACTTCGAATGAAATCAGGTGAGTCGATAGCTGAATTTGAACTTAGATATACTCACATTGTTAATCAACTTGCAGCACTTGGAAAAGTCTATGATTAACATACCCAAGTACGAAAGATTTTAAATATTCTTTCTAAAGACTGGGAGGCAAAGGTTATTGCAATTGAGGAAGCAAAAGGTGAGTCAATGCGATCAGTTGCTTCTCTATTCGGAAGTCTTTCTGAATATGAAAGCAAATTAAAATTCAAACGAGAACTAGATGATATTGGTGACAAGAAGAAAAGAGGTTTAGCACTAAAAGCAAAAGAAGAAGAACAAGATGAAGATGAAGAGCTTGACAATGACGAAATGGGCCTAATCATAAAACGATTCAGATAGTTTTATAAGAAGGGCCAAAGATTCAAAAACTTTCAGAAAGGAGGAACAAGCAATAAAGAACACATCATATGCTATGAATGTGGAAAGCCAGGACATTTCAAATCAGAATGTCAAGAACTGATTTAGAAGAATAAAGAGAAGAGAAAAGGAAAATTCTACAACAAGAAGAAAGCCTTTGTATCTGCCATATGGGGAGATAGTTCTTCTGACGAAGAAAGCAATGAAGAGGAAGTAGCCAATATCTGTCTAGTTGCTCAAGAGGAAACGAAAGAAGAGGTAACTGATTCTGATCCTACCTATGATGAATTATTTTCCGAATTAATGCTTTACATTCTGAATTCATCAAAGTAGTTAAAGAACTAGTTGTTTTCAAAAAGAAAAACAAAGCTCTTGAAGTTGAGCTTAAAGAGAATTTTGAAAAGGATTGTGAAAATTGCACTTCTTTGACAAAGAAAAACACTGATCTTACTAAATCTCTTGAAAAATTCACTAAAGGAAGTGAAATGCTAAATGTGATTTTAAAAGTTCAACGATTTGTGAATGATCGGTCTGGAATTAGATATGATCCAAAATCAGACAGAAGGAAAGGAAGAAAGAAAGATGGAGGTAAATCATATTTGAATTATTTTCAGCATTCTGTGCATATATCAAATCCTTTTGCACATTGTAATTATTGTAATAGAAAAGGTCATTATACTTCATCATGCATTCATAGGAAGAAAGGAAATATAGGAACCTACAAATAGGTACCTAAAGGTTCATATGTCTCGAAAAATTTTTGTACTAACTCAAAAGGACCCAAAAAGATGTGGGTACCTAAGACTTAATTGTATTTGATTACATATATGTCTCAAAGTATCCAAAAACAACAAGTGGTACATAGACAGTGGATGCTCTAGACATATGACTGGAGATTTCGAAAGTTTTACCACATTGCAACCTAAGGAAGGTGGAAAGGTAAAATTTGGAGGAAATCAATCCGGAAAGATAGCAGGAATTGGTGAAATAAAAAATGACAAAGGAATACAAGTCAAAGATGTATATTACGTTGAAGGATTGTGTCATAATTTGCTGAGCGTAAGTCAAAGCGCAGATAAAGACAACTGTATAATATTTGATTCAGAAGAATGTCTGATTGTCAACAAGAAATACTTACAACTTGATAAGAAAAATATCAAGGCAAAACTCAGAGCAAAAAGGGAAGGTAACTGCTATACTCTTGATATCAATAGAAATAACTCTGAAAATTGTTTTCTGAGCAATGCCGATGAAAGTTGGTTATGGTATAAGAGACTAGCTCATGTCAACATGCACTAACTAGGCAAACTACTCAAAAAAGATTTAGTTCTTGGATTACCCAAAGTAAGTTTTAAAAATGATCTAATTTGTGACGCATGTCAAAAGGGTAAACAAACTAAATTATCTTTCAAATCGAAAAATGAAACTACAACAAGTCGACCACTTCAACTAATACATATGGATTTAGTTGGTCCAGCGAGAGTTAAAAGCCTTGGTGGCAACTTATATTCATTGGTCATTGTTGATGATTTCTCTATATTTACATGGACTATTTTTCTGTCATCAAAGGATGAAACCTTGACAGAATTCATTATTTTTGCCAAGAAAGTGCAAAATGAGAAAGGTATGTCCATTGTAGGTATCAGGACAGATCACGGTGGAGAATTTGAAAATCAAGCCTTTAAAGAATATTGTGATTCTAATGGCATTGATCACAATTTCTCTGCTCCAAGGACACCACAATAAAACGGATTCATGGAACGTAAGAATAGAGTGCTCACTGAAATAGCTAGAGCAGTGCTAAATGAAAAGAATGTGTCTCAAGTTTTCTGGGCCGATGCAATGAGAACAACATGTTATATTTCAAATAGAGCCTACATTAGAACAAAACTTGGAAAGACACCATACGAGCTATACAAAGGAAGGAAGCCGAATCTTGCTTATTTACACATCTTCGGTTGTAAGTGTTTCATTCATAATAATGGTAAAGATAACTTAGGAAAATTTGATTCGAGAACAGATGAAGGAATTTTCCTAGGATATTCTAACCGAAGTAAAGCATATAGAATTTTCAACAAACAAACATGTGTTGTTGAAGAATCAATTCACGTTGTATTTGATGAATTTGAATCCTCTGACAAAACCATTGATGATGAGCAGGAAGTTGTTTTAAATCAAGAAAATGGTCAATCTATTTCTAAATCTCTTATTCCAGAAGTTGATCAAACCAAGGAAGAAGATCAGTCACTAGGTCAACCTAAAGCCTGGAAATACAATAGGAATCATCCCCTAGATCAAGTCATAGGAGATGTGAATGAAGGAGTCAAAACTAGAAATAGAATTTTCAATGAAGTAAGTTTTTCTGCATTCATTTCTGAGATTGAACCTTCTAACATTGACGAAGCCCTATCAGACAATGATTGAGTTATAGCAATGCAAGAAGAACTAAATCAATTTGAAAGAAATCAAGTTTGGGATTTGGTACCCCGACCTAAGGATCATCCGATCATTGGCACTAAGTGGGTATTCAAGAACAAACTTGATGAATCCTCAATTATTGTCAGAAACAAGACAAGATTGGTGGTCAAAGGATATAATCAGGAAGAAGGAATTGATTATGAGGAAACGTATGCTCTAGTGGCTAGATTGGAAGCTATACGAGTACTCTTAGCCTTTGCATGCATCAAAGGATTCAAACTCTATCAAGTGGATGTAAAGAGTGCATTTCTAAATGGCTACATCATGGAAGAAGTATATGTAGAGCAACCTCTAGGTTTTGAAGATGTAACTCAACCTGACCATGTTTTCAAACTCAAGAAGGCTTTATATGGTTTAAAACAAGCTCCTAGAGCATGGTACGAAAGGCTCAATAAATTTCTTATTGATCAAGGTTTTGTACAACGAAAAGTTGATACAACACTTTTTACAAAACGAAAACGTGATGATATATTAATTGTGCAAATATATGTTGATGATATAGTTTTTGGTGCTACTAACGAGTGCAAAGAATTTTCTGAGATAATGCAGGGGGAGTTTGAGATATCAATAATGGGAGAATTAAATTTCTTTCTCAGTTTTCAAATCAAACAAAGAAAGAATGGGATGTTCATATCTCAAACAAAATATTTGAAAGAGCTATTGAAGAAGTATGGATTGGATGAAGCAAATGGAACGGACATACCCATGAGCTCAATCACATTGCTTGATGCAGATGTCAAGGGAAAAGATTACAACATCACAAAATATAGAGGAATGATTGGATCATTACTCTATCTTACTGCAAGTAGGCATGACATTCAATTCAGTGTGGGTATGTGTGCAAGATATCAATCAGCACCAAAAGAGTCACATGCTGAAACTGTCAAACGAATCTTCCGATATCTTGCTGACACGCCAGAATTGGGTCTCTGGTATCCCAAAGGAAGAAGTGAATACCTAGTTGCATACTCAGACTCTGATCATGGAGGATACAAGATGGACAGAAAGAGTACAAGTGGACAAAGCCAGTTTCTTGGAGGCTCACTTGTATCATGGTTTAGCAAGAAACAAACTACAGTGTCCCTTTCGTCAACGGAAGTTGAGTATGTTGCAGTATCAAGTTGTTGTGCACAAGTAATATGGCTAAAGCAACAACTCCAGGATCTTGGTATTTATCTGAAAGAAACACCAATATACTGTGATAACACTAGCATGATAAGCTTGGCAAAGAATCATGTTCAACATTCCAGAACCAAGCATATTGATGTTAGACATCACTTCATCAGAGATCATGTCCAAAAGAAAGATGTCAAAGTGATATTCATTCCAACTCATCTTCAACTAGCTGATATCTTCACAAAACCTCTTGCTAAAGATCAATTTTTATATATTAGATGAGAATTGGGAATGGTAAATCCCAATGAGTTGTAAGTTATTTAGTGTTTACAAAATGTTAGATGATATTATTTATTGATGTTTTGATGATTACTAACTTAAGTATCGGAGTTTCTAGCAATTTGTTTTTGCAGGATCATAATATTTTATTTTGGGGTATGAATAGCAGAGGTTAACAGAGGACAACATTACTGGAGTGTCAACTCCAAGTAATAAGCATCACTGGAGTAACAACTTCAAGTAATAGATGCATCACTGGAGTGACAACTTGAAGTAAAGGATGCATTACTCGAGTAGTCACTCGAGTAATGAACTTAGAAATATGCCAATGAAGCATTAATTTCAAATGAAACGGCACAACGGTTGAAAATAAACAGTCAGAAGGTGAAGAGACAGCTTACCCAAGGGAAGCCTCGAGTGATGTTCAATGTTACTCGAGTAAGGCCTCGAGTGAACCTAGGTGTAAATTTTAAATTATCTGATTTTCAGTACAAATCTATTCTAAAGAGTCATCTAATGATCGAGGGAATATGCATGGATAATTACAATATTATTCATGCCAGGTACGTGCTCAAAATTGCTATATTTTAAAATTTTTCATATGATCACTCGAGTAGCTACCTGAGTGATGATGATGATCACTTGAGTAAGCCCTCGAGTGATGTCGGGTTCTAGGTTATTTCTACTCGAAACTCAGTCATTTCTCACAAAATCTCCTTGAGTGATTCTTCTGTGCTCTCACAAAATCTTTTCAAGGAATCTTTCTCTTCCTATTACCGTCAAAGCCCAGTGATTCATAGCTTCAAAAACCTCTCAGATATCTCTGAATCACTACCCGAAACTTGCGACATTCATCCCTATTTTTCCTGAAACTTCTCATTTTCTAAAATCACAATGGTGAGGATAAAATCTCCCAACCTTAGTACTCCTTCTAAGTCTTTGGAGCCTTATCAACCCTCTGATTCACTTTCCTCTTCTCCTACCAAGGAGAGAAAAATGTCTCCCAAGCTAGCCACTCGATTGTCTCAGACATACCGGTTTCGTGCAAAACCTTTTCCTTGAACCATTGCATGAATATCTTGTTTTGCTCAATAGCAATCTGCATGTCATTTTTCTTTGGCTTCTTGTTCTTCAAAGTCTTTCTGTGTTCATCTATGTAAGGCTGAACTTCTTCCATATTATTCAGGATATACAAGTGGGCTTGCAACACCTCTTCACAAGGAACATTCTTCACTTTCATTCCTCGTGTTCCCTTGCTTCTCCCCTTTTCATGCCGAGATTGTTCCTTCTTCCCTGACATATAATCTTTGCAAAACCCCATAGCCTCCTCAACTACATATCTTTCTACTATTGAAGCTTTTGGTCGATAAGGATTTTTAGAATACCCTTTTAAGATCTTCATGTATCGCTCGAAAGGGTACATCCACCTCAGGTAAACTGGACCGTAGAGCCTTACCTCCCTTACCAAATGAACTACCAAATGCACCATTATATCAAAAAATGAAGGAGGAAGATGCATCTCTAGTTGTGACAAAATAATGCAACCCTCATATTCCAGTTCATCCAACTTTTCAGTGTCAATGACTTTGTTACAGATAGCATTGAAGAAAACGCACAATCTTGTTATAGTGGTTCGTACTTCATCTTTCATTATGCCTCTAATAGCTACCGGTAATAGTTGTTGCATCAACACATGATAATCATAGGACTTCATTCCCACTAACTTCAAATCGTCCATTAAAACACATCTTTTCACATTCGAGGAATACCCTTGCGGCACCTTAATTTCATGCAAATACCCACACAAACTTCTTTTCTCTGCTTTTGATAGTGTATGTGCTGCTGGCTCCATGTATGCTCTCCTACCATCATCTCTTAGTTGTGGATATAACTGTTCTCTTATTCCCATATCAACAAGGTCTAATCTCGTACTAATCTCATCCTTAATCTTCCCTGGTATTTGCAAAAGCGTACTGATAAGGCTATCATAAACGTTCTTCTCCACATGCATCACATCAATACTGTGTCTCACGTCAATCGAACGCCAATATGGAAGATCAAAGAAAATGGATCTCTTCTTCCATATGTTCTTCTTACCCGCAATCCTCTAATTCTTACCAAAAGTGACATTAATACATTCCACTCGACTGTAAACTTCCTCTCCGGTTAATGACTTTGGAGCCATTCTATGCTCCAGTAAGCCATTAAAACGCTTTCTTAGCCTACGATACCAGTGGAACTAATGAAGAAACCTCCTGTGGCCAAGGTAGACAATTTTTCTTCCATGTTTTAGTTGATGGAAATGTGTGTCTGCTTCATATATTGGGCATGCTTTATGACCCTTCACGCTGTACCCTGACAAGTTTTCGTACACAGGGAAGTCGTTTATTGTTGTGAAAATCATTGCACGTAGCTTGAAGGACTCTTTCTTATAAGCATCAAACATATCTACGCCTTCCTCCCACAACTTCTTCAAGTCCTCAATCAAAGGCGCCAAATAGACATCAATATCGTTCCCTGACTGTTTTGGTCCAGAAATCATCATAGATAGCATCATATACTTGCATTTCATACATAGCCAGGGAGGCAAGTTGTATATTACAAGGAGAACCGGCCACGCACTATTTGTGTTAGTAAGAGTTCCATACGAATTGATGCCATCTGTGCAAAGCCCAAGCTGAAGGTTTCTCGGCTCGCTGCCAAATTAAGGGAACATTTCATCTATTTTTTGCCATTGTGGAGAGTTAGCTGGGTGCCGAAGATATTTTCCATCATATATTCTCTCATCAGAGTGCCATATCAACTTCTTCGCTTTTGTTGCAGTCACAAACAAACGTTTAAAACGTGGTATTATTGGAAGATACCACATAACCTTTAAAGGTTGCCTTTTAGTTCTCACATTGCCACAACTACCATCTTTTTTCACTTTGTATAGTGCAGTTTTACACTTAGGACAATCACTAAGGCCTCCATATTCATTTCTATACAGTACGCAATCATTAGGGCAAGCATGTATCTTTTTACACTCCATACCCATCGTAGACAGGATTTTCTTGGCCTCATACATACGATTTGGAAGTACATGATCCTCTGGAAACATATCACACAATAGTTCAAGCAGCAATGTGAAACTACTATCGGTCCACCCATAAGTTGCCTTTAAGTTAACCAAATGCAATGTTCCCGTCAGCCGTGTGTACTTACTCCTAGGGTACAGTGGTGTCTCTGCATCCTTCCGCAGGCTGTCATACTCCTGCGACTGCACAAAGGATTCTACCTCAACATCGTGAATCATTTTCTCCATTCTATCTTCATCTCTCACATCCACATCTTCCTTCTTGTGCGACGGACAATCCGTTACTTCCTCACCATGCCATATCCACCTTGTGTATCGCAGATTTATTCCATCACAAAGGAGGTGATCCTTTATGACATCAACATCCCGTCGACTCTCATTCAAACAATTAACACAAGGAGAAAAATACTTCCCATTTTTTGCTGGAGCATTCTTTCTAGCGAATTCAATAAATTCTTCCACCCCTTTCTCATATTCTTCACTAGTTCTCAAAGCATTCATCCAACTGTGATCCATTTTGTTACCACCTAAGTCATTCCCAATAACACTCACACGTTTAGTACAATTGTTAGCGATATATGATGGGATTTCCTTTTTTCACTTTTTTCAACAAAAACTTCGACAGCATTTCCCGTTAAAAGTAAGACATCCCAAAATTTCAAGCAACCCTATCTCTCCACTACACGAATAGTAATCATACTACTTACTATATTATATTAAGGAAACTACATTAATAATCTTACTAATCTAATCTAAAAAAAATAAAATCAATCATATTAAAGAAACAAAAATTACTCTGTTTAATTGTTGTTAATTTCATCAAAATCATTCAAAAGCTCCATTAATTTATAATAATATATATACATATTTTCCCTCTCAATTCCTAACCTCCAAACATATAAAACAAACAATATATTAACGTGATATTTCCTATTGGCTAGGTTTTCAATTATTTTCACTAAAAAAATTAAACGTCATATTTAGCCAATATATATAAGCACAATTAACAAATTCATTTCTATGGGAGCAATTTTAATCTAGATGTTAACTACTATAAGGTACATTAAGCAGGTATGTACATTTAAGGTTAAGATGCATCTATCCCATAAAGTATTTTTTTGAGTAACTCCTAGTATTTTTTTTATGTAACTCCTAGTATTTTAAAGAAATTTTTTTGCGCACTTTGTTCTTAAAGTATTTTTTGACTTGATTGTTTCATCACTGAAAAATCGGAAAGCTAAGTAATGAATATGTTAATGATGTAAAAATTAAAATTCTCAAATGCATGAGTTATTTTTCAGTAATTATATGTCTTTTATATTTTTATTACAAATCTTTCACATTTCATTACTCAACATTTCAATATAGAGGTAATATAGCCACACTTTTTTCCAATTATATTCAACCTTTGTCAAGATTGAGGCAATATAGTCAAATATCATACAACTGACCAATATGGTTTTAAAAAAGTGACCAAGTAATTAAGACCAATACAAGGCAAACATGTGGTGTGCTACAATTTATATTTCACATTACAAGTTTTAATTTAATTTCTGCAACTAAATTCACATTTCAAAAAGAAACTAAACTATTTTGTTAAAAAAAAAGAAAGCAAATAAACTAACTTGATAAAGGCACGGTAGAGGAGGTACATCGACGGTGTGCACGATGGAGGAGGTTCATCGGCGGTGTGCACGGTGGAGGAAGCAAAGAAGACCACGGTGTGTGGGGGAGGTGTGGACGACAATGGAAGGAAGGAGGTAGAGGAGAGCAAAAACCAAGACACTGTGGAGGAGGGGGTGGTGCGTGCGTCATCTTCAATGGAAAGGAGGTGGAGGAAAACACCAAGGTATGGAGGAGGTGGGTCGACGGACAATGAAAGAAGAAGAAGGAAGAGTAAAGTTGAAAGCAAGGGGGTCGACAAGAATGAAAGAGGGAGGAGTGGTTTGGTCAAAAAAGAGGGATGGTGGGTGGAGAATAGAGAACACGCATGTCAGACACTTGTTTGAGATGTGCAGGGACGCCTTTAGGCATCCCAAAATTCATTTGGGACGCCTAAAGGTGACTTTAAGCCTCCCAAATGGCATTTGGGACGCTTAAACCCAGCTCCTGGTGCTAAAAAAAATTTGCCAAAATTTATATTAGATGCGGGAAGAACTTTAGGCATCCCAAATTCAAATTTGGGACATCTAAAGGTTTCCCTACATACATATAATTACAAAATTGCCACCGCCTGCCTTTTTAACCACCCGATTTAAATTTGGGACGTTCTTTGTGGTGGTTATATCCTATTTTTGTAGTAGTGTGCTAGCCGTTACTGGGCTTTGAGGGTGCCTGTCGGTACAGAGCTTTTGAAAGGGTGCTATGAATATGTGATACCCCTTGGAGTAGTGCTTAATGAAGATGATGACATTAATAATGAAGATGATAGTGATAAGATGATGATGAAGTATTTATAGTAATGTCATAAATGATGATGATGATGATAGTCATGATGTGATACTAAGCGTGTGATGCCCCATATAATGAGATGATGATGATGAAAATATTGATGAAGTGCTAATAAGGAAGTTATAAATGGTGATGACTATGGTGGTGATGATGCGACACTAAGCACGCAGTGATCCAAACACGTAATATGATAATGACACTAATGATGATAAAGATGAAGCCCTAACAGGGAAGTCATAGATGATGATGATAGGTGGTGATGATGTGACACTAAGCATGCACCTTAAACATAATAATGACATTAATGATGGTAATGATAATGAAAAGGATGTTGATAGCTGTGATAACGAGGAGATTATGATAATGATGAAAATGATCATGATAAGAGTGATGACATTGATAGTGAAATGGTATTCATGATAAAATCCTAATGAAGATGACGATAATCATAATGAAGGGGATAGTGATAGCCATGATAATGAGGAGATTATGATAATGATGAAAGCGATGATATTGATAATGATGATGACAGTGATGATGAAGTCATAATAAGGATGACAACAATGATGATGAAGAGGATGATGATGGCCATGATAACGAGGAGATTATGAAAATGGTGAAGTAATGATGAAGATGATGACACTGATGATGATGATGACAGTGATGATGAAATCCTAATGAGGATGATGAACACAATGATAATGCTAATGATGATGATAATTATGATAAGGAGATGATGATGATGATAAGGAAATGATGAAATACGGATGATGCTGATGATGAAAATGATGAAGGGCTAATGAGGATGAGGATGATGATAAGGAGATGAAGATAATCATGATAAAGATGATAATGGAAATTATGAAATGATGATGATGATGAGGATGATGAAACTGATGAAAAGCTACCTAACTAATGATTGGATGAAGAAATAGTTGGAAAAAAAAGATGGAGAAACAATGGCACGCTCATTTATATACTTTCTCTTGAGGTCCAAGGAAAATTTCCCTACAACTTTTATTCGAGCAAGGAAACTATCTAATGGTGGGAAGGTTATGCATGTTTTGAAGGACCTAGATGTACTCATTCTCTGTTTTGAACAATCTGACTTTTCAATCTTATCAATTAAATAACTAAGAAATTAAAGATGCAACTTTTCCTTCACGACGACATTAGATTTTTTTATTAGCCAAATATGTATTCTCTTAGTAGAGTTAATTTTGTTTGACCTACTGTTAGGCACTAAATGTTGACACATCTCTCAATAGGAATTCGAATTTTAGTTCACTATGTTGTTGGGAATTAGCTCCTTCCACTCGACTTAGCCTATGGTAGTTAAAGAAGCTAGATTATGAATTCCATTTGAGAAAAGTTAGTCTTGAGAAGTCCATTTGAGATGTCAAAATTGCTACCCAAACGTACCCATTTTCCAGTTTAAGTTGTGAGTGTGCCCAACCTTTTTTGTTTTTTAATCAATGTACCCCACCTTTTTAGTGAAACATAAGTTCATATTGATGAATATAAAGATTGGGCTCGAATGTAAAGTTCGGGCTAACTGACCCCGCACTCCATATTTGAGAAAACAGTGCTTACCCCACATTGTATCCTTAAAAAAACTGCTTACCCCACAAAGAAGAAAAGGAAAAACTTAACAATGCATGGCTAAATTTAGATTTTAAATATATATTATTTATAGATAGATATTCAAAATATTTAGACTTATTTCAGGTTAATTTTTTATTCAATTAGTTCATATTCATTGTTTATTTTTAACTCTTGATGTTTGATTAAAAAAAGTAGGGTTAATATAACTTTTGGTCCCTGAAGTTTGATCCAATTTTGGTTTTGGTCCCTCAAGTTTGAAATCGGTGGCTTTGGTCCTTGAAGTTTCACCTGAGTTTGGTTTTGGTCCCTCAAATTTGAAATCGGTGGTTTTGGTCCCTACAGTTTCACCCGATTTTGGTTTTGATCCCTCAAGTTTGAAAAGAACTTGGTGACCCAGTTATGAAACCCGACCCAACCCCGAAAAAAAAAACCAAGTCCTTTTCAAACTGGAGGGACCAAAACCAAAATTGGGTGAAACTTTAGGGACCAAAACCACCAATTTCAAATTTGAGGGATCAAAACCAAAATCAAGTAAAACTTCAGGAACCAAAACCATCGATTTCAAATTTGAGGGACCAAAAGCAAAATTGGATCAAACTTCAGGAACCAAAAGTTATATTAACCCAAAAAAGTATGATCAAGTGCACACTTTGCAAGTAACTTTATGATTAGGACATTAGTTATATAATTGAGTCTTATTCATTAGGGAAAATATATTTCTAAAATTTTACGTCAAAAAGGTATGAAAATGAAATTTGCAGAGCATTTTATTTATTTTTTAAAAAAATTGATTTTCCCTAATTTTTATTTATAATCTTATTAATGTTATGTTAATTTTTAGGTTAAAGGGTATTTTCATCTCTGAATTGAACTATTTACGAAAAGCATTGAGTGTGATAAATCATTAATTGGAGCATTGTCATCCCTCAAGTGTTGCACTTTAATTAATAGGGTTAAAGAGTATTTTTGCTTTTAGAATATTTACTAAGGAATAACTGATGACACTCTAAATTCAATAATATGGAATAATTTACATTTTTTACTTAGTTATTTATTCGAGACATATTGTATCATGTTTAGGGTATTACATATATTGGCAAAAAAAAAGGTATTACATCGCTATTAGTTCGTACTACTAATGATCGTTAGTAGCAAAAAAAGTCTATTGTTTTTTGCCTTTTCTCTTTTTGTAAATTACTGTTCTGGGTATACGTGATATGTGTAAACAGAATGAGGCTTTTATTATGAAGCTTTGCTGGCACCTCCTTACCAACAAGGAAGCGTTATGGGTACGGGTTCTTAGAGCTAAGTACCATTGGAACCATTCAAACAATCCAGCCACTCGGAAGAATGCCTCTTTCACATGGAGACGAATTTGTTCCATTTGGGAAAAGTTCCGGAAAGGAGTGGGTATTAAAATTGGCAATGGGTTGCAGACCTCTTTCTGGTATGATAACTGGTCGGAAGTGAACAAACCCTTAATAGCGCTTATTCCGGGCTTTGAAGGTTTTGTGGACAGCAATGAAAGGGTTCAAGATTATGTTAATCCTTGGGGTGATGGGATGTGGGAAGACTGAGTAGGTGGTTCCAACAAACTGTGATTGATTGTATCCTGTGTGCACACCCCCCAGTGAGGAGAGAGGAGAGGATAAATACTTGTGGAAACCTTCTTCTAACGGATGTTTTTCTGTTAGTTCTGCCTATCATTTTTGTTTTGCAGGGAATCAGAACCGGAATGAAACCATATGGCGAATGCTGTGGAGATGTGCGGTACCAGAAAAAATCAAGTCTTTTATGTGGCTGGCAAGTCATGGCAGGGTTCACACTGCTCAATTAAGAGCACATAGGGGACTGCAGGAACATGCTGATTGCCCTTTTGGCTGTGACAGTGAAGAAGACCTTATGCACTTACTGAGGGATTGTGTGAATGCTCGTGAACGGTGGATTTCCATAGTCAAGCCTACATTGTGGGAAAGTTTCTCTAATCTACAAGGTTTGGACTGGATTAAATGGAATCTCAAACGAGAAGCAGGCAGGAATTTCACCAAAAAGGTTGAATGGGCAATGTTGTTTGGCTATGTATGTTGGGATATCTGGGTGGCTCGATGTACTAAGCTATTTGGGGAAGAGCAGGTGTTTCAGCATCAAAATGCCCACTCTAGCTTATTTCGTGCTAGTTTGGATAGAGATATGATTAATCATTGTCATTTTTACAAACACTGTGCTACTGGTAATGAAGATGGTATTAGGAGACAACCGGGTTTCATCACTTTGGAGACAGATGGTTCCGTTCGTGATTCAGGCCAGAGTGGATGTGCAGGGGTTATTAGAGGTGAAGATGGTAGCTGGATGTGCGGCTACATGAGCAAGCTCACCCAAGTTCTACCAGTAGTAGCTGAGCTCATTGCAATCATACAAGGCCTTCAGATCTGCTGGCAAAGGAATTTGAAAAAAGTGTTGCTTTTTACTGACTGTCTAGAGGCTGTGAATTTACTCTCTAGGGGGGCGGATTTGAATCATCCATTTATAGATGTCATTGATGATGCTAGACTTTGGGTGTCAAAGAATTGGCAGGTTATTATCACTCATATTTCGAGGAGACATAATGGCTTAGCTGACCAACTTGCTAATCTGGCTCATAGTATCCCAGGAAATTTTGTAATCCTTGATCAACCACCTCCTTCGGTTACGGAGGCGGTTGTTGCTCAAGGATGAGTCCTCTTTCCTTGTCTTTGGTTTTTGTAACCTGACTGCTGTATTAAATCCGTAATGGGTTAATGTACTCCAGATTTACATTCAAAAAAAAATTACTGTAATTTTTATATGCTTTATCACTATAATTTTTATTTCCATTTTTTATAATACTTATTATTATAACTTTATAAGTATAAATTATAAATTAAATTAAGTCATAATAAATAAAGTGTATACTGACCACAAAAATAAAAAAAGTGTATCAGCCTCAAACACCTAACCTCACCTCACCTCAAACCAAACACAGCCTTAATTTATGGAAGATCGTAGTCGTTCAACAAGTGGAAAAATGGAGTCCGTCAAGTCATCTGCATCAGTTTCTTCGTTTTTCTTCTATCCCAGCTCTCCCGACGGCGTCCTCGTTTTTTCCTACCCCCATAAACGTTCGTCGGTGGTTATTCGAACTGACACACCAGCAGGTTCTCGTTATGATTTTTCCCTCTCCGTTCTTGTCGTCGTTCTTCGATCTATTGCTTCAGATCGTTTCGCCTAAGTTGTGCTGTGAGTGGGTGTAGTCCAAAAAGGGGGAAAAATCCTCGAAACGTTTTGAGTCTAGAGAGCTTGAAAGCTTAAACGATTTGTAAGTATTAAACCTTCATAAATTTTTTCTTCCTTTGATTTTTCCGATTTATTTTTCTTGCCAGATTTATTGGAACAATATGTGTTGGAATAACTTGAAGTTTAAACTAAATTTTTTGAAGTTATTATGTCGACAACCCTGAGAACATTGATGTCCTTGCTTGTTGAAATCTTACAGTCTATAAAACTTTAGCATAGTATATAGTATCGAACTTAAATGAGGAACTTGACCAGTAATACCTGAAATTCTTATCCATTCTTATACATGGTTGTGGTCACACATTTAAAAATTAAGCATAGTGTATAGTATCAAACTTAAACAAGGAACTCCACCAGTAATTTCTGAAATTCTTATACATGATCATGGTCACACAATTAAAGGCCACAGACTTATGATATTAACATTAAAATAAATGCAATTAAGTGAAGAGCTGGCTAAGTTGTTTGAATACCATTTGGTTCTGGATTATAGTCTATATTCCCTTGAGCCTACCAAGTTAAGGTGGTATGAAACCAGTCCATGACTAGCTTCTGTGTGCTTGTGGACGTTGCTATTGAAGTGATTAGAATTTGTTCTTTTTGCTCACATGCTGCATGCAGTTGCAAGTCATGACATTTAGATTTCCATATTTGAATGTTTGAAGGTTGTTTAAATATTCTTTTTTACCTTTTCTTTTCTTGTATCAATAGACTTGCAAATTAAAACTTGCTCCCTTTTCCATTTTACAGCACAATACTCCATTTTCAAAATAGGAAATCGGATTTTCTAGGGTGGCTCATTAATCATTGTTACGTTGATTGGTGTCAAGAGACTTGATTCTATCTTTTCTAAAATTTAAATTAAAATATTTGGTTCCTTTCCATCTTCAATGCATTAACACTTTGTATTTCACTGGAATTTGCACTCAATTCCTTCTATCTACAATACTTTTCTTTTTGATCAACTTTTAGGATTAGTCACTGGAACTCTAGTATCATGGCATCCAATAAGAAGCAATCTGAGGGTATTGCTTGGCTGTCCATGTTCAATGATGAGGAAGATGGCGAGATGGAGGATGAATTAGCAATGTCGCCTGAGCCTAAGGTATCCTCTGTCTCGAATCATTCCCCCCTTTTTTGAGAACTGGATTTAAATAGGACTGAGGAATGGCTATTGTTGTATTATTTGTCTTCTATTTGTTCCTTCATTATTATTTTCTTGCATTGATGGAGTCGTGTTTCTTAAACATGAAAATATCCTAGACTTTTTAGATATTGACATCACCTTAGGCACTTTGGCGTTGCCATACTTGCCATGTAGGTTACCTTCTACTAGGGAACCATTTTCTCCTACTTTATTGTAGTAGTAAGTTAATAACTTGCATTTGTTTCTGATTTCAGGATGGAGGGCTAGATGGTAATGGTCGAGTCCTAACTTGGGAAGAACTTCAAACAACAAATGGTATATATCGCCTTTTGATTGAATTATGTTCTGCTAAATTTATTCTATCATTTCTTTGGACACCTCATCCTAATACTGGCTATGCTCAGAGAATGAATATTACTTGATTAATCTTTTAGCGTTAAAGAAGAATGTTTTAAAAGAATTTGTCTATAACTATTTATTTGAGAATGTGCCAATTTTATGGACTTTATTTGGGTGTTTGAGAATAAGATTATTGAAAAAGAAGTTCAAACATTACATTAGGGTGGTTTCAGTTCACTTTTCCATGTAAAAGTGGCCAAGTAAACAGCTAGGGGAAGTATTTTTGGTCTATGTTGCATTGGAATGATGACATTGTTTTCTTTTTCTTTTTCTGTTTATCATTTTAACTCTTGGCCCACTGTTTTTTCATTAAAACTTTCTTGAACTTTTTTGCTTTTATAAACTTTCTTGAATGCGTTTTAGTAGGTGATTTGCTAGATGGAGGATCATCGGGATCTGTTCAGGTTTTGACACGTAGCAGTGTTTTGAGCCACATCATACTATGCAAGTTGATGCTGTAGCTGGGTCAGATGGCGCAGAACATGGAGAAACATCTTAGGAAGAGCAAAAATTTATGATCCATTGGATAAATTTCTCCCATCACCACCCAAAGTTAAATGCTTTGGAGACCTACAATTGAGTTCCATATTGCAGTCATCAACAAATTACTCTCAATAAATGTTAGAGATGTGCTAATTTATGGAATTGAATTGGAGTGCTTTGCTCCCCTCCCCCAAAAATAAAAAAGCAGCTTTTGTGTGCTTGTGTGGTTTGATGTCTTTTTCCTTTTCCTTTGTGCCACACTAGAGCTCCGCATTTAATTTGCTAGGACTCTCTAAATTCTTAAGCTTTTTTCGTTATTTTCGTTTTTTTGGATTGACATTATTTTCATATTATATTTATTGAATATGGTTAAATCAATGGGGTGGTGCTTTGGAAGAGGTGCAATCTAATATTTCACTCTAATCTCTTCTGATTTCCAGTCCTGTTTAGTGATTGTACATAGTATAGCTACACAGACAAATAATTCTAAGGTCCGGTAGGAACACTTGAATATAGTGATTGGAGTTTATAATTTTGGCATTGCAAATTTTGAGAAAAGATTTAGTGTGGGAATCTGCCTTCTCAAAATGAATTTTAGGTGTAGAAGTGTGGAAATCACTTAACTTGTGTGGTGTTTTTCAATGAATACAGCAACTTGTGTGGTTTGATTCCTTAACACGTTCCCTTAAATATGTGTTTGATACTCTAAAATCTTCTCAGACATTGCTCATTCTGTGATTAAAAACTATCGAGTTATCCAAAAAAGTGATAACTTGCCAAAACTTCTCTGTATCATGTTTTTTGGCCACTAAACTTCTGTTTCATTAAATATTCCTTATATTATTGTGTTTTCTTACCCCTCACCTCCCCTCTTGACATTCTGTATAGTGGAAGCTGAATGATCACCACTTTACTCATTAAAGCTTAGCATTTGTAAGTAATAATAAAAAAATAATTGCCCTCAATTTTTGAAAAAGTAGAAAGTTGTATAAAATTTGTTTAGCCTTTTCATATTTGTTCATCTTTCATGACACATTGCTTTGATTTTATCATTGTAGAGAAAGATAAATAAATTTCTTGAGTATAAGAAGGCTGGAAAAAGTTTTAATGCAGAAGTTCGCAATATTATGGACTATCGGAACCATGACTTCCTGTTGCATGCTGTGAGGTATCAGGACATTGACCAAATAGGATCTTGTTTCTATAAAGATGTATTTGACCATCATGGATATGACCCAAGTGACTACTATGACGAAATAGGTCCTCAACTGTTTCTTCTCTACATCTACCTTGTTGACTATTTTTGTTGATTTATTTTGATGATATGACTTCTTTTGCATGTCCCCTAACTGTCACAAGCAAAGGTAGATATGAGGCGTGATAGTGACAGAAAAGAGCTAGAGAAGAAAAAAGCACAGAAAGTTGAATTTGTGTCTAGGGGAGAACAACCAAGTATTGTAACTGGTGTTTCAAGGATCAATGTACTTGTTGCAGGTTATAAGGCAACCTAGTTTACCTATGGTATAACAAAGGTCATTCTTACCACTCATTTTCCATTTTATTTTGATTTTTTCCCTTCTCTCTTCAGGTTCTTTTGTGTCTTCAGGTGGTTTGCATTTGATGCCTCCTATAGTTGAGGTCACCAATCGTGATGCTAGACAGAACAAAAAATCAAAGTGGGACAAGGTATTCATTTAAACAAATCCACCAACATTTGCACCTTGCTTGAAACTTTTATTTGTGCTCACAAGATTTTAGTGAATAATCTTGTTTAGGTGGATGGTGATCGGAAAAATCCTTTGCCTTTTGTGGGGCAGGATTCTGGATCTACTGGTGGGGTTCATGCTGCAATATTATTTACTGGTAATGTTGGTGGTGGATACATGCTTTTTGCGTAACATTATGAGCAACTTTGGGCTTCTTTATGTTTTCTTTTTTTGCTTTTATATTTTGGTTTCACATGTAGATATGTTATTTGTTTCTCATGTTGCCCATTTGAGCAAAACTGTTAAAGGACAACTAGATCCCTTAAGCTTTGTTTTCTTACATTAATTGCGTTAACATTTTGTTTGAAGGGTTAATTTTTTTTTCCTGTAGTAGTTTAGATATGTTAAGTGATTTACTGACTGCTCAATTGTTTCTTTTATTCTGTTGGTTGTTTTGGCATTTACTAAGGTTATGTTGCTTGAGTGATTTATTTTGGTGATGCCATAACTAACGCATTTCATGATTATATGCTTGGTATTGGTTGATAAATGAATTATCATCTTGGTTGTTATTTTTCACCTTGTTATTTTTTTTTCTTGTACATGGATATACATTTTATTTCAAGTCTCAAATACCTTATGATGAAGCAGAGCGTCACTAAAATCACTAAAACTATGAAAACTAGCGCTGGTTTCAGTATAAAACTGCTGAATTTAATGTGGTCCTTATAAGTTGGTGACCATTGTTGATCTGTTCTTCTCTACGGTATGTGGGGATTTTGGACTAGGGTAGTTCTTATTTTTTAAACCGGATAATTTGATCAGGTTTTAATTCCTCTAGTCGTGTTTGTGATTGAGAGAAGCAAAAATCTAATTTTGCATTGACATAACTAACAAAACGTGATATGTTTGATACTTATGGCCATTGTTGTCATGTTAGACAAGCAGCAAAAAACGACAAAAGGCAGAGGCGAAAAGATCAATTGAAAGGAAGTAAAGAAGGTCATGAGGTACACTCATTTTGGTCCGTTAAACTAATACCAGTGGCCATATTTATTTTATTTTTAGTGAAATACCTCTAACCATTATATAGTCCTACATATTGTTGTCTACAATAATAAATTGTTTGACTATTCGCCTATATGGTAACTTTCGGCCTTTCACAAAGTCACTATTCTATTTATTATAAAAAGGATAATAGTGTCCAAATTGTGATTGTCACGGCGGGATTTCAATAAGCTAAATGATTGGTTTCATGTCGCTTAAGCATTTTTTAGAGCACACAAAATCAGGACTTCAACTACACTGGCATTACAATTGCAAATTGCACCACAATGATCTCTTAATGTAAAGTTTATGATTCACTGGTAGACGATAAAATGTCCAAATATCAATATTCCTATTGACTATTTATCTCATTCTAAATTTTGTAGATGATGAGGATTTCTTTAAAAACTGGAAAATAAGAATGCTAGTATGTTCAATATACCTCTTCAAAAGTAAATCAATGTTGGATGGAAGATTGGTCATCGAAATATCTTTTAAGTTTATATTGATCCCATCGAATGATTTAAAGCCGTGGGGCATGAATGGTTTCTGGACAAAATATTGCGAGCCGATGACACTTTGTTATAATTACATGTTCCTAAGCTAAACAAATCAAATTTTGTTTCTTCAACGACTATGTTTCAAACAGAGGAATGAGAAAATAACAAGAATTCCAATGGAAGATGATGACGAAGATGTTCTTTACCAGCATTTTGTCATATGAGCCACAATGAATGACCCAATTCATCCATCTATGAGCTTTACCCAAGTCATCCATCTAGGAGCATTCTCCATGTGTTAGTTCTTTCTCCTTGTTCAATTAAATAGATAGAAGAGTGTGTGTGTTACTTATGCATAAGTTACTCTATTCTTCTCTTCTTTTCCATTCAGAAATAGAGCATTTTCATTACTAAGAGTTCATATCAAACCAAGCTTAATGAAGAACTTCAGAATCACAACATATCAATTTAGGAGTTTTTCATACGTTAGAGTTAATAACACAAATCATGCCTTAAGGGTACAACTTTGATCAGGGCCAAGTCATTCATCACCCAATTTATTGATAGGAATATTGTTCATTTACCAAATAATTGAACCTATATATATAACTACTAAAACAGATAACTCAAGAATTCAACAAAAACATCATCCCACAAGCATCTGTCCACATTCTTTGTCAAACAACACCAGCATTAATCAAGAAGGGGGGAAATGGACTTTTAAGATCATGTTTTTATTCTATGCATATCGAAGTAAAAAGAAAAAAAAATAAACCAAAAGATGGCTGCTCTGTTTCATATATGAAGTTGTTGTTCATATTTTAGCAACTACTACTGTAAAAAAATATTAACAAATAACTTTATTTTTAAGTGATAGGAAAGCATAAACGGATGTAGCAAAAAATTATTTAAGAAAGGAGAAATTGGTGTGTACTAGGTAAAAAGAGGATGTAGGTTTCTTTTATACTTTGTCCTTAAAATATATGAGGCCTTTATTAATGTCGCAGTAACTTAGGGATAGCGTAGACAATAACCAAAATGATCCCTATGCTTTTTGGTTGGATCAAGAAAGCTTGCTCCTTCACAATCATGCCAAATCAATTTCTGAATTTCAAACATTAAAGTCATAAGACACAATAAAACAAACCACACATTAATTAAGGGTAGAGTTTTGACCAAGTTCAAGCCACTTATCTCTCAATTTATGTCCATGATGAAAACTGAGTCTTATTTATCAACTAATCAAACAATATATAACTACTAGAACATATAATTTGATATTCAACAGAAGCATCATCGCACAAACATCTGTCCACATTCTTCATCAAGTGCCTGCATCATCACCAACAGCTGCATTAATCAATCAAGTAAAAAAAAAAGACTATTAAGATTATGTTTAGATTATAATCGATGTTGTTAGATGTAGTAGCATTACCATTTTGTAGTCTTTTATTTTGAAAAAAAAACTTATTTGAACATTTGTTTTTAATGTGTTCTCAAAAAGAAAAAATAAAAGTCAAATTTTGGAAAACAAAAAAGCAGAACATCTTTTTTATGTTTTGTTACTTTTTATTGTACAAACTTAGAGAAGAGGCTGATATCATTGTATTTTAATTTCATTAATAGCAATCTTAACAATAAAATAAACTATGTTTTCACCCCTCACTTCACCGTTTTAAATATGTTTTTCAAAATAATCAAGCAAACATAGTTTTCATTTTTTGTTTTTAAAACTTGTTCTGAAAAATTATTTTATAGAACTATTTTAGGAACATATAAACACAAAGTAGAATCAAGGGCGTAGTTTCTCTGTTTCACACCGCCATTTTCGATCATATTATAATAACTACTGCAAACAAAGAAATCTTGAAATCATCTTCAACAAGAAACTCTATTTTTTAGTGATAGGAAAGCAAAAATAATTGAATAAAAACGAACTTGGCATATAGAGAGCAAAAAGAAGTTACAAGTTTCTTTTATTTTCCATCACTTTCAAGAGTTTGTTCTTTATATATTTGAAAGTGTTTTATTCTGGGAGAATCTATGGAGGGCTCTAATAGAATCAAATATCAAAATAATCTTTTAAGTTTTTTTAATATATGCCAGTCATTCTTTTTCCCCTTAACAACATTTAACCTCTTTAAAATAAACAAAACTTTTTTCACTTTTTAACTCAACCAGCACAATGGAGAGAATTAACAGCATATATATATTTAAGTCAATTTACACTTGTATTTAAGTTAGTTTTCTAACTGAATTAGTTCCACGGTTTTATTCCTTGATGCTAGCTGTATTGTAACATCCTCTATATAAAGACACGTGTATGAATAAAGATCACAGAATATCTTTTTACTTTTCTCAGTTTCAAAGGGTCTCAGTTCTCTATTTTTCCTCCTTCGTTATCTTTGTTTCTTTCTCAATTTTTCTGGAGCGTTCTGCAGATTTATCAGAGGTGATTTCTGTATTATGGTATCAGAGCGATCATTGCTCTAATTGCTTCGTAACGCTGATCGTCATGGCTGATTCTTCTTCCTCATCTCAGATTTCCGATGCAGCACAGAATCCATCCAATCCATATTATATTCACCCTAACGAAAATCCTTCGTTAGTTCTCGTTTCTCCTGTTCTAAGTGGATCGAATTATCATTCTTGGTCCAGAGCGATGAAGATGGCTCTGCAATCGAAAAACAAATTTCATTTTGTCGATGGCACTATCTCTCCACCGATGATGACAGATCCGCTGTTCCCGATCTGGGAGCGTTGCAACACAATGGTCGTCGCCTGGCTCACACGATCGATGTCTGCAACGATAGCTCAGAGTATTCTGTGGATTGACAAAGCTTCAGACATTTGGGATGATCTTCGGAGTCGGTTTGCGCAGTGTGACGTCTTCCGTATCGCCGATCTACAGGATGAATTACACATGCTTAAGCAAGGAGACTCATCTGTAAGTGAATATTTCACTAGGCTTAAAATCATTTGGGATGAACTTCTCAACCTTCGTCCATTGCCTGTGTGTAATTGCAATACACGCTGTTCTTGTGGAGTTTTCGAAAGAATTAGTAAATACCAACAGCAAGATTACGTTATTCGCTTTCTCAAGGGACTTAATGATCGATATTCAACTGTTAAGTCTCAAGTCATGATATTAGATCCTCTTCCCCCTATCAATCGTGTTTTCTCGTTGGTCTCACAACAAGAAAGGGAAATGGGTCTTCTTCCAACTCCACATGATGCTACGGTGCTTCTTGCTAAAACAGGACATTTTTCAAGTTCTCAAGGCAATAATCGTCCTCAGAAACAGTGTACTTACTGTGGTAAGCCAAGACACACAGTTGATACTTGTTACAAGAAACATGGCTATCCTCCTGGATTTAAGTTCCGCAACAATTCTGTGGTTAATAATGTTGCTCAAGCACTTGATAATAAAGAGAACCATGTTCCTTCTGCTATAAGTCCAAAGGATCAGGGTCCTAGTGAGAAACCTCATCTTGGTTTTACGGCTGAACAATACCAGACTCTCCTACAATTGGTTCAAAAAGGATCTTCTGCTTCTAATCATGCTATCAACAGTGTTGCATCAGGTGACAGTGTTTCTTTTTCAATTAAAGATTTCTGGATTTTAGATACTGGTGCTACTGACCATATCTGTTCTGTTTCTTCTTCCTTTATATCGCTTATTCCTATTTCTCCCATCGTCGTAAGTTTACCAAATGGCTCCACTGTTCTTGCAGATCATTCTGGTTCTGTTCAAGTCTCTGCCTCTCTTACCTTACATAATGTTTTATTCATTCCACATTTTCAATTCCACATTATTTCCATTTCCCGTCTTACTAACTCCTTTTCATGTTGTGCCATATTTCAGCACAATCTCTGCTTCCTAATGAGCCAGCCCCAATGGGAGATGATTGGTTTAGCTAAAGAACGAGAAGGACTTTATTTCCTCCCTCATCAACATTCTGCTCGTTGCTTAGTTTCTGCTGTGGATGTTCCAAATGATTCATCATGTAATTCTCCCTTTGATTTGTGGCATTTTAGGTTAGGCCATCTTTCTGATTCTGTTTTCAAGTATATTCAGCAGCTTCATCCTTATGTTGTTTCAGACAAAAATTTTGATCATTGTGATTCTTGTCATATGGCTAAGCAAAAACGCCTTCCTTTTCCTGTTAGTCAATCACATTCCAATAAAGCTTTTTCCATGTTACACATTGATCTTTGGGGTCCTTTTCATCTGACTTCTATTACTGGTCACAACTATTTTCTTACTGTTGTTGATGATTGCACTCGCTACACATGGATTTTTCTTCTTCATAATAAATCAGAAACTAGGCAGGCTCTTAAGAATTTCATTGCCCTTGCTGAAACTCAGTTTCATGCTACAATTCAAATCATTCGTTCTGACAATGGTATTGAATTTCTTATGCCTGATTATTATGCTACCAAGGGTATCTTACACCAAACCTCATGTGTAGAAACTCCTCAACAAAATGGCATTGTTGAACGCAAGCATCAACACATACTCAATGTTGCTCGTTCTTTGTTGTTTCAGTCTGCTTTGCCCAAACTTTTTTGGTCTTATGCTGTCACTCATGCAGTCCATATAATCAATCGTCTTCCTACCCCTTTTTTGAATAATGTCTCTCCCTTCTTCTCTCTTCATCAGGTGCACCCTGACCTCACAGATTTAAGGGTGTTTGGTTCCCTATGCTTTGCTAATACCCTTTCTCGCCATCGAACCAAACTTGATCCCCGAGCTCGAAAATGTGTGTTCTTAGGTTATAAACCTGGTGTCAAAGGTTATATCCTTTTTGACTTAGTTTCCCGCCATACTTTCCTTTCTAGAGACGTTCATTTCTATGAACACCTGTTTCCATTTCAGTCATCTTCCCTTTCTACCTCCCATACTACTTCTCTGCCCTTGCCTCAAGCCCCTTATCCTCTTGATTTTCCTGATCCTTCTCTTGTTGTGCATTCGGCCCTCCAGGATTCTGTCACTGGTGAATCTTCTGTTCCTCCTCGCAGGTCTACTAGGCAACGGCAGGCCCCTTCATATTTAAGGGATTATCATCACAACCTTCTCTCTTCAGCTCAACCTCTCTCTTCCATGGGTAATGGCTCTTCTCCTCATTCTTTAAATTCTGTTCTTTCTTATGCTAACCTTTCCTCTTCATATAAACATTTTAGTCTTTCCATATCTTCACATTTTGAACCAAAAACTTATAATCAAGCTGTAAAACATGAGATTTGGCGTCACGCTATGGCTGCTGAGATTTTGGCCTTAGAACAGAATCAGACATGGACTCTTACTCCTTTACCTCCTGGTAAATCTGTTATTGGTTGCAAATGGGTTTACCGGAACAAATTTCGAGCTGATGGTAGCCTTGAACGAGCAAAGGCTCGCCTTGTTGCAAAGGGGTACACTCAAACTGAGGGTGTGGATTATCTTGACACATTTTCCCCTGTTGCCAAGCTTACTACAGTCCGCTTATTGCTCTCTCTTGCTTCAGCTCACAATTGGCATCTTCACCAACTTGATGTCAATAATGCCTTTCTACATGGTGATTTAGATGAGGAGGTTTATATGCAGGTGCCTCCTGGTTTTCATTCTCCATCTCCTCACCTTGTTTGCAAGCTTCAAAAATCTTTATATGGGCTCAAGCAGGCCAGTCGACAATGGCATTCCAAACTATCTCATGCCTTACTTTCTTATGGTTATGTTCAATCAAAATCTGACTATTCTCTATTTGTTCACCGCACTACCGGTTCTTTTACAGCCCTTTTGGTTTATGTTGATGATGTGCTTCTTACTGGCAATGACCTTGGTGAAATTCAACGTGTCAAGGGCCTTTTGGATTCTGCTTTCAGGATCAAGGACCTTGGTGAGCTCAGATTCTTCCTCGGCCTTGAGGTGGCTCGGTCCAAACAAGGTATTTCTCTTCATCAGCGCAAGTCCACTTTAGAGCTTCTTCATGATTTTGATTTTCTTGACTGCAAACCCATCAAAACTCCCATGTATCGTGCTGCCAAGTTGTCCAAAGATGTTGGTACCTTACTTCCTGATGGTTCTTCCTATCGTTCACTCATTGGTCGTTTGATATACCTTACTAATACCAGACCGGATATTTCCTATGCCGTTCAGCAGCTTAGTCAGTTTATGGCTTCCCCTACTGACCTTCATCTTCGAGCTGCCCACAGGGTTCTTAGATATCTCAAATCTTCTCCTGGCAGAGGTGTTTTCTTTCCTTCTTCATCTGACCTGAAGCTCAAAGGTTTTAGTGACTCAGATTGGGCTGGTTGTTTGGACACACGTCGCTCTGTTACTGGTTATTGTGTTTTCCTTGGTCCCTCACTGATCTCTTGGCGTTCCAAGAAGCAAAATACTGTCTCTGCTTCTTCTTCAGAGGCAGAATACCGAGCTTTAGCCTCTCTCACATCCGAAATTCAGTGGCTTCTTTACTTGTTACGTGATCTTTTTATACCTCATCCATCTCCTGCTCTGATTTATTGCGACAATCAATCTGCCAGGCATATTGCAGCAAATCCAACCTTCCATGAGCGGACTAAGCACATCGAGATTGATTGCCATATCGTTCGTGAGAAATTACAAGCTCATATTCTTCATTTGCTACCTATTCATACCAATGATCAGCTTGCTGACATCTTTACCAAGCCTTTGGATCCCAAACCATTTACTGCTTTCATGTCCAAGCTGGGTTTACATGACTTACACTGCCCAGCTTGAGGGGGGGTAACAGCATATATATATTTAAGTCAATTTACACTTGTATTTAAGTTAGTTTTCTAACTGAATTAGTTCCACGGTTTTATTCCTTGATGCTAGCTGTATTGTAACATCCTCTATATAAAGACACGTGTATGAATAAAGATCACAGAATATCTTTTTACTTTTCTCAGTTTCAAAGGGTCTCAGTTCTCTATTTTTCCTCCTTCGTTATCTTTGTTTCTTTCTCAATTTTTCTGGAGCGTTCTGCAGATTTATCAGAGGTGATTTCTGTATTAAGAATATGTGAAAAGTTGACAGATATAAAATTTTTAAATAAAAAAACACAAGAAAAGATAGCTCCTCTGTTTCATCCCTTAATACATGAAGCTACTGATGATATTATAGTAACTGCTACTGGAAAAAAGTAATTAAAATAAATTTCAACAATCAACTCTGTTTATTTTTTGTTCAAAACAATCAACTCTGTTCTTGAGTGAAAGGAAAACACAAACGTGACAAAAAGATCATTTACGAAAAGATAAATTATCGTAGAGGGCCAAAAAAAAAAAATCAGATTCAAGTTTCTTTTATGCTTCGTCTCTTCACACATGAAATTTTATTGATTCCCAAGAAAAAAAAACACAGACAAAAAGCAAAGTGATACAAACTCATAAATCTCGTCAGCAAAGAACTCATAAAGCTAACCAACCTGAAGATGATATCATGGATGATGAACTAATCCTTCTATATATTAAAGCTATCCTGCAATACCAAATCATAATATAGTTTGCCTCAAAAAATATAGTTTTGAAAAAAGATAACATTGGCATAAGCATGATATAGTTATCAATTTTTTATTTCCTTCCTCTTTATCTAAACTTTTTTTGAAATAATATTTTTTAATGTCGAAATATCATACCTTCACTGAGGATAGCCCTTCCATTGTTTTGTTAACGTCTCCTTCATCCTTCCATTCCATGTCATGCTCTTCAATTTTCACTTTAGACAATTTTGGTGTTTTCAACACTCCTCTACAAAACATCTTCATTTTTGGGCATCCACTTATTTCTATCTTTTTTAATGCTTGGAATTCAAGGGTGTGACTTTGCGAAGAAAACATCTTCAAGCTTGGCATGTCAAAAAGTTTGATCGTCCACAATTGGTTGAATGTGATTCCACCTTGTACATCTTCATTGGTGTCATTCTTTACAATTTCCTCCATCTTTTTGCAATCATTTATCTCCAACCACCTAAGACTCACTAAGCTTTTAGTAGTTGAAGTTGTCACTAAATGGATGAGCTGATGACATCCACATATGGACAACTTCCACAAATCTTTAAATAGTGAGATTTTCCCCTTAAAATCAATAATCCGGTGCTGTGATGGGAATATCTCCCCAAAGGAACAATGCTCCACATAAAGATTATAAAAATGAGGAAATCTTTCAAGGTAGCTATGGGGAAAGGTTACCCCTTCATCCATGAAGCTTTCTACGTAAAGAGTGATCACGTTTGGAAATACATCCGTAATAATTGTGATATTCTTCGAATTTAAAGCCATGCTACTGCAAGTGGAAGTTACCTATAGATTGATAATTAATAAGGCAATTACCATGATTAGTGGGCAATTCAATAAATTAAACCAAGATATTGTTTTAAAGAATTAAATCTTTCTTCATGGATCACTCTTCTTTTGCTAACATTTATAGCTTTTATCATTCCCCTAAAATCATGTCTGGATGTTAAAATTAGAAAAATAAAAATTCTTTAAATTAATTTTATTGCCCACTTTCTTTTCTCTAAATTGAACTAGACAAAAGATAATCATTTCTAGCTTGGAATTCACATTTTGTGTTAGCCTTTTCACAGTGAAAATTTACTGTAAATTGATCACTAATAAAAACATTACTAGAAGAAGGCAATTTAGTAGTTTAGGTTAAGATACTTTTCTAATAGAATAATTTCCTATTTTATTGTAAATAAAATATTTCCTAACAAATCTGTCATCTTCAACTAATATTTATATTTTAATTATTAATTTTCCCCCAATAAAATCACATCCATACTTCAAAATAAAAATGAAATCTTTTAACTCATTTTACTGCCCCTTTTTTCTAGCCAGATATTTAACAATCAATAATAACACTAAGTACAGTCTACCACATTCATAAATCATCATTTGCTTGTACAATTTTGTGTGCAATTAGAGTCATGTAAAGTTTATAAATCATTCATGGTTAGACGACAGAATGTCCAAATTTCAATATCTGTATTAAATATTTATCTCATGTTGAATTCTAGATGATGAGAAATTCTTTAAAAGTGAAAAATAAGAATTTCAATACGTTCAACGTACCTCTTCAAAAGTAAATAAATGTTGGATGGTGTTGTTGAGATTGGTCATCCAAATATCTTTATGAGGTTCATATTTACTCACTCGAATGCTTTGAAGCGGGGCATGAATGGCTCCTGGACAAAACATTATGAGATGAGGACACTCTGTTATAGTTACATGTTCCAATAAAGGAAATCTGAAAGTATAATTGTAGCCACAAAATCTCTTCAATCTTGGTAAATCATCAAGTTCCATAAACTTCATCTGGTTGAAAAAGATTTCTTTGTCCTCATTATCCTCTCTTTTCTGCTTCGTTATAATTTCCTCAATTTGATCACAATTACTGATTGAGAGACGTGTGATATGGACCAAGCTTGCAGCTGCTGATGATGTCATCACAGTGGTCAGCCCATCACACCCATTTACTTCAAGATGTGTTAGACTCAGTGGCGCAACCACTGATGATGACTCCATCTCTTTATGATAATCATTCAAATCTTCAAAACCAAACACCATCTCCAACTTGTCACAATTGCTGACTTCCAATTTTTCCAAATTGTTTAAAGATTTCAGCACATGAAAAGGCACCAATTTCATAAAGTCACAGCTTTTCACAATCAATGTTTTCAAGTTGCTAAATGTGGTTCCCCTTTCTACATCTTCGTCAGTTTCATTCCTTACAATTTCTTCCAATTTTTCACATTCATCTATCTCCAATGTTTCAAGATTCACCAAACTCTTGACAGCTGAACATGTCACTAAATAGACAAGATGATGACATTTGGACACCTTCAACGCTGTCAAATTATGAAATGAAGTGGTGCATAATGCATGTGATGGGAATATCTCCTCAAAAGAACAATTCTCCACATGAAGTGCGTTCAACTTTGGAAATCTTTCGAGCAATGTATATGGAAATGTTACCCACTCATCAACAAATCCTTTTATGCCAAGAATTTCCACTTGAGGACAACGGTCCGTTGGAAATTTGTCATTCTTTATCATGATAGCATCATCTTCATCTAACACCAGCTCTCTTGATGTCACATATCGCTGTGAAACAATTATGGGCAAAGATATTATTGAATTATAACAACATAATTTCATATTTTGTGCTAAGCAACGTTTATATTCAAATAATAATGTCCTATTTTTGTATCACGTCATTTCGTACTGAATTAGAAGTTTAGTTATATTTTTTTTATTTTGTCCAAAAGTCAAACGAACTCACTAGAAGAAACAAAACTTTCAATAAATTGTTGTCCATTTTCTTTGTCATCAAAGAAGTGTTAGACAATGGAACTTACATAGATGAATAATTATGTATAAGCTGGAACTAGTAATAATTGAACTTCCTAGACGCACCTGTTGGTAGAATGTTTTGGAAAGATTGGTGTCCCAAATTTCATGATGTTCTCCCCAATAAACTTGTGACAGTTGAACACTTCTAAGGGATGGTGTATCAATAAGTCCTGGAGAGAATTCTTTGAATTTCGGACATGCTTTTATGACAAGTTTATCCAATAATGGAAACCTGAAAGTATAATTGTGGCGGCAAAATTTGCTTAATCTTGGCAAACGAGTAAGTTCCAGTGACTCCAGCTTTTTGAAAAATATTTCTTTGTCCACATCATCCTCTCCTTCCTGCTTTGTTATAATTTCCTCCATTTTATAGCAGGCATCAACTGAGAGACGCGTCAGATGGACCAAGCTTCGAGCAATTGATGATGTCATCAAAGTGGTCCACTCACCGCACCAATTCACATTAAGATGTGTAAGATTCGGTGAAGAAACCACGGATGGTGACGAGCTTCTCATAATGGAATTATTGCTGAGAGTCAATTTTAGAAAGCGAGCAACATCTTCCCCTCCAAAAGCCTTCTCAAAGTTCCCATTCAACTGTAGATCCTCCAACTTTGTAAAGCTTTTCAATAATGATCTGTACGAAATAGTTGTTGCTTCTTTAGCAGCTAGATAAAGAAGTTTAACATTGGGGAAGTGGTACATTGGGAACTGGCCACTCCCTATCATCTCAGCTACTCTATCCAACAATGTCATCTCCTCCAATTTTTGAATAACCTGAACAATTATAAATCAATAATAACTAAATTGTGTAGAAAACTGTAACAAATAATTAATACAATAAATGGTATAAGCTTTTCTTATGATAGTATCTTCAAATAAAAATTTGATACTTATTTCTCAATTTTGACTTTCGTATTTCTTTAACTTTAAAAATGAATTATGTTAAATTAAAGTGAATATCAATTTTTAGTCTAGAGTTTCAATATTCCATTATGACATGAAAATATTATTTCTCCTTTCTTTTTAAAATGAAAATATAAAAATAAAGCTTATGACGTCTCAATTTTGTTTTTTTTTTTAAAAAAAACACTATCCCGTGATTCACGTCCACCAACACAATTTTTTTTAGGACTGCGACCGACACACATAATTAAAAGCAAAAAGGTGAGGATTAGAGTCCCTCTTTTTAATTATTTTATTATTATATAATATCTGTTAATTAAAATAATTACTATGAATATTTCATTTTTGAAATTTTAATTATCAGATCCTAAATAGCGATCTATTAAATATTCGAGTGGTAGAAGTAATTCACATTTTTAAATACTCAAAAGTGTCGAAAGCAAGCATTCTTTAGGTTGCAGAACAAAATAATTTGATGTTTCATTATTTAGTTTAATGCTTAAAGTTATTTCGCCCCTCTTTACTTAGCTTACATTGAAAACATACAAATAACCAATGGATAGCTAATTTAAAACCGTACCTCATCATGATGGGAGAATAGAGGATATTTTGAGTTTAGTGTGCACTCTTCCTCATGTATTTCTGATGAACTTGAGATTTCCTTTTCAAATATCTCTAATTCACCACATTCTCCAATAGATAACCGATGAAGGTGTGGCAATTTTAATGTGTGTTGGTGTGGATAGAAGTTCCTCAACTCTTGAAGGTAAGAAAGATGAAGGGAAGTCAGACTAGGAAACTCAAATGTAACAGCAGCAGATTCTAAAACTTGATCCTTTGCAACAATCACATCTACACCACATTGACGTATTTCAAGCTTTTCAAGACCACAAAGCATGCCTTTGGCTATAGATGCAGGAAATATACTTGTGAGGCTTTCACATTTAGAAACATCTACGCTCCTTAGACTTGGGAACGAGACGTTTCCTTGGTGGTGATTGCTCCACACATTCTTCAATTTGGGCAAATTCCACAACTTTAACTTTTTCATTGGCACAACCATGGATGATGACTCCATCTCTTTATCATCTTTCAAATCCTCAAAATCAAACACTATCTCTAATATGTAGCATTCCCAGACATATAGTTCTTCCAAGTTGTTTAAAGATTTCAGCACATGAAGGGGCATCAATTTCAGAAAGCCACATCCTCTCACCATCAATGTTTTCAAGTTACTGAAAGAGTTGTGTGAAAGTTGGTCATCCCATATCAATGCAATTAAACTATTTAAATAGGATAATTCCAATGTCTCTAACTTTGGAAATAACACCTGCAGAAGGAAAATATAATTAAACGAAAATCACTTTTAAACTTAGGCTTATTTTTCATGAAAGATTGTTTGAATGTGTAAATAATGTTCCCATCTACCACACTATTTTTTCAAGAGATCAGATTGCCAAAAGTTCAATTTCAAATTTTAAGTTCATAACAAAGAGTAATTAAGAATATAAACAGACTGTAAAATGTTATAGCATCTAGCGTAATGTCAAAGAAAGTAATTCTAGTGAAAGTAATTTTTGTAAATACATAAAAAAAAAAAAGCAACGTAAATAATTTAAGTGAAAATGATATTTGCAAGTGATTAAATTTGAAGTTCTGTAGGAGGTTAAAAGAAAAAATAAGAATAATTAAATTAATATGAATGTACCTTATTGTTGAAAAGATATTCAAAAAAATTATTACAGTGGTTAATCATCAAATCCATAATCTACAATCACATAACTATTTCAGTGATACGAACAACTCATGTATTAAAATACTTAAAAATATCGAATTCACATGTTTCTAGGTTGTACAACAAATAGTTTGAGGCTTAATTATTTATTTCAATACTTGAAGTTTGATTTTTGCTTTTATTAGCTAATTTTAAGTAATTTAAAGAAAAGAAAAAACCGTGAACTTTCATGATAGCCAAATCTCAGAGCAAGTAATTATAGGGAGAGTGATTTTTGCGGTAAATTAAGTTTGAAATTTTGTAAGAAGAGGGAATAAGGGGAAAATGTGAATAAAATAATCATAACATACCTTGTTGAAAAGTGATTTGGAAATTTCATTGGATGCCTTGTTTGTTGCTCCATCCTTGACGCAGAGATCAGCAGTAACAGCATGCCCATTTCCTTGGCAATTATTGCTACACACATTCTTCAACTTTAGGAGATTCCATAGCACTAACTTTTTCAATGGCACGATCACTGTTGATGACGCCATATCTTCATTATAATTCAAATATTCAAAATCGAACATATTCTCCAATTTGTAACAATTTTTGACTTCCAATTCTTCCAAGTTGTTTAAATATTTCAGCACATGAACAGGCATCAATTTCACAAAGCCACATCCTTCCACCATCAATATTTTCAAATTACTGAAAGAGTTGTGTGAAAGTTGGTCATCCCATATCAACGCAATGGAACTGTTTAACTTGGATAATTCCAATATCTCTAATTTTGGTAACAACACCTGCAGAAGGAAAATATAATTAAACAGAAGCCACTTTAGATCTTATGCTTATTTTTCATGAAAGATTGTTTAAATGGCTAAATAAAGCTCTCATATGCCACAATATCCTTTAAGAGATTGCTTAAAGTTCAATATCAAATTTCATGTTCATTAAAAAACAAATTAGGTAATTAAGTAATTAAAGAAAATAAAAGAAACTGTAATAAGCCATAGTAGCCTGTGTAATGTCAAACTAAAGTAATTCTAATGAAAGCAATTTATGTAAATACATTAAAACAAAAATAGCTAAGAAAAACTCTGCAAAACTTCATAACAGCTTAATGGCAACGTAAATAATTATAGTGAAAAATGAAGGTTGCACACATTGTAGGAAGTTAAAACAATAAAAAAATATAAATAAATAAAAGACAATATAAATGTATCTTCTTGTTAAAAAACGATTAGAAAATTTTATTAGTCGTCAATCATCAAATCCATAAGCTCCATCCACATAGATATTTTAGTGATACAAATATTTCATATATTGAAATACTCAAAAATATCGAAATCATATGTTTTTAGGTTGTAAAACAATAATTTGAGGCTTAATTTGTTTCAATAATTGATGTTAGATTGTTGCTTTTATTAGCTAATTTTAAGTAATTTTAAACAAAAACAAATGCAAACTTTCATGATAGCCAAATCACAAAGCAAGTAATTATAGAGAAAGTGATTTTTTTCCGCTAATTAAGTTTTAAGTCTTGTAAGAAGATAAAATAAGGAAAAAATGCAAATAAAATAATCTGAAGATACCTTGTTGTTGAAAAGTGATTTGAAAATTTTATTGGGTGCGTTGTTTGTTGCTCTATCCTTGATGCTGAAATCTCCAATAAGAGCAGGCAGATTTTCCATCTTCAAAGTGTGTAATTGACCAAATACAATGTTATTCGGTCCCTCACATAAATTCTCAAGGGCTTTCAAATTTTTGAGTTCCAAGCTTTCAAGGACTACGAAAGCATCTTCATGATATGCTGAGTTCAAAACAATGTATTTAATATCATCATTACTTTCAATCCAAAGATGCCTTAAACATGGAAATCCACTTGCATCAAGATTGTATAGAACATTTTCCTGCCCATTAGATCCATATAAATGCAAATCTTCAACTCCTTTTGATAAATTTCGAAGCCGAGCCGTCAAGTCGATACTACTCTCTAGCTCAAGTTTCAATATCTTTGAAGTTCTATAATTTCCTTGCCATATCCATCTCTTTCCAATGAATATTTTGTATCTCCTCAAATTCATCTTTAAGAACAAGTTCTCTGGCAACATAGAGACATTAGCAATTTGAATATCTAGAGAAGAGATTGGCAAATCCTTTAATTCATCAAGACTTGCATTTTCATTAGGTTCACTAGATCCTTCAACTTTCCACTGGTGAAAGCTATTTCCCATATACAAAACCTCCAATTTCTTTAAGCTGGACAAGAGTTTCTGTGGAATTTCTTTGAGATTGGAGCAATGAGACAAATTCAACATTTGTAGAGAAGTCAACTCTGCCAATTTAATTGGTAGCCGTTCAATTTCAGAGTAAGCAAGACTTAGGACTTTTAATTTCTTCAGGCTTCTAATCTCAGTTATATCTTCTAGCAAACAAGAGTGTAGGCACAATGCCTTTAGTCTTTGTAGGAAACTAAGCGATGGCAGTGACAAGAAATTCACATTGGTAAATGCCAACACTTTTAGCTCCTCTGAAGATTTGAAAAACATGCTGGGAATGTTCAAATCACGTCTTGTGCTATTTAGAAGAAAGAACATTAATCTTGGACCATGCAGCTCTTCTGGAAGGTCACTAATGTCACTCTCTTGTAAGCAAATTCCTTCGCAACCCTGTAGCATATTTTCGTCCGGCCATTCTCTCAACCTTCTACGTATGAATGCATGTAATTCATCAGATGCAATCAGCCATGCAACATCTCGAAACACGTCATGTATTGTAACATGATGACTAGAAATGCTATCAAGAAATAAGTTTGATAACTTTAGCTTCCTTACAGCTGTAGAGATTCCAGTGTGGGCTTCTTCCATGCTTTGTATGCCATCAAGATAATCTAAGCCCACAGAGTACATGATCAGGTCTTCAATTGAGGGATCATGGGACAACATGGCAGCGAGCAAGAAAACATGTCTGTACTCTGAAGATCCTAGATGATCGTAGCTCAACTTCAAAATGGGATTCACCTCTCTTGTTAATGTGTTGTTTCTCCTTAAAGGGTTATTCAATCGTGCAAGGGCATCTTCAAACTCATTAAGATCTTTATTCCTCAATGTCTTGGCAGCTGTTGCAATCGCTAGAGGGAGGCGTCCACACTTTCGAACAATCTCAGTGGCTATAGATATCAAGTCACCACTGCTTGAGTTATTAAGTTCTGCAATCCTCTTGAACAACTCCAATGCTTCATCCTCTGACAGAACTCCCACTTTGATAATTTTTCCACATTTCATGTTTGACAGCAGCGTTTCATTCCTTGAAGTCAGTAAAATTTTGCAACCTTCATTCTTTTTGCTATAATTTTCAACACCAAGAGAGGAAATTCCAACTTTTGCCAAATCAACTTCCTCCCAAAGATCATCTAATATTAGCAGCATATTCTTCTCTTGCTTCAACCTCTCACTTAGACGATAAGCTCTAACTTCTTTGTTGTTTTCATTGAGTTGCATACCCAGCTTCTCAGCAATCTGACCTTGAATCTTCTCAATGTTCAATTCTTGAGAAACAGTTGCCATGATCACCTTTTCAAATATCTTTTGATTCTTGGCTACCTCTGTAGCTATAGTGGTCTTGCCAACACCACCAAGCCCACACAATCCGATCATGTGAACACCGGGGTTCCTCAATTCCTCCAAAATTTGATTCATAATTGGAACTCTTGAATCAATCCCTTCATTAACTTTTGTGTTGGTTAATTCTAGGTTCGATGGGAGAGGAGGAAGGTATCCAATTTTACCAAGGTTTCTCTTTGCAAAAATTTCAGCAGCTTCTTCTGTCATTGCCTTTGCTCTTTTGCTTAGTTTATAGCGTAGCCACGGGTTGGGACATGAAGTTATGCTACACTCTGTTTTTGCTTGACTCTCTTCTTCACGAAACTTTTCTACTTGCTTTGATAGCGCATCTACTTCACCCAACCAATGAAGAACTTTTTCTACAATTTGTTCTCCATTGTTTTTAGCCTCATCTATTTGATGTTGTATGGACCTTCCTTCAAGGGTGAGTTCCGTATGTTGTCCGTTGAGCTGGTTAATGTTTCTATGATAGTAAATCAAATAACGAAGCTGCTGCCAAATTTGGTTGAGCGCTAGGTCGCGAAACTTGTCAACCAAACCACAAGGATCCATTTAATTTGTGCTCTGTTAAAAACATATAGCCAACACTCAATTAAATTTGGCTTGTTAATGCAGACATATCGGTAAGGTTGAAAACAAACGTCTTACCTTTTTTCCGTAAATTAATGACGATAAAAATTTGATATCCCCTTTTCTTTCTCTCTTTTCTACACCCTGTGAAAATCAAAGCAAGGATGAGATTGTTGAATGATTGGGATTGGACAATATTAAATTATTTTTAGTCATGCAAAGTATTATTTTCATTTATAACAAAATATGATCCAGATACTCTGTATTTTCACCTTTTTTTTTTTTTTTGCAAATAGATATTCATGTGAAAGAATAAGGTCTTGATCTTTTCCAAAAAAAATTATTTGAAATTTCATGTAGAAGTAAGGTCATAGGCAAGCTCATCACTGAACAGTTAGGACATAAATTTATTTTTTGGATTTACAATAATCCAGATGTGAAGAGAACACTAGTTTTTCTTAATTAATTGGTTGTTCTCTTGCTATATATCTGAAAGACGAGAATTTTTTTTTTGGAGTGAAAAAGACAATATTTTGCAGCAAAAGTTGATACAAGAATTGAATTGCAACGACAAAACTTGATGATACTCCCTCTTGTCCTCAATGGAAGACATAATGTAATAAAGTAATTGAACTATAGAGTGAGTGTTAAATATATATTAGATTAATTAAACACAGCGTTGTGTATGGAACAAAAATATATTGAACTTACGATAACAGATGTGAAACTTTGGAATCTGAATGTGGATAAACCTCTGGTCTACCTGCAATAATCAGCCTTCCTTAGTGTTCTAGCACAGATCAATGAAGAGACCACCCTTTTCCCCTCTCTTTATGGTGTTTTGAACATCTTCAAGAAGCCGATGGTTCATGCAAATCTAAAAGTTTTAGTAGAAACACAAGCAATTGTAAAACCAACCAGGGAAACAACATCAACTAGACTAAGAAAACAAGAAAGAAGAATTGAAAAAGAAAAAGAAAAAGGAAAAGGAAAGTAGAGAGAATAACTCTTTCTAATTTTTTGAGAGATATGAGTAGAAAAAATTCAAGAGCAGTTTTTTAGGTCTTTTTTTCCCAAGAAGAAGAAGCAAGGAAGGATTTGAAATTATGAAAGAAGACAACGAGAACAAATGAAAATATAGCGGAAATTAATGGAAAGTGTCAAGAAAAGAAATAACCTCGCAATTTACAGTAGCCCGACGTGAAACATTGCAATTTCAAGGTACATAAGGAGCAACTTCAGGATTTTTTTTTAAAAAAAAAAATCTATAAAAATGGGAGAGACAAAAAGCAAATGGAAATAAGGAGATACAAGCAAAAGCAACACAAAGTTCCGAAAAGATTTTAAAGAATAAGTTGAGAAACGAGAAAATAATAAAGAAAGAGCCAGCAAGGAGCAAAGAGTGACATGAACAGTGAAATTATGAAAGAAGATAAATTCAGGATTTTTTTTTTTGTTTTTTTTTGGTGGAGAAGGGAGAAAGGAAAAAAGGAAATCAGACAGCTGAAATTAATAACAGAAAGGAAACTGCATAAATGAAGTAAAAGAAGAAGCTGATAATTCAATAAAAGGCAGAAGGAGAAAGCAGAGATTTGTAGAACTATGGAAGAAGAAGAAGAAGAAGAAGAAGATCTGAAGTTTTCGTAAGTAGTGGCAGTAACTCAGTAACCGAAAAAGTCTCTGATTGAGATGGGAGTCAAGTCAATGCAGTTTGGTCTAGACACTGTGGTCTTGCTATTACTATTTAGGAGAAGGGAAAATTCTAGTTTGAGCAACTTTATTTCATTCAATCTAAAAAAGGTTCTAAAATTTTATTGCACCTTATAAATCAAAATAAAAATAAATTTTTATGGATAAAAAGATAATAATGTCATTACTTTTTCTTTTAATTGTTGAGTCACACATTTTGGGACCAAAATACCTCTCTGTAGCAAAAATGTGTTAAAAAAGAGAGGAAAATATGCTTAAAATTCGTTCAAAAAATAGTACAGAATATATTTTTTAAATTTTTTATATATTAAATTTAAACGTTTTAGTTATATAAACTTATTAATTTCATAAATTTTAAAACTTAAATCCATGAGTTGATAGAACTGATTTTTTAAACATAAATGTAAAAAAAATAATATTTTATCATAAATCAATATAATTTAGATTTATTTGAATATAATCATACTTGATTATTTAAATTTTTTAAATTAAACCATTTGAGAGAGATAGTAAATTATCTGATTGTGTGTGCAAATTAATAATTATATATTTCTAACAATATTTTAATTAATACATTTAGTATTTTGAAAATTTTAATGAAGCATTTTTGCAAAATTCTAAATCGGGTCAGATCTCTTAAAATAGAATTTCAAAATTATAGAGGTAAATTTGCAAGGCTTCAGAAACCGCGTTTCAGTTAAAACAAAATTGGAACAAACTTTTAAATTTTACTTTTGTAAAACCACTAGAGGGTATTTTTAAAACCTTTGGACATAATTTAAAGGGAAAATTTCAGCTTTTTTTTTTTTGGACAAAAAGGGAAAATTTCAGTTAAGTCCCTCTATAAGAAATTATTTTCAGTCAACATACAAAATTTTTTGAAACTTCATTGTACCCCATAGTCAAAATGAAATTAATTTTTGTAGGTGAAAAGACAATGATACATTTCTTTTATTTGACAAGACAAATATGAAAATTCACAAGACAAATATAAACATTTATAAGACAAATAAAGATATTTACAAGATAAATAGAGTCAAAAGCACTTAGGGAGTTAAAAATATTTTAGCCAGGTATAAAACAAATATGAGCATTTACAAGACAAATAAAGATATTTATAAAATAAATAAGAGAAAAGAACCTATGGAGTTAAAAACATTTTGGCCATTTACAATACAAATATAGACATTTACAAGACAAATAAGATAATTTATCAGGCAAATAAAGTAAGGGCGTCATGGTCTTCTCACCCACAAAAATTAATTTCATTTTGACAAAAAGGGGGTACAATGAAGTTTAAGAAAATTTTGAGGGTTGACTGAAAATAATTTCTTACATAGAGAGGCTAACTGAAATTTTCCTTAATTTAAAGGTAAGAGAGCCACACCTTTAGAATGTGTTTGGTTTGAGGGGAGGGGAGAGTGGCGAAATTATAATTTTAGACAAAAGAAATCTAAAATTTATCCTCTCATTTTTTTAAATTTTGGGTTCCTCACCAATATTTATTTTCTCATTCTTTTTAAATTTTGGGTTCCCAACCAAAATTTAAATTTTTTTAACTCAAAAAGGTAATTTACCCACATTTTCATTCCCTCCCTCTCCTCCCCTCACCTCAAACTGGGTCCTCATTTTCTTATTAGGTTTGAAATTTTGAGTGGAAGGAAAGCCAAAATTTTGGCTCTCCCTGTTTTTTCTTCTCCTTTCTCTACCTCGCCACCTCCTAATTCACATGCCTATCTTATTATATGTTATTTGCAGTGAAAAAATTGTTTTCCACGGTTCGGTTCGTGAAGGCTCCTCCAACCGGAAAATAATTAATTTATTGAATTCATGTCCACACACTATTATTTTTATTTCGAAAGCTTTGTATAGAATCAAAATCCAAACTGAACTCATTTTTTGTCAAAAAACTGAGCTCATTATAGATTTTAGACTTGAACCGTTTTTTCAATTGGAACTTTGATATTCTTCTGTAGCATATTTTCTGTATGTTTTCCTCTATGTACATGCAACACTAATTGTTCTTTCTCCTACATTTAAATAATTACTTATATTGTTCTTATTCGAATTCGCGGACAAAACCTTACCAATAATATACAATAAGATATGAAGAACCATGTGCATTTAGAGGTGGCGAGGTAGAGAGAGAAAGAGAGGGAGCGGAGGAAAAAGGCGGAGAGAAGAGTAGAGAGAGCATGGAAGAGAAATTACAATGTGGATTGTAGAGATATTAGATGTAATGTATCTTTGTAGAGGTGGGAAAATAGCCGACCCGACTCGAGAGGCCCCTACTTTGAAGTACGGATTTCAAACTTGTTTAACAAAAAAAAATTATTTTTTAATGAAATTAAATTAAGTTAAAACAATAAAATTTTGGGAAAATCTCTTTTAAAGACAGTTAAATTATTCAAATTCTAATTTAGATTGTTAAATTCAATAAATTCTAAATTAGGTCATATGTCCTAAAGTAGAATTTTAAAATTCAATAATTTTACCTTACTACCCCAAATTTGAGTTAACTATCCATCTCTCCTAATTTAATCTTTTTAACAAAAATACGGACTAATTGATTACCCGCTCTCCAATTTTCAACAATTTTCCTTTTCCAAAAAGCATTCCCTCCGAAATAACGTTATAGTATTAACAAAATTAAAGTTGAGTCTATAGAAATAAAGAGAAAGTTTTTTTAATACAATCCCTCAACTCTTTTTTTCCCTTAAGTTACAATTCTTCAACTCTGGATATAAGTTCAGGTAAAAAAAAAACATAAAAGCTCTGGATATAAGCGAATCTGTGACAATGCAGTGAGTGTCAGAAACATAGAGACTTTTTCTTATTGGTATGCATATAACAAAAGGAAAGGAACAAAATTTGGAGCAAAGGCACCAAAAAGAATCAACCCATTCTCCAATCACATTGTTTTGAGCAACAACTAAACTGCAGAATTGACAAAGCGCAGAATCCGGCATCATTCTTTGTTGGAAAACTGAAAACTTGAGGAAACGTAGCCCTTTCAGCATTCAATTCGTGCTTCCTATAACCCGAAACCAGCGGTAAAAATTGAGGAAAGGTTTTTGACTTATAAAAATGTTTTCTTCTAATTTTTTGTCAACATTTATGTATGATCCAAATCACGCTTCTGACTTGCCCCTATTGCCTTCTTCATCTACTAGCAACTTTCATCAGGCAATGTATATATAGATATGCCGTGACTGGCTTGAGCCCAGGAGAATCCAATCAACTATTTAACCGAACTTTCACGGTATTCTCAACAAATTTTGTTTTAGAGTGACTCTTTTTTTGGAACAATTATCTTATGCTAGTTTAGATTTGAGTAGTGCCAAGGTAAAAATAAAAAAACAATGCTTGATTGGTGTGGGACAAATAATTTTAGAATGACTGGTATGGCGTAGCAAAGGTGGAGGGATCGAGGGAGAGCATTTTTGGAAAAGGAAAATTGTTGAGGAGAGGGTGTAATCAATGAATCTATAGTTTTGTAAAAAAAAAAAATCAAAACAATATAGATGGATATGCATAGAATTATTTTTTAATTAAGTTGGAATCAAATGAGGGTAGTAAGGTAAAATTATCAAATTCTAAAATCCCATCTTAGGTCATATAACCTGATTTATAATTTGTTGAATTTAACGACCCAATTTTGAATTTAAATAATTTAACTGTCTTTTATTAGGATTTTCCCTAAAATTTTTAAAACATTTGATAAAAACTTATCTTCTTTTATAAATAGAATAAGTGACTATTTACCTTAAAACAAAAATTCTTTATGAGACAGAGGCTCAACTTTTTCATTTTTCAATGTGTTATTAATTTCTCTTTTTGATATAACTTACCTAATATTTAGACTTCTTCAAAAATAATTAAAGAATTGTTCTCTTTGTTTAACTTAGATAAATAAAAAAATTATTCTTTCAATATTTCATAAAGAAAATTTTTTTTGGGGAAATAATAAGAAACAAATGAAGCATTCTTAAAAATTGAGTAATTTCTTTTTAAAATCAATTAGAAGACTTTTAACTAACTATAATGTCATCAATAAGCTTCTCTTAGCTTTTTAATAAAAATATAATCAATTATTTTCCTTTAAAACGTTTAAATAGCAACACTATATGATTTGAAAAACATTTCCAATTTTAAAAGATCATTGTTTCTAAAGCAAAGCTCAACTTGTAATGATTTAACAAAACCTTTTTAAAAAATTGACAGGCTTAAACGAGCCGGCCTGTGGGCCGACCCTTTTAAACCCACTGCTCTACAGGGTTAACCCTTTTAAGCCCGACTCCTTCTACAAGTTCTAAATCATAAACTTGACCCTTAACGGATTTGGGTCTAAACGAGCCAACCCCAATTTCCCTGCTCTATGTCCTTGTGCCTTTTTCACTGTTGGTTTTGATTAACGGTTAGGATTAGCGAAATGGAGGAACATGGACCACAAACTAAATGGAGAGGTTCCTCACCCTCCATGTGAACTTTAAAAGTGACAAAGCAATCATGTGGTTCCGCCAAACACTAGCTATCAAGTTTTGGAGAAGACCGGGAGAAGACTTGCTGTTGCTCAGCTACTTAGTAGTAGTATCCCTCTCTACAAGTGTTTTATGCTATTTCATGTTTTCGGCTACTTAGCATGTAATTATATGCTTCCTAGTTATAAAATAATTAGATTAGATTCCTTGGCATCAATTTATAATTGAATAATACCAATACAAAGTGGAGGTAAACTGAAAATTTTGGAGAAATACACCATTTTCTTCTGCTAAACAATCAATACTAAATATTGTATGTCCTACTTATATCCATGTTTATTAGATATGGTAGTATACTTCTAACCTCCTAATTTTTATTCCAATAATTTAAATAACTTTTATAAAGAAAATATTTCATGGTAAATAAAATGTAACCAAGTTATTATTTAAGTAAAGAAAATTTATCTAAATATGCGAATTATGGAAATAAAGGGGTTATAAAATATTAATAATCAAAATAGAAATAAAGGTAAAATGGAAAAAAATGAATGAAAAAATTAAAAATCTCATTAAAATCTCACAAATATTGCCCAACTCAACTAAGCCCTTTTTAATAGATACATTTTTTTAAAGAGAATAATAGAAAAATATCATTTGAATTTTAAAATCTCACTCATAAGAAAAGTAATGTAATTGACAAAAATAATAATAAGATTGACTGTGTAAATCTTTATCAAAGAACTAATTTAAGATTTTAAAGTTTAAATAGTTTTTTTCCGTGATTCTTCCTTATTTTTTAGATGATTAAAGTGCCTTTTATTTCTCAAAGATTCACGCTTCACTTGACAGATGTGAGTAAGCCGTTGTGGGACATCGTACTTGCAATGCTCACGTTAAAGCTATTACTTTCGCGTGACAGGGCCTGAAATTTTCTCCTCATGAGAATTATTACAGGGGTTAAAAAACAAAGAGATATTGAATGAAATTAAGACAGCTGTCCTTGTGTTTCCTGCGTGATTTTTTGGGTTTATCCGATCAGGTAAAATATACTGACGTTATTAATGACATGTTTTTTAATCCTTTAAAAGACCAAACATGTTTTTAACATCATCTCGGATTGACAAAATTTGACATTTTGAAAATTTTTATTGAAATATTTTAATAATGTTAAATGTTAAAAGTTGAACTAAAGTGTAATAGGTAGTGTTTTGAAAGAAATTAATTATTTTGGTACCTATAAGTATGATTTTTTAGTACCTATAATTATGTTAAAATCATAATTTTTATTGGCAAAAAATTATGATTTTTTGTAATTCTGTCCCCTAAACTTTAAATAATAATAAAATTCTTTATATTTGTTTCCATTGAAAATAGTACTTGTAAAACGAGCCAGCCCACAATAATAATATTTAGATTTGTTTTTTTAAAAAAACTAAACAAAAAAAGCGGGCCAGCCCTCCAACCCTATGTTGGGGCCGGCAAAAGCCTGCCATTTTTTAGCGGGCTGGTTGGCCCAACCCGTTTTACCACCTCTAATTGAAAATCAAGCTACTTAACTTTAAATCAAGTTGATGCAACTTAATTCATATATTTTTTTACCAACCTTGATGCTTATAGTTCACGCCATTTAAAATGCTTTTTTGCTGGTATTCAAAAATGCCGATCTCTATGTTTTTAAAAAACTAAAATTATAAAAACTAAGTGTGTGTTTGAAACAACGATTGGTAATTGAACTTGTTGTAATATTAGTTTTGGTAAAAATCAGATTATCTATTGTAATTTATGTTTGGATTGACGATTGTATAAGGAACAACGATTGGCAATTAGGCTTATTTCTAAGTTTTAGGTGCTCTTTACTACTAAAAAAAATACATTAAAGGTAAAATTATAGTCAGTCTTCTAAGATTGAGTACAACTGAAAAATTATTTTAAAATGTTAAAAACACCAAAAAATATTTTAAAGTAATTTTTGGAATTGAAAAATTACATTAAGGGTAAAATTACAATAAGTCTGATAAAACACTAGGTACAACTGGAAAAATATTTTAAGGGATTAAAAACACCAAAAAATATTTTAAAGTAATTTTTGGAGCTGAAAAAATACATTAAAGATAAAAGTGCAATCAGTCTGATAACACACTAGGTACAGCTGAAAAAATATTTTAAGGGGTTAAAAACATAAAAAAAATATTTTAAAGTAATTTCTGGAGCTGAAAAAGTACATTAAAAGTAAAATTGCAATCAGTCTGAAAACACACTAAGTAGTGTTGGAAAAATATTTTAAGAGGTTAAAAGCACAAAAAAAATATTTTAAATTAATTTTTAAAGCTGAAAAAATACATTAAGGGTAAAATTACAATCAATCTAATTGCAAACTGGGTACAACAGAAAAAATATTTTAATTATTCACCCACAATTACAATTGAGGGCAAGAGTGAGAGAGAGAGAAAAAATAGGTGAGATCATGGGACATAAGACTGATTGAAAGAGGAAAAAACTTCAATCAAATGCTTCTTCTATAAACTCTTTTTTCACATGCTCAATTAGCAATTGGATCAACCAAACACTCCAAAATTTTTTCCCAACCAATTATTGGGCTTAACGCTAAATTAAGCCCGATTGACCCATACAATTGGGCTCCAAACACTCACTAAATTTTTGTGAACAAACACTGAGTAACTAATAATTTAAATAGATTAACTGAGTCAAAGTTGAGAGGCCAGTTTCAACCCAGTTAAATTTTATATGAACGAATTTATACGAAATTAAAGTTAAAAGTCCAACTAAAATTATAGAAACCCAGTCATTCATTTTTCTTATTAATAAAAAAGACGGTATATCTTTGGGTTTGTTTTTTTTAATTACAAGGGCAAATCTTTTAGGAATCTTTAAAAAAGAAATAGACATGATGTACAACTAATTAAAAGGGAATCACACCTTGAATTACTAGCCATCAGTATGGGTGGAACAGGCTGCTTCTTTTTGATTGCTCTTTGATATTCAGAAGCTCAGTAAAATGCTGCAAAAGTTGAAACACAATTTGAACTTTATAAATACAGATCAATTAAACACCGACTGGCTTTGGCATATATAAACCTATTTTGTCAAACTTACTGCAGCAGATGTGAAACTTTGCAATTTGAAGGTATATAAACCTCAGATCTCGCAGCAATAATCAGCTTTCCTCAGTGTTCCAACACAGATCAAGCATGGGAGGCCACTTTTCACGGTGTTATCAACCTTTTTAAGAAACAAATGCTTCACAAAAATGGAAGACAACTATAAAATAGGAGGCTTTTCGAAGAAAGACGATGAACTTGTGAAATCAAACAGGAAAAACAACTAAACAAGAAAAATACAAAAAAGCAGTTGAACTCGCCGAAAATAAATCACAGGAAATAACTAGTCTTTTTGGTCTTTTTTAGATATGAGCAGGAATAACCTCAACAAAACAAGAAACTACAAGAAGGCAGTTTTTTAAACAGTGAAACTATGCAAGATGATTAAGTGCAAGCGAAAGTTGCAAAAGCAGAAATTCAGGAAACTTTTTTTTTTTTTGGGGCTTTCGGTGGAGGAGAGAAAGGAAAGTGGAAATTGATAACACAGAGGACACTGCAGAAACGAAGTAAAAGAAGAAGCTGAGATTGCAATAAAAGGCAGAAGGAGATCGAAGCAGGAGATTGGTGGAACTATGAAAGAAGAAGCGGATCTGAAACTTTCGGGAGTAGATCCTCTCAGCGGCTTTATTTCTCAGAATCCCTCATAAACTCAAAATCCTGTCCGTTGATATAATCAAAAGGCTCACAATGCAGCACATCAAGACACTATTATGAAACGAATCTGGACCGTTTATGTTAAGTAAATCGGGACCGTCTCAATGTTCAGATTTGGCAGAGGGGAGTGAGCTGTCGTGGGGCCTGGTCGCTTGTACTACATGCACTGTTGTCAGTTGTTTTAAAAGCCTGATCGAATATCGAGCCGGAAAGATTAGCGGGTCATGGTTCAATCGGTTGGAACGGTAGAACTGTTTGGTCGGATCGATGACATAATAATTAAATTTAAAAATAATGTATATTATATATTATAATTAATCTTTAATCTAATTTCATATGAAGTTAATAAAGTCATAAAATACCATTTAAGGAAGAATATTAAATCAATTATCAACCTAAAAAAATGTATTAACAATAATGATTTCATGACTTGTTAAATATGGGTGCCTCTTGATTGATCCAAACCTTAGTTTCTTGAAAGACATTTAGATCATACCACTCTGATCTTATTTATAAGTTTTTTTTTTTACAAAAAAAATTTGGTCATATTTATAGGTCCAGTTTTAATGTAATAAATAAGATTGTGACAATTTTACCCTTATTAAGTGTATAAATGAAGAAATAATTTAAAGATAGATAGAGAAGAAAGAGTTGAAATGTACACATTCATCACTGAGGACATAGTTATAAATTTACCCCATAATCATTAAATTAACTACCTCTCTTTAGTATATAAAATTTAGTTAACATGAACTTATAAATATAACTAGAATGATAAATATCATCAAATTATTAAGAAAATGACTTAAAATTAAGATCTTCAATCCAATCCCACTACTTCTAATCATAGAGTGTATAGTGGTACATGTCAGAATTTAAAATTATAAATAAAAGAGTTTAAATCTTATAAAAAAAAACATAATGTACTGTAAAGTCACATGTCTCCAAGAGCCCCAAGGCACGGTTTTCAAGTTTTGAAATGGTAGATAAATCAAACACGCAAGATGGGTAGAAATCATGTCTCTCTTCTATCAATGTATATATCAATAATATATATTAATATTATATTATTTCTCTTTCATAGTTTCATCCTCTGCAACATGTTCCCCTTCGTCTCTTTCCATCATTTTTTCTCTTCGTCCCTTACTCCGATGACCTTTATTTCTTTTTCTTTTTTCATCATCTTCTTCTTTTTCATACAAAAGACTGGTTTATATCTAATATTACTGTGAAGGCAGCCATGGGCATTGATTAATATCTGGAAAGGGAGATCTGCTCGTCGTAGGTGTGGGAATAAATGGTTGTCACTGGTGAAGCTGTCAGAAATTTCAGGAAATGCAGCCCGGACGGTTACTTCAGGATCGTTCCGGCTCCCAGATTAACTCCTGTTTCGGGCTCAAAGGTGGATTTACACCGGCTCTAAACGGCCAACCATGAAAAATGGTTTAGAGGGGTGACTCGAGCCGTGTTCTTCTTCGGTCTGCGGTTGGGTTGGTCGGACCGTCCGATCCCGTCCAGTCCCAAAAACATTGAGCTAAAGCAATTACTTGGGCAGGCTGGACTTCGATTTTTCTCTTCATGAAAATTATTAAAAGGGGTTAAAAACCAAGAAATAAAATATTGAATGAAATTAAGCAACAGATTGTCTGTATTTGATATCACTTATTTTGAAATAATAAATCTTTATTATGTAAATCGAGATAAAATTCTTCTCATATACTTACCTTATACACTGTAAATCATGATTTATAAATGCTTATAAATCAAAAATAAAATATCCCAAACCAACACATAATACCAAATTTCTTTGTGTTCACTAGTAACTTTTTCAGGTTGAGCCAATCTGGTTATTTTCTGTCACACAACATGTATATATAGTGATACTCTTCTATAATACGTACAGTCTAATTTTTTTTTTAAAAAAAAAATCTCTTGAAACATAAAGGATTTTCTTCCTCAAAGAAACAACACAAACACGCGGAAAAATAAATGGATGAAAGTTTAAACTTTAGACCCAAACCCATTAATACTTGTTTGAAATCATATTTTTGGTTTCTAAAAATATATATTGACGTAAATCAAAATAAAAATTTCCTTACATACTTACCTTATATATCATAAATCATAATTAAAAAACTCTTTTTAAAAACCTTAATCATTATTTCAAACATGCGCTTAAATTTTCCTCTTTTTTCAGTCAAATAGATGGAAGCATCATTAGGACACGTGGTATCTTCTAACGGCAAAAAAATTATTGAGATCCTTTTCATCTAATTTTATTTGGTATTAAACATTGAGCTCTAGCCAGCCAGACAACACTGGAGCTTTGATGGCTGATTGCTAGAGGTCACTTCGGCCAAGCAACCGCTAGTAAATAGTCGTTGGAGCTCTGAAGACAATTGAACATTTGTTTTAAAAAAATAATATAAGGATAGTATTATCTTTTTACTCATAAAACTTATCATTTTTATCCATATGGGTGCAATGATGTCTAGAGTTCTTAAGGGGCTTATTAAAATAAAATGGCTTATTAAGTGAGTTGTTTTCCCAAATTTTAATGCTGTTAAGAGTTAAAGTTAAAGGAGCTTTCATTTCTCAATGTCTAGACTTGACATAGGGGAATGAGTTGTTGCCGGGAATTGTACATACTACACAATACTGCATATAATGATCCTGTAGCCTAATAGTATAAATACTCTGCTATAAATGAGAGATTGTGGATTCAATCTCATTTTAATTCTGGACGCAAGTGCCTATCCTTGTAAGTAAGAAAAAAAAAAGGGACTCTACAATTTTATCATATTGATTACAATTTTATCTTTAATATACTTTTTCAGTTTCAAAAATTATTTTAAACTATTTTTTGGTGTTTTTAACCCTTTAAAATATTTTTTCACCCACTCTCTCTTACTATTATCATAAAAGTCACTTATGCTTGGTCAATCCAAACAAGTTTTACTTTTACAAAAGTAATTTATACAATAGCTGTTCCAAACATAAATCACATTACACAATCGAGTTTTTACCAAAAATAAAATTATCAAAAGTTAAATTAAGAAACTCCATTTTTCCTATCATTATTCCAAATACACATTTACAATCTCACGTTAAAGCTGTTACTTGCGTGTGGGACGGCTTGGAATTTTCTCCTCATGAGAATTAATACAGGGGCTAAAAAAGAAAGAAATATTGACTGAAATCAAAACAGCAGTCCTTGTGCTTACTGCTTAATTTTTTGGGTTTGTCCAATCTGGGTAAAATACACTGACATTATTAGTTAGTCATGGAAGAAACTTTAGAGCACGCGCCCACTCAACATCTAAAATAAATTAGAATGCCTGCTTATATAGCGTCTGTTTGGGTTAACGGTGATAGGAGTGGTTTTTTTAATTTGATTTTTATAAAAGTCAGATTATAAATGTGATTTGTGTTTAGATTAGTGGTAACAGAAATAACTTTTTAAAAAAAAAAAATCAGATTTTTAAGTTTCTTCTCAAAAACTGCTTTTTTTAAAAAAAAACTTAATTACCAAAACACCAACCCACACACCTCAATTTTCAAAAATTAGAAGTCATCATAATTTTTAGGCAGTTATAACATAGACATGGTGGGGAAGCTTCAAACGCAAATATCAGAAATTGGCCCAAAAAAAAAAAACGCAAGTATTAAATCTCTTCTCAGCCATCATATCAAACCATACTAAGTGAGAAATTTCTAGAATAAGTTACTTATAAAAAAGTTGTTTAGTAATTAATTTCGACTTAAGTGTTTTGCGAAAGTAATAATAATTTTTTTAAAATAAAAAATAAGAACAACTTTTATATGATTTTTTGTGTTGCTTTTTTATTCTCTAAAATTATAAATTTGAAAGTCATCAAGTCACATAAAATAGTCACACAGAGCCACATGTCAGCCATATGATAATCTTATCCATAATGACTAGAAGATTTTTACCTATTGGACTTTACATTAAACTCTTAATTAACCGTTTTAAGTATTAACATATGCTTACGCAAGTTTATAGAAATATATATGAGTTTCTGGCCAAAAAAAAAAAAAGTAGTGATATATATGACTTATCATACTATTTTTTTCTGAATATTAATTTTCCTTTTAATATGCTACTTTTTTTCAATAACGTATACAATCTAATTAAATTACTTGCATTGTAGTTCCCCACTACTACAGAAGATACTTATAAAGTCCCTAAAGGACGTCCCTTTTTGAAAAAGGGACGCCCAAAATATGGTGAGGTTCAAATTTTATCTTTTGGCGCGTCTGATTACCATTATCCGTCATAAAAAAAAAAAAAAAAAAAAAAGAAATCCTTTAGACGTCCCCAGCCCTGCTGGGGACGTCTAAACACAACCTTTAGACGTCCCCAGCAGGGCTGGGGACGTCTAAACACAAACTTTAGACGTCCCCAGCCCTGCTGGGGACGTCTAAACACAAACTTAAGACGTCCCCAGCCCAGCTGGGGACGTCTAAACACTACCTTTAGACGTCCCCAGCTGGGCTGGGGACGTCTAAAGGTATGTATAGACGTCCCCAGCTGGGCTGGGGACGTCTAAAACCATCACATGCGCCTGTTATGAAGTGACTTGTGCATGTGATTATGTCAGACAGCTCTTCTTCCTCCCATCTATCTCTCCTCCTCCATCCCAACTTTACTCATTCACTCCCATCTCCGTTAGACTCCGCGCGCCATTGCTGCAGTTTTTTCATTGTTTCTCCTTTCCCATTCCACTCCCCTGCTGCATCTCCTCCCAAATTCATCACTCCATCCCCATTGATCGGTCTCCTCTCCCTTTCTTGGTTTTTTAATTTCTTTCTCCAAAGCTTCCTCAGTTCCGTCACCAGGCCATCTTCTTTGCTCCCCTGCTGCAGTTTTTGAGATTCTTGGTTTGCAGATTCTCCACCACCGTCGGCCTCCTCCAAAGCTGTGAGAAATTTTCAGGTTAGCATGCATTTTCGTTTTGAACAAGATGACAGGGCGTTTTATTATTAGTTTTGTATGAATTGAATAAGTGTTTAATTTTTTATATTTTTAGTATTAGTTAGAAGTTTATTTTATTATTCTGTTTATGCATTTTGATTAGGTTGATGATGGTAACTATTAGTTTTGGCACATGATAATTGCTTTTAATTAGTAGGGGAAGGAAAAGAAATGCAGGGCGTTTTATTATTCTTCTTATTATTAGTTTTGTATGATGAATTGAATAAGTGTTTAATTTTTTATATTTTTAGTATAGTATATTTTTAGTATTAGTTAGAGGTTTATTTTATTACTCTGTTTATGCATTTTGATTAGGTTGATGATGGTAACTATTAGTTTTGGCACATGCTTTTAATTAGTAGGGAAAGGAAAAGAAATGAGAAAAGAATAAAGAATAAAAAGAAAGTAAAAAAATACAAAAAAATTTATCTTGTAGACACACAATATATTTTTTTTTTTTCCATAAGACACACGCATTAATATATATATTTAGTGCTAGAATTAGGCAATCTTATTGTAACTTAGTGTACGTAGACATTAATATAAGAAATTCGCGTAGTTGCATTTTTTTTTTTACAATTTTTCATTAAATTCGCGTACTTGATTTAATAATTTGGTTGCTAAAATATAAGTGTATTATGTTTGTGCTTGGTGCTAGAAGCTAAAGTTTTGTTTCATTTAAATTAAGCTGAGATGGTTTGTTATTTTGATTTTGGGATGTCTCAATTTTAAGGGGAAATGCTGCCAAAATTTTGAAAAACATGCTTGTAAAAGGCAATTCCCCGTGTTTTCAATTATTCTAAACTTGAGTGTAAATGGAAATGGCATAGGTGGTAATAAAATGGACCATAGTTGGATGAATGCTCTGAGAACAAGTGAAGAATATGAGAATGGGGTTGAAAACTTTATTGAATTTGCTAGGAGAAACGTTCCAGCAAAAAATGGGATGTATTTTTGTCCCTGTGTCAATTGTTTAAATGATAGAAAACGGGATGTTGAAGTTATAAGGGATCACCTACTTTGTGATGGAATAAATCTTCGATACACAAGGTGGATATGGCATGGTGAGGAAGTAACTGATTGTCCGTCACACAAGAAGGAAGCTGTGGATGTCATAGATGAAGATACAATGGAGAGAATGATTCACGATGTTGAGGTAGAATCGTTTGCGCAGTCGCATGAATATGACAGCCTGCGGAGTGATGCAGAGACACCGTTGTACCCTGGGAGTAAGTACACACGGCTCACAGGAACATTACATTTGGTTAACTTAAAAGCAACTTGTGGGTGGACCGATAGTAGTTTCACATTGCTGCTTGAACTGTTGTGTGATATGTTTCCAGACGATAATGTACTTCCAAATCGTATGTATGAGGCCAAGAAAATCCTATCGACAATGGGTATGGAGTATAAAAAGATACACGCTTGCCCTAATGACTGTGTACTGTACAGAAAGGAGTATGAAGGCCTGAGTGAGTGCCCTAAGTGTCAAACCGCACGATACAAAGTGAAGAAAGATGGTGGTTGTGGCGATGGGAAGACTAAAAGGCAACCTGTAAAAGTTATGTGGTATCTTCCAATAATACCGCGCTTTAAGCGTTTATTTGGCACTGCAAAAAAGGCGAAGAAGTTGAGATGGCATTCGGATGACAGAATATCCGACGGAAAATATCTTCGGCACCCGGCTGACTCTCCACAGTGGAAGAAAATAGATGAAATGTTCCCTGAATTTGGCAGCGAGCCGAGAAACCTTCGGCTTGGGCTCTGTACAGATGGCATCAATCCGTATGGAACTCTTAATAGCACACACAGTGCGTGGCCAGTACTCCTTGTAATATACAACTTGCCTCCCTGGCTTTGTATGAAACGCAAGTATGTGATGCTTTCTATGATGATTTCTGGACCAAAACAGCCAGGAAACGATATCGATGTCTACCTGGCGCCTTTGATTGAGGACTTGAAGAAGTTGTGGGAGGAAGGCGTAGATGTGTTTGATGCGTATAAGAATGAGTCATTCAAGCTACGTGCAATGCTGTTCACCACCATAAATGACTTCCCTGCCTACGGAAACCTCTCAGGGTACAGTGTGAAGGGGCATAAAGCATGTCCGATCTGTGAAGCAGACACTCACTTCCACCAACTGAAACATGGAAGAAAAACGGTCTACCTAGGTCACAGGAGGTTCCTTCCTAGATTCCACCCGTATCGTAGGTTAAGAAAGCGTTTTAACGGCTTGCCGGAGCATGGAATGGCTCCAAAGGCATTAACCGGAGAGGAAGTTTACAGTCGGGTTGAACGTATCAATGTCTTACTCGGTAAGAATCATAAGACTTCGGGTGAGAAGAACATATGGAAGAAGAGATCAATTTTCTTTGATCTTCCATATTGGCGTAGTCTTGACGTGAGGCATAGTATTGATGTAATGCACGTGGAGAAAAACGTTTGTGATAGCCTTGTCAGTACACTTTTGCACATTCCAGGGAAGACCAAGGATGGGATTAATGCGAGACTAGACCTTGTTGATATGGGAATAAGAGAACGGTTACATCCACAGCTACGAGATGATGGTAGGAGGGCATACATGGAGCCAGCAGCGCATACACTATCAAAAGCGGAGAAAAGAAGTTTGTGTGGGTGTTTGTATGAAATTAAGGTACCACAAGGATATTCTTCGAATGTGAGAAGGTGTGTGTCAATGGACGATTTGAAGTTAGTGGGAATGAAGTCCCATGATTATCATGTGTTGATGCAACAACTGTTACCAGTAGCTATTAGAGGGATTATGAAAGATGAAGTTCGAAACACTGTGACAAGATTGTGTGTTTTCTTTAATGCTATATGTAACAAAGTCATTGACACTGAAAAGCTAGATGAACTGGAAGCTGAGGGTTATATCATATTGTCCCAATTAGAGATGCACTTTCCTCCTTCTTTTTTTGATATAATGGTCCATTTGATAGTTCATTTGGTAAGGGAGGTAAGGCTCTGCGGTCCAGTTTACCTGAGGTGGATGTACCCTTTCGAGCGATACATGAAGATGCTCCAGTGCTACGTGTAGTTGCAGATGCTCTCGTTCACACAGAAGCTACTACCCACCATCATCAGCAAATTCCACAGCATTTGCGTAGGGTGACTGTGACGTGTGTTCGAGCGGGGGAAGAAGGTACAGCGATCCCTATTCCTGATGCCGAGGTTGCCACGATAGCTCAGGCGAGAGGATCTTTCATCCTTTGGCCTGTACATCTTATTGGCTTGTTACCACAAACACCTCCAATGGTATGCAACTACCTCACTTTTACTTGAGATGTGTTGACATCCTACTAACAGTATGTGTTTTTATGTTCTAAAAGAACGAGCAGGAAGCAGAGAAATGGCCCTTCTTAGCACGATTGCAGCATATCTATAAAGGCATTCGCCAGATTGATTTGCATATGCCTCCAGGGATTGTGGGCCAGAATACAGAGTATCACTTCACAATTGATAAACAAGATCTTAAACAGTTCATGAAGTTCGAGGAGCTAGATATTGGATGGGGCAAATTTGCAATCCTGTAAGTTTTTTATTTCCCATTTTTTGATTCAAGATTTTAAGTTGATTTTAACTAGCTAATACATTCATCATTTTAATTCTATTATAGCTCCTTCCGTCGTATATGCATTGACTCTCAGAAAGTTGATTTATATGGATTCTTGTCTCCTGCACATACGACAAGGGTTGAGAATACATTGAAACGAAGGACGAACTATGTGGGCTTCTTATTGTCAGAGGATGAGTATACTTGTTATCTAGCACCGATTGTTCAAGGGTACTCATTTTAATTTTGTGTATTTGAGATTTTTAGTAAATAATTGCCTTGCCATCTAACTTCATTTTAATCTGTATATGTTGTGATAGTTATCACTGGAGTTTGTGTGTTGTCTGTCCTCGGTCGCACGTTGTTTACTGGTTTGATTCCTTAAATAGAAGACCAGACAAAGAAACTAAAAGCGTCTTCAACCAGTAAGTTATTTTTTTGTATTTCATTGCTTCTTGATTCTTGACTTAATGAATTATTCTAATTTATGTTGATTTTCATTTTCATGATAGCGCATGCACGACGTATCGAGCGCTTGGCGGGCCACGCGAACGTAGAGGTGGCAAAGATCCAAAATGGTTGTTTCCAAAGGTACGTAGTTTCAAATCAAGTTCTTTTGATTGACGGTCGTTTTAGATATGCCTTTATTGATTTTAACCATTTGCTTTTGATTTATAGTGCCCTCGACAACCTGGCGGCTGGGAATGTGGATATTATGTCTTGCTTTATATGTATAACATCATTCAGAGTGGCATTACGAAAGATTTTGAACAAGTAATCGCTTCTTCATTCTCTGAGGATAATATTCTTGGTGTTGTGATTCAATGGGAATTCATTCACTTCATTCATTATTTCATCTAAGCTTATTTTCTAATTTACAGATTTTTGACAATGAAGATGCCTACTCATATGAAGACTTAAATATGATCAGAGACTTTATGGCTGGACATCTTCTTCAACGTGTACCAGAAGAGTAAAGTCTTTAGTAGTTTGTGTAGGACATACTTTTGTGGTAGTACATATATAATTAGCGTTATTGTTGTTGGATATGGATTGGATTTTAGTCTTGGTTATTGTACAAACTGGGGACTTGGATATGGATTGCTGTGTAGTTTTTCTGGTTTGAAAGTTTGTGTGGCATGTAGTAGACTTGGATATAGATTGTTGTGTAGTTTGTGTGGTTTGAAAGTTTGTGTGGCATGTAGTAGCCTTGGGTTGATCACTGTGTTTGTTGTTGTTTTCATTCTGCTGAACTGCTGTTGTTGGAATTCTATTTCTGCAGTTTACATATTTTCCAGACAGTGCAATATGTATAAAAGGTCCATTTTAAAAAAAAAAACAAACTTTCAACGTCCTTAATAAAAAAAGGGACGTGGAAAGTGCTGCTGGCGACACTTTAGACGTCCCCAGGTCCAACAGGGGACGTCTAAGGTCCACCTTAGACGTCCCCAGAAGACCTGGGGACGTCTAAAGTGGACCTTAGACGTCCCCAGGTCTTCTGGGGACGTCTAAGGTGGACCTTAGACGTCCCCAGTTGAACTTGGGGACGTCTAAGGGGGACCTTAGACGTCCCCAGTGGATTGGGGACGTCTAAGGTCCCTCTTTAGACGTCCCCAGGGTACTGGGGACGTCTAAAGTCCCCCTTAGACGTCCTCAGTTTTACAGACGTTAATGACGTTTTTTTCTACGACCCTCACATAGACGTCCCTCTGTTTTCAGACGTTGAAAGGCCAAAAAAAGGGACGTTAAAACCCTTTTTTCTAGTAGTGCCCTGAGCTTGTGTTCAGTCTATGTCTTTGAGCTAGTGAAGTTAACAATTTTGTTATGTTCATAGTATAGTTAATATTGAATATGATTAAATCAAGGTGTAATGCAATATTACACTCTAATCACTTATGACTTCCACTCCAATTAAGTGATTGTGCAACTTCTGTAAACTACACTGACATCTATATATAGTTATTAATCATGAATGAAACTTATTTGTAAATGTTCAATTCTCGTGTATGCAGACGATCTTCTCTGTATGTAATATTCTTCCCTATGCGTGTGCAAAACATCTTCCCCTGTGTGCACAAGATTTTCCCCCATGTACACAATATCTTTCTCACATGTGTAGACGATCTTCCCATATCCCATTTGGCAATTAATTTATTAGTGATATCTTTTTTCACAATTCTCCCTTTTTATTTTGAAATTTTAAAGGATCATTCTTTTATTTATTTATTTTTTTTCTTTGGGAACTGACTGTGATTTTTCCCAAAGTTAAAGGGCTTTTTATTTCTCAATGTGTTCGTTTGGAATAGCTTATTTTTAAGTAATAAGTGTTTATAAATCGTGATTCACAGTATACGAGGTAAGTATGTGAGAAGAGTTGTATCTCAGCTTACGTAATAAGGACTTATTATCTAAAAATAAGTTCAACCAAACACACACAATATTCGCTTGGCCTTTTGGGGCATTGTACATTGCACTACATACAATGCTGTCTGTTGAAACAATTACGTGGGTGGGCAGGGCTTTGAATTCTCTGCTCATAAGAATTATAAAAAGGGGTAAAAAAAAAAAAAAGAAATAAAATATTGAATGGAATAAAGCAACAGATTATAACAACCATCGTTGTGTTCACTAGCTAGTAACTTTTTTGGGTTGATCCATTCTGGTTGTTTTCTGTCCTACAATATGTGTATATAGTTACACTCTTCTATAATACATATCAGTGTAATTTTTTTTTTAAAAAAATATCTTGAAATATTTAGGATTGTTTTAATCAAAGAAACAACACAAACACACAGAAAAATAAATGGATGAAACTGAGACCTGAACCCATTAATGGAATCTTGCTCCTTTTCAGTCAAATAGATTGAAGCACCGTTAGGAGAGCGCACGTGCGCACTCAACAACTAAACTCGAATGGCCACTTCAACATAGACATGGTGGGTGTATGTAGCTACAATCAATTTATCACCCTAATTTGTTTCGAATATTAATTTTCCTTTTAATATGATATTTGTGTTTGAATAATAATCTTATTGAATTACTTGCAGAGTAGCTCTATGCACGGGATCCACTTTCTCTCCTTGGCTCTTCCGGTCCTATGCCCCTCCATTGCCTAAAACTACATTGTTTTGGGTAGTTTTGAGTGTAAAATGTGACAGTGATAAACTTTTTTTCTTTTCAAAACAGCATTCAATGTCATGAAGTATTTTTTAATAGCACATAATATTTTAAAATAAATTTTTGTGCACTCTTTGACATAAAATGTTTTTTCAGTAGCACCTAGTAATTGGCAAGTTACACACTACTACAAAAAAATAAAATTATGACATTTATATTTAAACTAGATGTGGTGCTTAGTAAATGCCACATATCAAGACGTCACTAAAAGAAGCTATGGCGCTTGAAAACGCCACAACACACACACACACACTAAAAAAAAAAAAAAAATTTCCTATGGCGCTTCCTTGAGGAATTGCCATAGGAAGTCAGAAGCGCTACCTAAAGTATTATTTTTTTCAAAAATAATTATTTTTGTATTTTTTTAGAACCTTATAATTATAGTTAATAACACACTTTAAACACATTTTCATATCTACAACAAAACGAAAAAAAGCAAATCACAATCAAATAACTCCAAAATGATATAAATTAACAAATAACTAATTAACAAAATCACTACTAAGTAAAATACAAGTGTTAAAAATAAATAATTATTTTAGTTATGCAAATCATCAATGTTAATAATTACTTCAACAACTAAAAATTATAACTACTACATAAATACAACCTATATATAATAACATTTAATTTCATCTCATTTATTTTTCAGCATATAACAATGAGAATAAATTTTTCAGGAATAAAATGAGAAAAGAAATTTCAGAAGTATTCTTCGTCAAGGAAAATTAGAACAATTAAAAACAGGAAACTTGAGTGTAAAAATGACCGTTGTTTACCAATGCTGCAATTGATAAAATAATATGAACACCATTCCCTTCATCATAAAAAACCAAAGATTTCTTCTCCTGTAGAAATATATGCAACATAATAGTAAGAAACTATTATTCAAAATAAACTGATAAGCTATATCTATGATATAATGCAGTTAAAATAGCAATTAGACCAAATAAACTTATTATTTTGTCGCTAATGCTAAGTTGGACGACGCATATCTAAAATATGAAGCTTAGTATAAAAATAATGGAAGAAGAAACAAACTAATGCTAAGTTGGACGACACAAATCTTAAATATGAAGCTTAGTATAAAAATAATGAAAGAAGAAACAAGTGAAAAGTGTGTGTGTGTGTGTCACTATCTTCATAAGATTTAGGGAAGGAAAGCGATTGAAGATCTATTATTTATAGATGCAAAAATCTGGCATACCACAATTTTTTCAAAAGAAAATCCTCACAAAGGTGATGAGTGACAAAAGAATAAGAAGGAAGTGCAGTTCGAAGTGGGGACAGTGATGAATGACAAACAGAGGAGCAGGAGAAAATGTGGGGACTAAGAGGATAAGGATTGATGACATGTGTTAGATGAGGAGTGGGAACTAAGAGGATAAAGGTGATAGAAGCAGATTGCAAGAGAGAGAATAATTTGAAAAAAAATTTAAAAAAATTATTTTGTGTGCTGTGGCATTTCCTTGAGCAAGTGCTATAACTACTACTTCAGTTTTTTTTTTTTTGAAAAAAAACACCTTAGGTGGCACTTTTTAAGGAAGCGCCACCTAATGTCATCAAGCAGCTGTGGTGCTTCCTCTAAGGTGCTTTTCTTAAAAAAAATTAAAAAAATCTAGAAAGAAGCTGAAAAAGTGTCACAAAAGGTGCACCAGTCATCTCTATTTTTGTAGTAGTGACACTAATTTGTTTCTCATAACATTATAGTATTTACTAAGTTATTTAACCAAAAGAAGAAAAAAACTAGACTCAGTTATAAGATCCTTGGCACTTGAAGCAGAGTGCGCTTTAGTATTGGATATTGTACTGCTTTTCTTTTGCTTTATTTCATGTTTCAAAATATAACATCAAAATCTGATTCATAGATGCCAAATTTTTTGCCTAACCTTTTCTTTTACTTAAAAAGAGAGCCACTTCTAGCTTCATGATGAGATCGAGTGCCTTTAAGCTGTTGATTAAAGTTAATTTCTAACACCCGGATAAGATTTTGCTCATATTCCTCGCTTTTCAGTCTCACATTAATTTGCATCTCATTTTCATCCCTATATCTTTCATCATCTGAACAAAAGAGGATCGACAAATTCAAATATAAAAAAATCGATCATAAATGAAATTAAGTAAATTATTTTACGATTGTGGACAAAGTTCACGCTCAAGCAGTTATAATTTAGAAATATCTGCATTTATTTGTGAAGACGATAATACAAAATATTTTAATAATTTCTTCAATTCTTAGTGATAGATGGGAATGATCAAAGATTATTTAAGTCAATGGGTTATTTAATCATCACTTTTTATGGCCAATATTTGGTTAATGATTCAGTTCAAATTGAATGTTTTGACTTGGGAATTTGCACGTCTTTGAACAAACACTGTCTACGCCACCTCTTTCAATCATGAATTCATGATAGGCAAGAGTCTAGTCTTTCCTCCTCCGATCCATAGGATTTTGGCTTCGGCACTTTTTTTTTCCCTTCTTTTTTTTGATTATATAGGAAGCAAAATTTATTAAACTACAAAGAAGAAACTAACAAAGTTGGCAGGGAGGATATTGATATACATCCTCTTGCAGTATGTTTTGCAAAACCAAGGTACTTGTCTCTTTTGGATCGTAGCTAGGAGTTGGTGAGCTTTCTTTAATTGCAAGAAATTGCATCGTTCTCATGGTAGCATGCTTGATCACTTGATCTTGCTCTACTATTTGACCTGTAAACAAATTCGATTCCGAAAAAACCACAAGGTGTCCAAAAGAAAAAACAAAGGGTAAGAGTAGACTTAAGAGAAATATATTTTTCTCTTTGTGATATGCTGTGATTCAAAGATAAATCCAATTAGTGATGCATGAGAACTTGGGAATCAGAATCAAGTTTCAAACCAAGTACTTAACCAAACCAACAAGCTCGCAAAAAGGAACATACAAGAGAGAAAGATATGCTGAGTGAATTTAGTATCATCCCAACATAAAGGGTAAACCCCCACAATATTAAGATGATGGGTCTTGAAATAATTTGAGGTTGGCAATTTATGTTTCGAAATATTTCATATGAGCATTTTAATTCTGGGAGGAATATTCAATTTGGAATGATATTTCCAAGAAGATTGTTTATTTTGTTGATTAGAGGAAGTAAGGTAGAATACTTTCCAATTGGAAGGTATTTGACCTAACTGCTGCAAAGGCCACCAGAACCTATCATGAAGAGAAATGTTCTCCCCATTTTTGATTCTCCATTGAAGATCAGTTGAAACTATTTTGCTGGCTTTAACAACATTCTATCATATTATACTACTTCTTTTGGAGCCAGCAAGAAGTTTATTTTGATCCTAAATATAATATCTTAAATCACTTTGTCTCTCAAATTTATAATTTTCTATCCAAAGTATCTCTATTTATTGTATATAGGAAGGGGGTTTAGATCAAGAATAGTTACAAATGTATATAATTAGAAAGGGTATTATAGGTAAATCAATACATTGTTATAAATAACTTAACTAACTCCATTAATATCTACAAATTAGTTATTTGACTCTTATATTAAGGACCATATGAGAGAGCAAAAGACGAAGAAGATTTCTGAACAAACAAATGGGGTTGACTTGGCACCAAATATTTGTTCCTCATAACTTTATCAAATATTTGTTCCTCTTAACTTTACCCATAAAAGAATCCTTATTCACCATCCAAGCGTGTTTTGCCAAAGGGGCTTTGATTGAATAAGATGATCAAGTCCCTTAAGTGTAAACCCCCTTCAGGGTATGATTTGCATCATATTTCTTTTCAGCTAAGAAGATGTAGGTTGGTTTTGTGATTGGTGTTATCTCCCAAAAAAACTCTGTCCATCTTCATTTCTTTTTTATGACAAAATTGCTTGGTATAAAGGGAAGTTGACAATGGGGAGGCTAACGTGAAAGACAATGTGATTGGGAGAAGGGTTATGGCGTGTTTTAATTAGTTTTTGAAAAATAGCTTCTGGAGAAAAAATAGAAAAATATATTTTAGAGAATAGATTTTGAAAAGGTAGAAAAAAAATAGTTTCTGAAAAACCATGGTTTTCAGCCTCCAAACCTTGGTTTTCAAGTCAAGCCATGATTGCAGAAAATTTGAAAGTGTTTGGATACATTAGTCCAAACCATGGTTCTAAGGATTAAAAACTATTTTGAATTTTTAATGAGTGTTTGGGTACTTCACTTTTCAAACCATGGTTTGAGCCAAAACCATGGTTTTAAAAGTGAAACCAAACACATACTAATCTACCAGCCAGTGAAAGAGAATGTTTTTGGAAGTTGGAAGTTTTTTTGTCAACCTGAATAGAAAAATCCTTGGCTTAAAGGTTTGTGAAGAATTACCATGCTTATCAATAAAAGAATTCCCATGGAGTTTCTTCTTGGTACTTGCTTTTGCTTAAGTTTCCCTTTAGTATGAAAAGATGTTTGTATTTGTTGGAAAAAAAAGGAATAGGTGTTTGTATTTTTTTTATCTGATAAAATTATATTTTCGGTAAAAAAAACAATATCTTAAATGTTTTGGATGATGAAATAGTTGGAGAAAAAAAAAAAAGATGGAGAAACAATGGCATGCTCATATATACACCCTCTCTTGAGGTCCAAGGAAAATTTCCCTACAACTTTTATTCGAGCAAGGAAACCATCTGATGGTGGAAATGTTATGCATGTTTTGGAGGATCTAGATGTACTCATTCTCTGTTTTGATCAATCTGACTTTTCACTCTCATCAATTAAATAACCAAGAAATTAAAGATACAACCTCTCCCTCATGATGACATTAGGTTTTTTTCACTAACCAAATATATATTCTCTAATTGGAAGTAATTCTGTTTGACCTACTATTAGATAATAAATATTGACACATCGCTCAATAGGATTCGAACTTTATTTTGCTATGTTGTTGGGAACTAGCTCATTCTATTAGACTCAGCCTCCAATAGTTAATGACACTAGGTTGTGAATTTCATTTGAGAAAAGTTATTAGTCTTGAGAAGTCCATTTGAGATGTCAAAATTGCTAACCAAATGTACCCAATATTTCCAGTTTAAGTTGTGAGTGTGACTCAACCGTTTTAGTGAAACATTAGTTCATATTGATGGATATAAAGATTGGGCTCGACTGTAAAGTTTGGGCTCATTGACCCGCAATCCATATTTGACAAAACAATGCTTACCCCACAACCCACATTGTATAAAAAAAAAAGTGCTTCCACAAAGAAGAAATGGAAAAACTTAACAATGCATAGCTAAATTTAGATTTTAAATATATATATTATTTATAAATAGATAGTCAAAATATTTAGACTTATATCAGATTAATTTTTTATACTGTTAGTTCATATTCATTGTTTATTTTTTAACTCTTGATGTTTGATTAAAAAAATTATGATCAAATATGCACACTTTGCAAGTAACTTTATGATTAGGACATTAGTTATATAATTGAGTCTTATTCATTAGGGAAAATATATTTTTAAAATTTTACTTCAAAAAATTATGAAAATGAAATATGGAGATCATTTTATTTATATTTTATAAAAAAATTGATTTTCCCTCATTTTTATTTATAATCTTATTAATGTTATGTTAATTTTTAAGTCAAACGGTATTTTCATCTCTGAATTGAATTACTTATGAAAAGCATTGAGTATGATAAATTATTTATTGGAGCAATGTCATCCCTCAAGTGTCAAAATATTGCAATTTTGCCTCTTAATTAATAGGGTTAAAGAGTGCTTTTGCTTTTAGACATATTGTATCATGTTTACATCTTTACTTAGTTATTTATTTGAGACATATTGTATCATGTTTAGGGTATTACATATATAGGCGAAAAAAGGGTATTACATGACTATTAGTTTGTATGACTAACGATCGTTAGTAGCAAAAAGGTATGTTGTTTTTTGCCTTTTCCACTTTTGTAAATTACAGTAATTTTTATATGCTTTATCACTATAATTTTTATTTACATTTTTTTATTATATTTATTACTATAAGTATAAATTATAAATTAAATTAAGTCATAATAAAAAAGTGTAAAAAATAAAAAAAGTGTATCAATTTAACTACGTAGTTTTTTTTTTGGACCAAAAGTTTAACTACGTCGTTTAATTTATGGAAGATCGTAGCCGTTTAAAAAATGGAAGAATCGAGTCCGTCTATTCAACCGCATCCGTTTCTTCGTTATTCTTCTACCCCAGCTCTCTCGACGACATCCTCGTTTTTTCTCCCCCCAGAACCGTTCATCGGTGGTTATTCGAACTGACTCACCAACAGGTTCTCGTCATGAGGTTTCCCACTCTATTCTTATCTTAATTTTTTAATATGATGCTCCATATCATTTCGCTTAAGTTGTGCTGCAAGTGGGTGTAGTCCTAAAAGGGAAAAAAAAGATCCTCGAAACGTTTAAAGTCTAGAGGGCTTGAAAGTTTGAACGGTCTATAAGTATTAAACCTTCATAAATTTTTTTTCTTCCTTTCATTTTCACGATTTATTTTTCTCGCCATATTTATTGGAACAGTTTGTGTTGGAATAACTTGAATCTTAAACTGTATTTTTGGAAGTTATTATGTCGGCTACACTGAGAACGTTGATGTCCTTGCCTGTTGAAATCTTATAGTCTATAAAAATTAAGCAGAGTATATAGTATCGAACTTAAATAAGGAACTTGACCATTAATACTTGAAATTCTTATCATGGTTGTGGTCACACGTTTAAAAATTAAGCATAGTGTATAGTATCTAACTTAAATAAGGAACTCTATCTGAAATTCTTATACATGATTTTGGTCACACAATTAAAGGCCACAGACTTATGATATTAACATTAAAATCAATGCAATTAAGTGAAGAGCTGGCTAAGTTGTTTGAATACGATTTGGTTCTGGATTATAGTCTATATTCCCTTGAGCCTACCAAGTTAAGGTGGTATGAAACCTCCAAGTTCATGACTATCTTCTTTGCGCTTGTGGACTCTGCTATTGAAGTGATTAGAATTTGTTCTTTTTGCTCTCATGCTGTATGCAGTTGCAAGTCATGACATTTAGATTTCCATATTTGAAGGTTTGAAGGTTGTTTGAATATTCTTGTTTACCTTTTCTTTTCTTGTATCAATAGACCTGCAAATTAAAACTTACTCCCTTTTCCATTTTGCAGCACAATACTCCATTTCTTCAAGAAAATTTTCAAAATAGGAAATGGGATTTTCTAGGGTGGCTCATTAATCATTGTTGCATTGATTGGTGTCAAGAGACTTGATTCTTTCTTTTCTAAACTTTAAATTTGAAGATTTTGTTCCTTTCCATCTTCCAACGCATTAACACTTTGTATTTCGCTGGAATTTGCACTCGATTTCTTCTATCTACAGTACTTTTCTTTTTGATCAACTTTTAGGATTAATCATAGGAACTCTAGTATCATGGCATCCAAGAAGAAGCAATATGAGGGTATTGCTTTGTTGTCCATGTATAATGATGAGGAAGATGATGAGATGGAGGATGAATTAGCAATGTTGCCTGAGCCTGAGGTACCCTCTATCTTACTTGACTCCTTCCCCCCTTTTTTGAGAACTGGATTTAAATAGGACCAAGGAATGGCAATTTATATATAATATTTGTCTTCTATTTGTTCCTTCATTATTATTTTCTTGCATTGATGGAGTAGTGTTTCTTAAACATGAAAATATCCCAAAATTTTAAGATATTGACATCACCTTTGGCACTTTGGCCTTGCCATACTTTCCATGCAGCTTACCTTATACTAGGGAACCATTTTCTCCTGCTTTATTGTAGTAGTAAGTTAATAACTTGCATTTGTTTCTGATTTCATGATGGAGGGCTAGATGGTAGTGGTCGAGTCATAACTGGGAAGAACTTCAAACAACAAGCGGTATATATCGCCTTTTGATTGAAGTATGTTCCGCTAAATTTATTCTATCATTTCTTTGGACACCTCATCCCAATATTGGCTATGCTCAGAGAATGAATATTACTTGATTAATCTTTTGGCGTTAAATAATATTTTAAAAGAATTTGTCTGTAACTATTTATTTGAGAATGTGCCAATTTTACAGACTTTATTTAGGTGTTTAAGAATAAGATTATTTAAAAAGAAGTTAAAACATTACATTAGGGTGGTTTCAATTCACTTTTCCATGTAAAAGTGGCCAAGTGAACAGCTAGGGGAAGTATTTTAGGTCCATGTTGCATTGGAATGATGACATTGTTTACTTTTTCATTTTTTGTTTATCATTTTACTCTTAGCCCAATGTTTTTTCATTAAAATTTTCTTGAACGTTTTGGTTTTTATAAACTTTCTTGAATGTGGTTTAGCAGGTGATTTGCTAGATGGAGCATCATCAAGATCTATTCAGGTTTTGACACCTAGCTGTCAAGTTAACACTTAGTTTTCTGAGCCACCTCATACTATGCAAGTTGACACCGTTTTGGGAGCAGATGGCATAGAACATGGAGAAACAACTCAGGAAGAGCAAAAATTTGTAGATCCAATGGATAAATTTCTCCCACCACCACCCAAAGTTAAATGCTCTGAAGACCTACACGTGAGTTCCATATTGCAGTCATCAACAAATTACTCTCAATAAATGTTAGAGATGTGCTAATTTATGGAATTGAATTGGCGTGCTTTGCTCCCCTCCCCCAAAAAGAAAAAACAACTTTTGTGTGCTCTTGTGGTTTGATGTCTTTTTCCTTTTTCTTTGTGCCATACTAGAGCTTTGCATTTAATTTGCTAGGACTCTCTAAATTCTTAAGCTTCTTTTGCTTAACTTCTTATTCAATTATTTTCATTTTTTTGGACTAACGCTATTTTCATATTATATTTATTGAATATGGTTAAGCAATTTGGCGATGCTTTGGAAGAGGTGTAATATAATATTACACTCTATTCTTTTCTGATTTCCAGTCTTATTTAGTGATTTGTACATAGTATAGCTACACATACATAAATAGTTCTAAGGTCCTGTAGGAACACTTGAATATAGTGATTGGAGTTTAGAGTTTTGGCATTGAAAATTTTGAGATAAGATTTAGTGTGGTAATCTACCTACTCAAAATGAATTTTAGGTGTAGAAGTGTGGAAATCACTTAACTTGTGGGGTGTTTTTCAATGAATTCAGCAACTGCTCTTGTTTAATTATTAAATGATGATGTATGGTTTGATTCCTTAACACGTCCCTCTAATATGTGTTTGATACTCTAAAATCTTCCCAGACATTGTGATTATGTGATTGAAAACCATCAAGTTATCAAAAAAACTGATAATTTGCCAAAACTTCTCTGTATCATGTTTTTTGGCCACTAAACTTCTGTTTCATTGAATATTCCTTAAATTATTGTGTCCACCCCCCCCAACACACACACACACACACACACAATAGACATTCTATACGGTGGAAGTTGAATGATCACCGCTTTATTCATTAAAGCCTAGCATTTTTAAGCAATAATAAAAAAAATAATTGCCCTCAATTTTTGAGAAAGTAGAAAGTTGTATAAATTTGTTTGAACTTTTCATATTTGTTGATCTTTCATGACACATTGCTTTGATTTTATCATTGCAGAGAAAGATAAATAAATTTCTTGAGTATAAGAAGGCTAGAAAAAGTTTTAATGCAGAAGTTCCCAATAGGGTAGATATCAGAACCCTGACTTCCTATTGCATGCTGTGAGGTATCAGGACATTGACCAAATAGGATCTTGTTTCGATAAAGATGTATTCAATCCTGATGGATATGACCCAAGTGACTACTATGACGAAATAGGTCCTCAACTGTTTCTTCTCTGCATCTACCTTGTTGACTATTCTTGTTGATTTATTTTGTTGATATGACTCCTTTTGCGTGTCCCCTAACTGTCACTAGCAGAGGCAGATATAAGGCGTAATGGTGATAGGAAAGAGCTAGATAAGAAGAAAGCACAGAAAGTTGAATTTGCCTCTAGGGGAGCTCAACCACGAATTGTAACTGGTGTTTCAAGGATCAATATACCTGTTGCAGGTTATAAAGCAACCTAGTTTACCTACGATATGACAAAGGTCATTCTTATTACTCATTTTCCATTTTATGTTGATTTTCCCCCTTCGTCTTTAGGTTCTTTTGTGTCTTCAGGTGGTTTGCATTTGATGACTCCTACAGTTGAGGTCACCAATTGTGATGCTAGACAGAACAAAAAATCAAAGTGGGACAAGGTATTCATTTAAACAAATCCACCAACATTTGCACCTTGCCTGAAACTTTTATTTGTGCTCACAAGATTTTAGTGAATAATCTTGTTTAGGTGGATGGTGATCGGGAAAATCCTCTTCCTTTTATGGGGCAGGATCCTGGATCTACTGATGGGGTTCATGCTGCAGTATTATCTACTGGTAATGTTGGTGGTGGATACATTCTTTTCGCGTAAGATTATGAGCAACTTTGGGCTTCTTTATGTTTTCTTTTTTTGCTTTTATATTTTGGTTTCACATGTAGATATGTTATTTGTTTCTCATGATGCCCATTTGAGCAAAACTGTTAAAGGACAACTAGATCCCTTAAGCTTTGTTTTCTTACAGTAATTGCGTTAACATTTTGTTTGAAGGGTTAATTTTTCTCCTATAGTAGTTTAGATATGTTAAGTTGTTTCTTTTATTCTGTTGGTTGTTTTGTGGCATTTACTAAGGTTATGTTGCTTAAGTGATTTATTTTGGTGATGCCATAACTAACGCATTTCATGATTATATGCTTGGTATTGGTTGATAAATGAATTATCATCTTGGTTGTTATTTTTCACCTTGTTATTTTTTTTTCTTATACATGGATATACATTTTATTTTAGGTCTCAGATACCTTTTGATGAAGCAAAGCGTCACTAAAATCACTAAAGCTATGAAAACTAGCGCTGGTTTCAGTATAAAACCGCTGAATTTAATGTGGTCCTTATCAGTTGGTGACCATTGTTGATTTGTTCTTCTCTACGGTATGTGGGGATTTCGGACTAGGGTAGTTCTTATTTTTTAAACTGGATAATTTGATCAGGTTTTGATTCCTTTGGTTGTGTTTGTGATTGAGAGAAGCAAAAATCTAATTTTGCATTGACATAACTAACAAAACGAGATATGTTTGATACTTATGACCATTGTTGTAATGTTGGACAAGCAGCAAAAATGACAAAAGGCAAAGGCGAAAAGATCAATTGAAAGGAAGTAAAGAAGGTCATGAGGTACACTCATTTTGGTCCGTTAAACAAATACCAATGACCATTTTTATTTTATTTTTAGTGAAATACCTCTAACCATTATAAAGTCCTACATATTGTTGTCTACAATAATAAAATGTTTGACTATTCGCCTATTCGGTAACTTTGCAAAGTCAGTATTCTATTTATTATAAAAAGTATAATAGTGTCTAAATTGTGATTGTCACGGCAGGATTTCAATAAGCTAAATGATTGGTTTCTTGTCGATTAAGCATTTTTGAGAGTATACACAATCAAGACTTCAACTACACTGGCATTACAATTGCAAAATGCACCACAATGGTCTCTTGATGTAAAGTTTATAATTCATGGGTAGACGATAAAATGTCCAAATATCAATATTCCTACTGACTATTTATCTCGTGCTAAATTTTGTAGATGACGAGAATTTCTTTAAAAAGTGGAAAATAAGAATGCTAGTACATTCAACGTACTTCTTCAAAAGTAAATCGATGTTGGATGGTGTTGTTAAGATTGGTCATCGAAATATCTTCGAGGTTTATATTGATCCCATTGAATGCTTTAAAGTTGTGGGGCATGCATGGCTCTTGGACAAAATATTGCGAGCCGATGACACTTTGCTATAATTACATGTTTGAACCATATTTTTATATAATATTTCATAATTAAATTGGGATTTTTAATGGATTTTATCAGACATTATTGCATGATTAAGTACTAATTTGAGTTAGGGACATTTGCATTGAATTAATTGTAATTAAGGGCAAAATGGTCATAAATTTGTTAATTATTCATGTAAATGTTTTCTTAGAATTTTAATGCTACAATTATGCTTAATCTTACATTTCAGGTGTTTTGGAAGAAAATTGCAAATTTTGGAGGCCAGAATCCATATTTAGACGACTGGGGAAAATTACAGAAAGGGCCACATATTTTTGTGGAAATTACAAATTTGTGAAAGAAAGTGTCCAGAGAAAATTACATAAAAGAACCTAGAATATTTGATAATTGGATTTTAGCCCTAAAATAGTTTCAAAATTTTACAATTTAGTCCCTGTATAAGAACTTTTCAGTTTACATTGTAGTCCCTGGTCAAAACTTGCGTTTGACCAGGGACTTGGATTGCTCTGATTGAGCTTCTGCAGCTGGGGGACCCGACTGGAGACAGACCCGAGAAGGGAAAACAGACGTGAGCTGAAGGGAGATCGAGGGAGAGCGGTGCAAGCTGAGGGGGATCTCATCTTCATCTTTCTTCTTCCTTCCTCTTCCTAGTGTCGCTGGCGGCATTCCTACATCTCTACCATCACCGCCGGCGACTTCCTTTCATCCTCACTGTTACCTTCCCTCTCTCACTACCAACCATCGTCAGCTTCCTCTGTTTTCGACTATCATCACCGGCGAGCTCCACCTTCCCTCTCTCAAGCAACCTACTTACACCACCACCTTCACTGTGCCTCTCTTATTTCTCGTTGGACAACCTACACCTCCACCAGCTCTGACAGAGTAAGGCGGACGAAGGACAGAGAGAACTTGAAGAGGAGAGCTTAGAGCTTCGATCGGAGAAGGGGTGGAGACGAGACCACCGTCTCTGTCCTCTAAGCCAACGCTGTTCGCCACCGTTGCACTAGGACCACTCCACCACTGTCATCTCTCACTCTTCTCTTTTCATTCCATTCTCCATTTACTCTGTTTTCACATCACCGGTGACCTCCTTCTCCTTGCTCACACCACCATTATCACCTTCTCTATTCACATTCACTGCCTTCAACATTCTCTTTCTCTCTCACCACCGTCCACACTACCATCAAGCTTCACCACTGCCTTTCTTCGTCCACCGCCTTTGGACTCTAACCCACAACATTTTCCACTGCCACCGCCAGCATCATCCTCATCTCTCTTATGTTTTCTTTTTCCTTCCATTCTTTTATCACAGAACCTGACCCACCATTCCCTTCTTCCCCATTAAGTCAACATTTACATTTTCTTTAGCTTTAATGGAAATTTTGGTTGAGCAACTCATCTGGACTGTGGCAGTGGTTATGTATGGCTAAATTTCTTGTTCCTAAGCTAAACAAGTCAAATGTTGTTTATTCAACGACAATGTTTCAAATAGAGGAATGAGAAAATAACAAGAATCACTTTGGAAGATGGCGACGAAGATGTTCTTTACCAGCATTTTGTCATATGACCCACAATCAAGGACCCAATTCATCCATCTATGAGCTTTACCCAAGTCATCCATCTAGGAGCATTCTCCATGTGTTAGTTCTTTCTCCTTATTCAATTAAATAGATAGAAGTGTGTGTGTGTTACTTATGCATAAGTTACTCCATTCTTCTCTCAGAAACACAACATTTTCATTACTAAGAGTTCATGTCAAAACAAGCTTAATGGAGAACTTCAGAATCACACCATATCAATTTAGGAGCCTTTCATACATTAGAGTTAATAACACACACCATGCCTTAAGGGTAGAGCTTTAACTAGGGCAAGTCATTCAATACCCAATTTATCAATAAGAATATTGTTTATGGTAAAAATAGTCTCATTTACCAAATAATTGAATCTATATATATAACTACTAAAACAGATAACTCAAGAATTCAACAAAAATATCATCCCACAAACATCAAACAACACCAGCATTAATCAAGATGGGGGGAAATGGACTTTTAAGATCATGTTTTCATTCTATGTATATCGAAGTAAAAAGGAAAAAAAAAACAAAAAGATGGCTGCTCTGTTTCACATATGAAGTTGTTGTTCATATTATAGTAACTACTACTGTAGAAAAATATTGAAATAAATTTCAACAAGTAACTTTATTTTTAAGTGATAGGAAAGCATAGAAATTGGCGTATAGTAGGAAAAAAGAGGATGTAGGTTTCTTTTATACTTTGTCCTTGGGGACATCGTAGACAATAAGCAAAATGATCTCTATGCTTTTTTGTTGGATCAAGAAAGCTTGCTCCTTCACAATCATGCCAAATCAATTTCTGAATTTCAAACATTAAAGTCATAATACACAATAAAACACACCACACATTAATAGAGTTTTGACCAAGGTCAAGCCATTGATGCCTCAATTTATTGGTAGGAATAGTGTCCATGATGAAAACTGAGTCTCATTTATCAACTAATCAAACAATATATAACTACTAGAACATATAATTTGATATTCAACAGAAGCATCATCGCACAAACATTTGTCCACATTCTTCATCAAGTGCCAGCATCATCACCAACATATGCATTAATCAAGAAAGTAAAAAAAATGACTATTAAGATTATGTTTATATTATAATCCATGTTGTTAGATGTAGAAGCATAACCATTTTGTAGTCTTTTATTTTGAAAAAAAAATTTATTTGAACATTTGTTTTAATGTGCTCTGAAAAACAAAAAACCAGAACATCTTTTTTATATTTTGTTACTTTTTATTGTACAAACTTAGAGAAGAGGCTAATAACATTGTATTTTAATTTCATTAATGGCAATCTTAGCAATAAAATAAACTATGTTGTCTCCCCTCACTTCACCGTTTTAAATATGTTTTTCAAAATAATCAAGCAAACGTTGTTTTCATTTTTTGTTTTTAAAACTTGTTCTGAAAAATTATTTTATTGAACTGTTTTAGGAACATATAAACACAAAATAGAATCAAGGGCGTAGTTTCTCTGTTTCTCACCGCCATTTTTTATCATATTATAATAACTACTGCTGACAAAGAAATCTTGAAATAATTTTTCTTGAAACTAGACTCAATAAGGGTTCCATAGCCTTTAGAATCACTCCAAAACGATGTCTACAAAATTAGTTATGATTTTTCAAAGTTAGAACAGAAAATCTGCCAGAATTGGCATTATTCCGAAAATTGAAAATAAAATGTGTTAGAAATTGATTAATGTAATTAAAATGCCAAGTGTCATGAACATATAAGGAGGGGATTAAATTATAATGGATTTGTATGAGAACATGTCAAATTGCATTAAAATAATGCTACATGGACAAATAATGGTGAAATGGTGTCCTATATTGAGTGCTAGTTTGGTTAGTTGGGAAAAAAATTGGCTTGGTTGAATCATGAGAAGGGGAGCACCTTTTTTTGAGGCTAACTAAAGGAAAAGTTAGTCAAACCCAATTGAAAACAAGTGATGAGGAGGCATGGCATAAAGATATGAGAGTATGACATAAAGTTGAGAGTATGGCTGGAGGTATGGGAGGAGGAATGGTGTGCATGTTAGGTGTTGTGATCTCAATCATTGATGAGATCAATGGAAGAGCCGGGAATACGGGCCGGCCCTTTACGGGCTCGGGCCTAAACGGGTCAGCCCTTTTAGACCTATTAGCTAAAAAGTACAATATTTTTTAGGCCCTCGGCCCTACAGGGTTGGCCCTTCACGGGCTCGGGCCTAAACGGGCTTAAACTCATTTTAATTGAAAAAAATTTCTTTTTCCAGTTTTACAATTTATTTATTATTTTTCTTTAAATTGAGATACATTATTTTTAAAACTCATAAATTTTTAGTTAAAATAATCATCTAATGTCCAAATTAGCCTATTTTTTAAAGTTTAAATTAATAAATCATTATAGAAAATAAAATAAATCAAACCAATTAATAAGTGTTTGACTGTTATTAATACTCTATTAGGTACTTAGATGTTTCTCATATTAATAATTTGATATAATGATATTTTATTTATTAATTTATTTTAAAAAAATATTAAACAGGCCTAAAAGGGCCGGCCCTCAAGGTTGCAGGGCCGGCCCTTTTAGGCCCGCTTCTCTTTTTAGCCTCTAAATTATAAGCCCGGCCCTTGAAGGGCTCGGGCCTAAACGGGCCAGCCCGAATTCCCGACTGTAGAATGCATGGAGAAAATTTATGAAGCCTCATCCTCTTCCTTTTGCCTTCATTTTCGTTACTCACAACAAGAGAAGAGAGGGAGAGAGTTTTGAAGAGTTCTTGAAGACTTAGAGAGAAGGAGAAAGAAGATTAAGGTAAGTAGGTGTTGACTTTGTGATTTGGTTACATATTTTTGTGTAACGCTTCCTCTAAGATTCTTTTCTTCATGTATTCATGTGTTTAGCAAGACAAGGCTCCAAGGAAGAGAAGGAGTTAAGGTGCTAAGCTTGGAAGCAAGAGGGTAATTTCATAAACTTGCTCTCTTGTGGTTGTGGTGTTGTTGTTAGTGACATTTCTTGACTTTTCAAGTTTCTTGATTGAGTTATGAAATTTGAAAAGCTATAACCCTAAGGGGTTATACTGCCCAAAATCCTTTAAATTATGACTAAGAAGTGTTTAAAAGAGTTAACCAAGGATTAAAAGTGGAAAAGAACACGTTTTGGAAGTTAAAACAAAAAACTTCATTTTTTTTCATTTTTCTTGAAATATTTCGGCTAGCACTGTTTCATGGGGTAGGAGTTGGATTTTGCATAAAATAAATGGTTCCATTGGATTTAGTGGGAAAAAATAGGTGGGGTTACAGTTGGACACTTTTTCAGTAGAGGCCGAAAAAGCATAATTACGAAAACGCCACTGAAATCCCTAAATAGGGGCTGTCAAGGGTATTTTCATAATTTGACAGTAAATTTGGTGATTTTGAGCCCTGAAATGCTTTTCTTGGGCAAAAATAAGTTAGAATAGCCTTAGTCAAAATTTTAGGAAAACGTGCCATCAGGCCGGGTACTGTGGGGCCAAGCCAGGGTCCTGGGGACATTTTAGTAAATTTTTACCATAGACTAATATAACCACAAGTAACAATATGGAAGAGTCTAAAATGATACTTGGATAGGTTATGACCTATTTCTTGTACATTTAATGTTTTAGGACCGAGTCAAGAGCCGAAATGATGCGTTTTACGAGACACCGTTAAACAGAGGATTATAAAGTGTTGAGGTAGGGACATTGTCCTTCATACATTATGCCATAGTTATATGATTGTGTGGATGTCATTGTTTGTAAATGCACTTTATTAATTAACATAAATTGTCTAGAGAGGCTGTTAGTGCCAATGTGCACTTACACTGGGAGTTGGCAGAAGTCCAACCGGTGTAGATTGTGGGGCTGCGCCCTACTCATGTATACATGACGATGATGTGTTTATATTGTTCATTAACTTGTGCATACCTTGGCGCATGCCATATTTACTTTTTGCATTATCTATGAACGATATCATGTCTCTCTGGGGATTCTTTAGAATCTCACCCTATTTTTCAACAAATACCTTAGTGGGTACCAGTGGGGCAAAGGGCAAAGACGTAGATGCCGGAAAGTGAGCGGAGCGTGTCACGAGGCGAGGATATGAACATGGTTATATCTTAGTCTATGCCTTGATATTTTGGAAAATTTGTGAATATTAGGTTTCCGTTGTATTTTATGTATTTCGCCAACAAATGACGACGGGATTGTAAACAAATATTTTTATCAGTATAATTGTACTTTTCTGTATACCCATTGAATTCCGTATTTATTACTCTTTGATTATCGAAATGGAAACGGGTGTTGATACTTGTTACTCATCATTGCGATGAGCACTGAAACTTGTTCTAAAAAAAGGTACTTTACCCAATTGTGAGACAATTTGCCCTTTTAGATTTCTGTTCATAACATGATGTTAATTATTATTTCCAAGTATCCTGACACTAATTAAGCTTTAAAGAGGTGAAGCTAATATTCTATCAAATCATTATTCACAAGCCATCTTGCTGACTGAAAAAAAAAAAACCCCCAAACATACATTCTACTACTATATCAAACTGAACACACATTTAGACCTATAGCTGACCCTCAAATTCCCAATCAAACTTTAAAGTTAAAACCCTATCACCAACTCCTAAATATATATAGTTTAGGGGCATTGTAAATACTTCTCTGAGAATTCAGGCTTTAATAAATATATATCTACAATAAAGGGGAGGAATCTATTAATTTATGGCAACAATAACAAATAATGAACAATAATAAATTTATGTGTAGGAGCGCAGAAATAGAAAATGATATATGAGGTAGTTTGTGCTGTATACATTGTGTCAAGAATCCTCTAGCTTGCATGAGCTACAATCACTAAGGCTGTACTTTCGTGGAATTAATGCCTTAATTTTCTCTTTATATATGAATATGATGCTTATTAATTATCATCGTAATTTTTTTGGCCGCAATTATCATCGTAATTAAGTTTTAAGCATAAAGGGTTAATTAAATATATTCCATATATCTCTTCATTAATGTCAAATTAAACGCATGTGTGATGTGTCCAAGTCCCTATCATCACCAACTTAATTGCACTCTTAAAAGGGAATTATTCGTCCATCATGCTCGTTCATGAAATGGAATAACGAAACCTTTCAGCTGTCACACATATGAAAAGGATATAAAATAGCAATTGAAGAATTTTTCCAAAGAATATTCTTACTTCATTTCCTTTTCCCCCATTTTGGAGGAAAATGAAAATTCGCAGACAAGTATTTATTTAGCTGGTAAGAATTTCACATATACCTTATAAAAGTGTTGCTTTATTTCCTGCTGATACGAGAACTTCATTAATGAATAATTTGCATGTGCTTTTTACAAGCCCTCTTTGAACTGAGTTTTTTTTAAAAAAAGAAAAAAGAAAATTAAACAGAGTAAGCTTAATGTAGCTTAGTGATTGGCATTGAACTTACTTTGCGGTTGTTTGTTTTAGTTTTTTAAAAATGCTTTTATAGTATTTGAGTTGAGTATATAAAACGAGTTTTATCTCTATTTATATAAAAAAATGCATAAAAAGCATTTTGTTATGCTTCCCAAACAAGCACTTTAGAGTCTCATGCCCTAAAATCAATTTATCTAAACTTTAGGTTAAAACAAAGCCTTATTTTAATCAATTTATCATGCATTTTTTGGTTTATATATGTTTGTGTGTGCTAATGACATTACTTAAACAAGTAAAGCAACTAACTATCATCAACTATAGCCTTGAAATCCTGTAAAACCTGTTCCGGTTAAAAATGGGTCGTATAGGTCAATTCGGGTCTAGCAATCAGTACTTCCCATTTTTGTCTATTATCTATGATTTCCACTTTTAATGATAATTAATGCGTTGATTAAAATTTGCAGTATATACGTAATTAATGGTTATTGAAAATTATATTTTCAAAATACTTTCCCTAGAATTAATAACACGTTAATGATTCGCAATCTTTAATTAGAGATTGTGTTAATGGTGATTAATGGATTGATGAAGACATTTTATAAATTATATTTTTCAAAATACTTGTAGGGCCATTAAATACTGGCTAGTAATGATTTGCAAATAGCAATCCTATTTATATTTGAAAATAAAGTTGACTGTTTGCAAATAATTAATACTGCATAATTAATGACATTGAAAGTATTTTGAAAATACAATTTCTAAAAGGTATTTGCGCCATGGTTTCAAAGCATTAGACCACGACTCACAACAGTTAGCCTCTTGAACACCAGGCGCCCCTTTTTCTCATGCAGCCCATCCCCTCTTTTTTATTTGCTTTTCCCCGTTCCTCTTCTCAAGTCATGAATGCAAAGAATAGTGTCATCTAAATAGTGGGAGACATTTCCAGAAATTTTTAGACTTTCGTTATCTTCTACACTTTAAATTGATAGAGTATAGCTTATCGTTTGTTTTCTGTAAGTATATAATAATATTTTGGATATTTTAATTTCAGACTTATTTGAATTCAAATTAAGATTGATTTTTCAGGTTCTTTTGATGCACTGTTTGGGTTTCATATTACCCTTTGTTTGATTATTGCAGTAGTTTCCTGCAGATTTCTTGCTATCCCTTCAATGTCGTTATACAATGATGCTCCAGAAGATTTCATCTTCAACGATATTTTTTTTTATTCCATATAGAAATTTGATGCATTACTCTTTAAAAGCTTTAGCAAATTATATCTGCAAAATATTTTTAAATTTTAAAATCTTATGGAAATATGGCATGCAAATAAAAAAGTTTTTGGGGTATATGCTTTATTTTTACTGGCATGTCGGGGTCAAATGTCATGCTTTTTTTTTTTTCTATTATTTTCGGATGACGTAATTCAGGTGTATTTTTACCCAATTTTTTATGTTTATTACTTACATGGGGATTTGGAAAAAAATTACTCCCTTCGATCCTAAATTATAAGACAAATGAAGATATTAAGGAAGCTAAATAAATTATTAAATCATATCATATGTTGTGTATCCTTAGATTATATATCAGTTTATAAGTTAAACAAAATAGTTTGGAGAAAAAATAACAAATATATATATATATTTTAAAATAATTTAATTCACTTCTTTAATTTCTCTAAAAAAAAATCAACTATATCTTATATTTAGGAGCAGAAGGAGTACTTACATGGGGAGAAGGGTCACTTGAGATGTGTGGTAGAAGATCTCTGAATTTTGGGTTCTAATTGGGCTTCACAGTAAGCATTTGGTAACTACTTCTCCTCCTTTCAAGGATTTGAACAAATTTTAAATCTATAGTGTAATATGATTTTGCAATTTTTTGTCACTTCTTTTCCCTTTTATGGTAAACCTGTGAGATTTCTAAAAAAACAAATCTCTTGTTTTAATATTATGCATGTCTTTATTTCATGAACATGCAAATAGAAAAATCCCACTGAAAATTTTCAGCAGCACATCCCTCGGTTTTGGGAGAAGTAATATATATATATACATGTCACTATATTATATTCTCATGTGATTTTGTCTTTGGGGTTCTAAGGTTTCCGGAAATATATCAATAATTAAATTATATTCATATCGCGTAACGTGCGAAGAGTAAATACTTATCTTTTTATACTAAAACTTGTAGAATCGGAACTTGAAAAGGAAAAAAATTTCCGTCCACCACGGGTATTTTTGAAAATGAATTATATATTGCTTAATAAATGATCTCAAGCTTTGAAATCTATCTCGTATGTACCTTCCCCCTAACCCATAATTCAGTACACAAGCAATCCGCATTAGTGTGATAGAATTTTCGCATTTATATATAGTCACGTGATGGATCTTATTCATCCATACATGCATCCACACACACACACATGAAAGTTATATTAAAATAAATAAAGTAATCCTGTTGATCCTTAAAGTATGACATATTTATCTAATTCGATTAGATTAAATAAGTTAAGTTGATTATATTGGAATTATGCCTTAGAGGCCAATCATTATATTTTGGAACAATGTTATTCAATGAATTTTCCATTTTATTATCATATTATTTGCATGTTCACTGTGATTACTATCCTTGGATAAATCATAATGATTGTCCTAAATGTCCATGGTCAGTCATCTATGCGGGATCAAAGATGAAATAAGACTAGTATGACTTTGAAGAGGTATGGAGATACGAATCAAAGTCCTAAACACTTGTAAGAGTATAAGGTGCTGGATCGACCAGCTATGAGAAAGCTGCATGGATCAAATCATAAGCTTGTCTCATGTATAACCACGTCACTATGCCCTTTTGACCTGAGATCATTATGGATTCCTACATGAGAGTCATTCAGCTTTGATCTAGTCATAAGTCACTTTTGACCCGGTGATGATAAAGGTTATATTCGGACTTGGTGGTTTTCATGCAGAGGAATGTGAATGATCAAGATGAAATTTGTCCCTCACATTAGTAGAGATATATTACTGGGCCCATCGATGAGTGAGTCTAAGAAATGTATGGCTATACTGCGATGGAAAAAAGTTTCAATTTCTATAATCAGACTACTCAAGAATCTAAAAAGTATAGTCAGGAATAGGAGGATGATATTCTCTATATCTCATCGTTGACCGAAATATCATGTGACAAAAGGATCATGATATTATTTTATGACAGGTTGCATCAATTTATCGATCCTCATGAATTTGGTAGTTGTAATGTCTTGTTAAAGGCTGCTTACGACTTGTAGGTTAGTATAGTATTGGCCCACTGCCAACTTCATATGGGCCTACAAGGTCGCATACAAAAATAGTCAAACACAAGCTATAATATCTAAATCCATTGAATATAAAATATGTCTAAATTTAATGAATGTAATGATTAATCTATGGTGGACAAATATATATATTCAAAGAGAAAATTAATAATATTATATATACATATATGTATTTTCAAAATACATACATTTATATAATAATATTATTATATTGTGTTAGTTTTACATTTAGTTTTATCTGATAAATGAAATTAAGTAACTAACACAATAAAGATATAATATTTCATATTTAATTTATAAAGATAAATTAAATATATTTACATTGCCTCTTTATTCAGATTAAATAAATAGGTTAAATTAAAAATATTGGACATATTTAATTAAACCATATTTATTTAATTTACATATCAAAAGACAATTAAGTGTTAATTGATATGATATGGATCTTGAAATTAATTTTAGATTTAATCCAATCTTTTAAGCACCTACAATTAAACCAACATCAAATATTCTCAAAAATAAATGATTAAGAGTAATTACAATTATTTTGACAATTTTGCCTTTTTTAGTTCTAATTTAATGTATTTATTCTTAATCTTAATTTATCAAAAGAAATGCATTTTAAGCTCAATAACTATGACAAAATCCCCAAATAAAGTATGAAAATATATCATAAAAATAGGAATTTGTCACCCACACTTTAACTTTTGCACTCTTGGACAGAACACAAATCGAATTAAAATTAAATACAAATGAAAACTTCAAATGCTCAAGGTATCAATGAATCAATTTAATTATCACTAATCAAGCTAACATAAGTTTTAGAATGAGGTAATGTAATTGGACTAGATTAATGCACAATTAATCACAGGAATGTATAAGAGAGCACTCAAGGATTAAGTGTTTAACTCATCTCACAAGTATAGGAAATTTCATCCAACACCACCTAGACTATGTCTTACCATGTACTTGTAAAAATTCTACTCTCTCCACCACTAAGTAACACTTAGACTCATGAATCAAGGGGACTTTTGAAATGGTTGTAATGATAGAAATGGTCTCATGGAAAGAATAATAAAACAAGTATTATGCATATACAAATGTGTATAATGGCAACCATTTTTTCTTAACTTTAGGCTCAAATAATCACATCTCTTTACCAATCAAAACAAATACCTTATTTTTTTATTTCATCTTTTTTTGTTTTTTTTTAAAAATTGTTTCTATATTTTTTTGAAATTTTTTCTCTCTTTTCTTTTTTCTTTTTCATGTCTTTTCTTCTCATTTTTTCTTCTTCTTCTTTTTTCATACACAATGTATCTACATGGCATTTCTTCATACATACAATATCAATGGCAATTGGATAATGTTTGGATGTCACTCTAATACCAATGATATGCATGCATAATACTAGTTAATGAATGATAGTTTTTGGAATGTGAAGGGCTCAAAGGGGTTAACAATGGATTAGTGTATAAGATTTGTATTTGGGATAGAAGGTGATGAAACAAACACCTCTATCATGTTAATTAATCTAAATGCAAATGTGATTTTGAAAAAGAATTTAAACAAGTTCTAGAGGTACACTAGAATAGGTGACAAACACATATCAATGAATGGAAACTATGCTCAAAATCCTTCCAATAAAGGCTTTCTCTCAAATGCACATTCTCAAAGATTAATTGAATACTAGCCTAATCAAAAGGCATTAACTCAACTAATCCTAGTGTTAACTCTAAGCAATATCCAATCAATTCATTAAAAATCAACCAAGAACATACATAATTCCCATAAGTTCAAAACTAATGGGAAGCCTAATGGAGTAAGTGTGTCATGATATGAAGGAGGTATGAGTTGTGATATGAAGGACGTATGGGTGGTGACAAGTGTCACATTATGGTGCATTGATGAAATCATGTGGAGTAAGGTGAAGGGAGTTAAATTATGAAGCTATCTTTCCTTTCCTCTTCCCTTCACATTCGGCCAAGAGACAAGAGAGAGAAGAGAGAGAGAGAGAGAGAGAGAGCGCTTGAAGCCATTGAAGATCTAGAGAGAAGGAAGAAAGAGATTAAGGTAAGAGGTGATTCTTTAAGCATTTCTTTGCAATTTTTCCATGAAAAACCTTCTCTAAACCTTTCTCTTCATGAAATCCATGATTTTGAAGACACTTTGAGACCAAGGAGAGAGAAAGGAGACGCCTAGAGAGAGGAAATCCAAGAATTCAAGAGGTAGCTACACCGAACTCAAATCTATACTAGTATGAAGTTGTTGTTGGTGATTGTTGTTGGTTTTGGTGATTTTTGTCAAGTTTGTAAACTTGGAAAGCCCTAATCCTAAGGGGTTATGATGCCCAAATTTCTTTGAATCATGGTTAAGAAGTGTTTAAATGAGTTAATAAGGGATTAGAAGTCGAAAAGTACAAACTTTGGAAGCTTAAACACAAAAACTCCATTTTTCCTTTTTCTTAAGAAACTTTCTGCCAAGGTCAGAACAGGGGGTAGGAGCTGGATTTTCATGAAATAAATGGTTCCATTAGATTCAGTGGGAAAAAATAGGTGGAGTTACAGTTGGTCACTTTTTTGAAAAAGGCCGAAAAAACATAATTATGAAAACGCCCATAAAATCCCTAAACCGAGGCTGTCAAGGGTATTTTCGTAATTTGGTACTGAATTTGGTAATTCCATGCCCGAAAATGGATTCCTTGGGCAAAAATAAGTTAGGATAGCCCTAGTCAAAATTTTGGGAAAACGTGCCATCGAACCAGGTACAACGGGTTGGGCTGGGTCCCGGGGGCATTTTGGTAAATTTTCACCATTGACTAATATAACCACAAGAAACACTATGGAAGAGTCTAAAATGATACTTGGATAGATTATGATCTATTTCCTGTACATTTGACGTTTTAGAACCGAGTAGAGAGCCTGAGGGATTGGCACGTAAATCAAGGCACGTTATTCAAAGATCAGGTAAGGGCGATTAAGGTAGGGAACTTACCTCTCCTACATGTATTTGATATTTGTGCTAGTGTATTGATGCATGTTATTGCTTTACTTGATTATGTGAAATATATATGAATGTTGAAGTTCTGTTTTTGTTTATGCTATAGCTATAAGTATGTTGATTGAAACATTGAGCACACAGATATATCATTGTGCGAACATGAGTTATGTAATGCAAGCATGTCATGCATTAAGCACTTATCTTGCATGCATATTGGTATTGTTTTCCTGCTGAGATTCTCTCGAATCTCACCCTCCCCTACCAACAATTTAGACAGGAGAAGACAGATGATATACTGAAAACAATGAAGAGAACCGTACGAAGGGGATTGCAATGGTGGAACGAAGATGAGAAGATGTCTCTGTTTTACTAGGATAAGTTTAGACACCCAAGTAGCCATGCGCGGCTATATGAATTGTAATTATCAAGTATGAATCTCTATGAAGAATTTCCGTAATCGTGCACATAATATCAGTATATTTATACCATCCTGTGTTCGTTTTCCGCAAATACTCTGAAATAGGTGAAAATAATATAAGGGTGTGACACCCACACTTAAATCGTTGCATTGTCCTCAATGCAAAATCTAAATGCAAAGGAATGGCAAAGGCTCAAAACCTAAGGGGGTGAACAACAAAAGAAATCTACCTTTTTACTACTGGATTATATCCCTCCCCCACTCTAATCTTCCTCGTAAAAAAACTAAGCTCAAAGAATCATAAAAATTAGAAAGAAAACAAGTGAGGAAAGAAACAATGTTTGTTAGAATCTTTTAAAGCACTTGAAAGAGAAGTTCTCATCTAGTATGAGAAACATGATAGTCCTTATTGTGCACACTTCCCTTTACCTGATTTTCTTAGGTGGTGGAGGTTCAGGATCAATCGGAAGAGATATGAGAATATAGGGTTGAGGTTGGTACTGCAAAGGACCCTTCCAATTATATGCTTGCAAAGAAGGCAATCCAAAGGCAGTACCCATTCCATAGATATAAACATGGAGACATCTAGAGTATTGTGCAAACATGTTAAAAACAAAACTCTTCAAGTAGGAATTACACGTAAGAAAATCAATTTCATTCCCTTCAGTAAGAACCAAACAAGTAGTCACAGTTTCAAAATCCTCTTGTGTTTGCAATGGGAAAAATACGAAATTCAACTTAGTGTTGGCATACATTACATTACTTTTACAATCACAAGAGTTGGGAGGTAAAAGAATGGAAGAAGAAAGAGAATTCATCAAGCTATCACCACCCAAAATTTTAAAACAAATATTTTCATTTTCCATATCGAGTAGCAAATCACAAGAAATAACTAAATGGAAAGATTCGTTTTCATTTACAATTTTATCATTCAAAGTCATTGAATCTTTTCTTATTGAACTATCTAAAACATGCAATTGAAATGAATCAAAAGGTCCACAATTGTCAAGGCATTTTGATGTTATCAATTGAACTAGATGAAGAATCAATGTTATGTGAAGTAGAAAGCCAATTATCAATTTCCAAACAATTAACACATCATTTCCCTTTCACATGAACAAACAAAATAAGAGTCTAAAGAAGAGGGAAAACTAAATTCTCCATCAAGTTCAATAGTATCAAAAAAATCCACATCATGCTTGCCAACCATTGAAAGAGGGAAAGAATCATGTAAGCAATCATCACTCAAACAATCATCTGAGCTATCATCAGGTTCACACTTTACCACAATTTGAACATCCAAGCATAATTCATCACTCTCCACAATATCATGATTAATATGTTCATCACTCCTAAAACTAAGGAAAAGAGTATGTTCATCACACATAGAAGCATGGACTGTGTAAGCAAAATCATCAACTATACAACTACTATTAGAAATATCACAGTGAGCATTTTCAATATCAAACATATGAAGGGATTCTACCACAATTTCCTCATCCACCTCATCATCACTCACAATATCAAGAATAGTAGTAAGAGGAGAGTCAACCTTTTTAAGAAGAGGAGAAATATTACCATTGTTTAGAAGCAACTCTTCTGATAGTTGAAAACGTACTTGCTTCTTCTTTGCATCTTGTATGGGAGTAGGCACTTAAGGTTGGAAACTTTCCACTTGTGAAGTGGCTTTTGGTTCTTGCTTTTTGGTTCCCTCATCATTGGAGTCATAAGTCCATGGAGCTCCTTCTTCTCCTTCAATCTTTATCTATAACATATGGTCAACAAATGCCTTGATGAAGTCTTGTATTTCCTCAAATTGCTCTTCCTTTTCCTTGGAAATCACATTTGCCTCTTTCAACATGAATAACTGATAATGTTCAATCTTGAGCTCATCATATATTCTTTTCAAAGCAAGGGGTTCGATCATCCATGTTAGGCAATGTGAGAAAAGCATCAAGTCCATTAGGTTGAGGTGGAGAGGATTGGAGTGGAGGTTCATAGAATAATGGAGAAGGTGGTTCATAGGGAGTTCTACATGACAAGGAAGTAGGTGGAAATGAAGGAAGATGAAATGGTGACAATGGTTCTTGGTAGAGTGGAGTGAGTGATTCTTAATAGAATATGTAGGGTGAATAAGTATGGTCAAAGTGAGGTTGAGGTGATTGGAAGGTGAGGTCGTGGTCAAAATTTACAAGATTGTTCCAAATGTGGATGGAGATACAGAGGCAGTTGAGATTCAAAGGCTCTTTTTGATAATTTATTCATGCTCGGAAGGAATCCAATTTTTGTTGAAGCACATCAGGCTTTTAAGAATATGAGATTAGAAGGTGCTTTGTCTCCAAGTGCCATAAGATTCATCTAAAAATGGACAACTTGAGGGTCCATCATTCTCTAAAAGGAAATGCATAGAAGGATTAGTGTTAAACCGAAACTCATGATCTTCATTAAACCAAGCTATTCAAATTGAAACCAATCAAATCCAAATGAATCACAAGTCTAAAATGTCCTAGAGATGCAAATGAATTCTAAAAATTAAAAGAAATCAAAGAAGAAAACTCAAAAATTAACCTAATGAAAAATCTAGAAAAATTTCAGAAAATAAAGAAACAATTCGAAAAGTAGCTAAAACGATGGAATTTGGTTAAAATTCATCCCACATAATAGCAAAGCTATTGGTCTTGTTTAGAATGGCAAAAACCTTAGGAAAACGATGCTTGTAATTTTCTAGGAAAATTTTTCAAAAAATTCCAGCAAGGTCAAAGGAATGTGTAACCGAATTTTATCAAAACTCCAATCAACATGCAATCAAAGCAGCACTTAGTTCCAGCTTAATGCAACTTCAAACAGTGTTTTGTGACAGCAGTGAAATTTCAGCAATCTTAGAACACACAGCAGGCCCAAATAACAGCAAGCAAACTTTAGAAAAAATGAAACAAGATCACAACTCAGAGCATGTGATAGCCACCTATAAAAATTCCAGAAGCAAATGTTTTGTGCAAGTACACTCAAGAACTAAGCAAATGAGTGCTTCCAATTGTGAAAAAATCAAAAAACAGTGAGAAGGCACCAATGCTCTGAGTTCAGTAAGTAATTAGCCAAAATTATCACTCAAGGACACTAAATAGAATCAGATTCGAGAGTGAATGCAAAAGGTGTAGCAGCAGTGATATTTCCTAACTCAAGCCAATACATAAGTCACAGGTGCACTTAATGCCTCAATGGACGAGGATACGCAACAAACAAGTGACAACAACTTATAGAGTGCCCAAACTCAGTCAAGTGCACACGAGCTAGGAAGAATTAGTGCAAGCATTTGTAAAATGGTTTTCAAAATTCTCTCACAAACACAAATTACAGCTCAAATCTGGTGCAGAAACTTATAGAGTAAACATGCAGAGCCAAGAAGAATAAAACTCAGTCTAATCAGCAAGACTCCAACGCAATCTGAATCAGAATTTCAACAGCTCAAAAGTTGGTCTCTAAGGAGTGTGGAAGCGTGCAGTGAATTTTTTCCTTAAGTAATTAACTTTTAGAAATTTCAGCACAATACTTTCTTAACAATTTGTCACACTAGAAGTCATTCATTCACAGTTAGAAAAGGGCTCAATAGGAACTATGCATTCAGAATTCAGCTTCAAACAATCAAGGCTAATGCTAGAAGTTACTCAATGTTCAGCATTTGCACAATGTCCAGAGGTTAGGAACTAAGCCAAAGCACTCTACAGATTAGCAAGCAAAATTATGCAGGACCAGTTAGGGGCACACAGACAACACAATCTGGAAAATTAAGTGATAGTCAAGTGTTTGCAAATACAAAATTCCTCAATCACTCAAAATTCTGATGTTCAAGACAGCACCAGTGCCCTCAGCAGTGAGAAAAATTTTCAAAAAGCGCAATAATTAATCCAATCCTTCCAAAATCAGTAACAAGAGCTTTAACATACAGAGCACAGTCCAATGATTCAAAGAATTTTCATATGAAAAACTAATATGACCAACAACCAGAATTTCGAACTCAATATCAACAACAATGGTCTAAAATGAGTCCAACACAGCACTAATTTAGTAACAAAAAGAGACTACTGCTTTGCATAGCTTATAACCAGTAAATTCCATAGTCAAAAATCAGATTCAGATCCAAGATTGGCAAAAATTTTGAAATTTCTGTAGGTGCACCTAAAGTCACACAACTTAGCTCAGCAGTCAATAAGTATGTCAAATGCAAATTGGACATGTAAGCTCATATGAGAAATTTCACCAAACTCAACAAAGTGTACAGAATTTCAGAGAAAAATGAATATTCAATGACACTCAGAAGCTATGAACAATCACAGCATGGGGAATCAACAATTCTGAGCAACTTTAGGACTCAATCCACAAAGAAATGTTTTTAATTATAGCAATGACAACATCAAACTTGATAACAAAGCAGTGAAAACCAGTTATCTCACAACCAAATTCAATTCATGCTGCACCAAAGCAATGAAATAGAAGCCAATTTAAAAATGAGCACAAAATTTCAACCAGGCCTCACAGATGACAGCAAACGTATAACAGTACTAAGCTTCTATTTACTTTTCCAGAAAATTTTTCCTATAAAATGAAAAACAAAAATAATGCACCTATCCAATATGTAATGTTTATTTAGGTTTTCTACGTATTTATGGAAGATGCAAAATGTAAAGGTAATGGTAAGCAAACTAGTATGAACTAAAACTCTGACACTAAACAACCTAAACACTACTTAATAGTAAACTAAAGGCTCAAGATACCAATCAAACAAAAATCAAACAAAGATTGACACTTAGTTACTAGGGAACCAATTACTTGGCTCCCTGGCAACGGCGCCACTTGAAGAAGTGTGAGCTTTGTGCCTTGGAGATTAATCATGCCAGTTCCAAAATAACCCTAAGGTCTACCGCTTATACTAGGCTTAACTTAGATTGATTAATACCAAGCCACCTGGCATATTAATCTCTCTAAATTAAGTTGATTAAACACTTTAGCAATTAATGAACTTAAAATTGTATTTAGCTTTTAATCCAATAACCAAGCCAGCTCACATTACCACTTAATTCTCTCATTAATCTTAATTTAACAATGGCCACCCATATAAAAAATCAAGATTAATGATATTAAAATCCAATGTTAAATACAATTAATAAATTCATATTCAATAAACCATTGTAAACATATGACACCATTGATCCACCAATCAAGCTACTTTAAAATTAATACAAAATATTCACAAAATCATCAAATCAATACTAACCATCACAAAGAAATGATAATTAAGTTAATTAAATACAATGTCAAGTATCTAAATGTTCAAGCCCCGTCCAATCTCCAAATACATCAAAATAAATCAGTTCAACATTATAAAATTCATTATAAGACCTAAAAATCATAAATACAATATAGAAATAGAGAAATTGAAGAGCAAAAACCACCCTATTGAAGCTCCAAACTCATACCATAGCCACTGCTACAAAGGATTAAAGGATTTAGGTGCTGCCAAACATCAGAACAGCCTCGCCACACACATTAGAAGCTTCAGCCATGAGAAATACCCACACGAACATTGAGCTCAGTAACGAAAATGGAAGAAGAGGAGGGCACAGGGGAAAATGACAAAGTGGTGGAAAGGATAAGAGCTTGCTGTCCTTGATAGAAGAACGGCGGTGGGGATGAATGTCGCCGTCAACGATGGTGGTGAGTGGAAGAATGAAGATGAAAGTGATATGGTGACGCCCGAGCCTGAGATTTCTTGATTTTGGAGGTTCTTGATTTCACAATGCTCAAACTGAAGCTGTTCTATTTCTACAAGTTGCAGCCTCTCTCCGGTGATTCTTCCTACAGTGACAGTGAGGTTGACCGGCGGTAGAGAAGGATGATGATGGTGGAAGCTCGCCCTGTTTTGGTTTCCTCTGTTTTTAACGGCAGCTGTGTCTCTGCTCCTCTTAAATCTTGTGGCTTCTCTTCTGGTTTTGGGACGATGAAGGTCACAGGCAACAATGGAGGAATAGATGTCGCCTACGACAAAGAAGAACGGAGGTGGACGGAGCAAGAGACAGTGAAGGAGTTAGCGCCCGAAGTTCTCTTGCAGCTGCCGCGTCTCGAGCTCTGGTATTTCTCAAGGTTGCCTCTTAATTTCGAACCTAATTGGCAAAGGCAAAACGCTGCAGTTTTGCGAGGACAAAACTGACATTTTTTAAATTCCTGGTACTAAACTGTCATTTCCAAATTATGAGCCCCAAACTGTCATTTTCATTTAATCCAATCTTTCAATCACCTACCATTAGGAATAATTTAACCAACATAAAATATTTTCAAAAATCAATAATTAAGAATAATTATAATTATTTTGACAATTTTTTTCTTTTTATTCTAATATAATTGTATTTACTCATAATTTTAATTTATCACAAGAAAAATATTTTAAGCTCAATAACTATAATAAAATCCTTAAATAAGATATGAAAATATATCATAAAAATAAGGATTTGCCAATGCTGGTTCATTTGAATCAACTGCTTATTGTTGGTTTTTAGGTTCCTCGGCCTAATCAGGATATTGCATGGGTTAAGGTGAGATATGAGCGTTTACCTACTTTGTGCTACGATTGTGGACATTAGGTCATGACGCCAAAAATTGTTGTTTCTTGCAAGATGACATGGAAGACAATAAAGCTGAGGAGGAGTATGGAGGTTGGATGGGCACTCCTCATGTGAAAACGATTGAGGAAGCCATTATAATTTGTAAGAAGGACTGGGATGAAGTAAAACTTCTGCAAGATGGGAGATCGCTGGCGTCGGGTTCACGCAGGAATCACAGAAGTGAATCTGGGAAGGATGATTTTGGAAAGAACAGTACTCACGACAAGAATGGTGGATCTAGTGAGAATCTCATTGAGGTTGATTTCCCAGATGAATGGTTCATGTTCGAAGGAAAGAAAGGTACGACTGACGATGACTCTATCAACAGAAATGCTGATGGCAGTAGTGCAGCAACCATCGGTTCGCCATGGATCTCTTAGCCCAGAACTGTTAGGGGTTAGGAGTTCCCTTGGCAGTCAAGAATCTGAAGCAGGAATGCCCAAGAGTAAAACCCCTAATTGTCTTCTTAATGGAGACAAAGAAGCAGTAGTATGCGAGTCGCATTCAGATGAAGTGTGGTTTTGATGAAGAGTAGATTGTTGAACCTCAGGGTCGTAGTGGTGGCTTGGCTCATTTTTGGAATAATTCGGTATGTGTCAATATTATTCATTCAACTAATAATGTTATCCATACTTATCTCTCTTCATTGTCGCTGGATGTTCCTCACTACATTTCATTTGTATAAGGACCACCCAAGGAAAGAGAAAGACTTGAAGTATGGGAATTAATTGTGCAGTTTGCTAGAACCAGAAATGAAATATGGCTATGTCTAGGCGATTTTAATGATATTATTTCACAGTACGAGAAACAAGGGGGTAAACTCAGAGCCATCAGAAAAATTATTAATTTTCAAAGGTTTGTATCGTATTGCTCTATGATTGATCTTGGATATAATGGGTCGTGTTTCACTTGGTGCAATAAAAAAAAAAAAAAAAAAGGCGACGCCACAATTAGGGAAAGGATTGACCGTGATATGGGAAACGACCAATTTTGTTACAAGTTTCCTAATGCCCAAGTTTTTATCATTGAACCCTTAGCTTCTGATCATCACTTGCTGCACGTTAATCTCTGTTATGTTTCGACTAGACGAGTAAAGTAGTTTAAATTTGAATAATTTTGGACCTCTCACTCTAGTTTCCTGCTGGTTGTTAAAGATAGTTAGGATGTAAGCAGTTCTTTTTCCTTGGGTGCTTTGCAGGATTTCATTCACAAAATAAATATATGCAAGAAAAACTTGACTAGATGGAGTGCAAAAGAATTTCCTAATAGCCTCAAGCTGATTGAAAATTTGAAAAACCAACTTGCTGCGTGCAGAATGGGACCACAATCTAATAGCCCCGTAACTCTAGAGACGGAGTTAATTTTACAGGTTAATTTGCTTGATAGAGAGGAAAGATTCTAGTTACAGTGATCCAGGGTGTCTTGGTTTACAGCAGGGGATAAGAACTCCAGCTTCTTTCATCTTGCTAAAATGATTCGAAGAAGAAGGAATGGTATCCTACAGATCAAGGATGATAATGGTAATTATATGAGAGATAGATCCCAACTACATGCTACTTTCTCTAATTGTTTTTCAGATCCCAACTACATGCTACTTTCTCTAATTGTTTTTCAGAACTATTCTCAACATCAGGAAGTAGAAATATATGTCGGCCCTAAAGCATATCGAGACTAGAATTGATGATGTTGCCAATGAACAGTTTTTACATCCCATTATCGAGGAGGTCGGACTGGCCACTTTTGAACCTTGCAGTATGAAAGCACCTGGTCTTGATGGCTTCTAAGTAAATTTTTTCACTCTTCCTGGACTGAGGTGGGAGATAGCGTAGCTTTCATGGTTTAAGAATTCTTTGAAAATGGTTATGCACTGCATGGAATAAATGGAACGAATGTCACTCTTATACCGAGAGTTGATAAACCAAAATCGGTGTCCCATTTTAGACCAATTTGTTAGTGTCAACAATTTTACTCAAGAGAGAGTGAATTGGGTGATATTAAAAATTTAAAATATTATAATTAAAATACTTAATTAACATATAAGGGTTGGAGAAACATCACTGAACTATACACCGGGGTTTATACTGGTTCGGTCTCAACCTCTTAACGTACGTCTAGTCCTCAGAGTGCTTCTGAGATTTCCACTAAACTTCTAAGATTTGATGGGTTCTTGGCACCACAGCACAAGTAAGTTTCTCAACAAGACACTCACTCCCCCTTACACTTTGTAAGCTAATACCCACTCAAGGTTCCACTACCTTGAGATACTCTTTACACCAAGAGTGAATAAAGGTGTTGAAATCTCTTTGAAAGAGTTGATAAATAAATACTGAAGAACAATAAGAATCTCAGAGAATAACAGAGCACTTAATGAACATAATTGATTTTGTCATTGGTTGGCTGCTCCTGTTAGGATCGGCAGGCACAATGGAAGAATTTAAAATTTTTTGCTAATCCCAATCGAGGATCTATCAATGATATTTAAACATAGTTAGGAAGAATCGTACCTTTTCGAATTTAGGGTTTTCGATCTCTAGGAACCAACACAGCTGATCGGCTCCCTCTACTGGTATCCATATGAATGTTACTCCAACACGGACTGTGTGCTAATGCCTCCAATGTCTGCTAGGGTTTTCTCGTGGCTTTGAATTCTCATCAGTATATGAGTTTTTCTGCTCTATCAATTTTATAACTAATGAGGGCTATATTCGAATTTCAAAATTAATCTTGATTAATTCGAAATTAATTAACCTTTAATTATCTTGACAAGCTAATTAAATAAATTCAGTTTAATTAAATTTGTCAGACGGTTTTAATTTAATCTATTTATTTAATCCAAATAAAGAGCCAATAGATTTAATTTATTCTTATAAATCAAATCTAAGACAATTTAATTTATCTAATAAAATTAAATTCAAAACTAACAAAATATAATAATATAATCATATATATATATATATGTGTGTGTGTGTGTGTTTCAAAAATACATATACATATATATATATATATATTTAATATTATTAATTTTCTTTTTCCATGAATTTTATATTTTATATATAAATATAAAATTTGTCCACTCTAGATTAAACATTGTCTCGCGTTGGGCTTGTTTGACTCTTTAGTCTTACCACCTAACTAAGCCATTACCCCTCTATTTGCCATTCCCTTTCTTTTTTGTACTATTTCCTTTTTGAACCATCAAAATAGTACTGGGCTTTGTCTTAATGCTTTGCTTAGCAGTTTTGAGCATCTCATGCAAATCAGAAATTGATTTATCCATGTTGTTCATGTTGTAGTTCATAACAAACTGGTCATACCTCTCTGAGCGTAAGTTCAGGATCAAATCCGTAGCTAACTCCTAGCTCATGGGAAATCCAAGCCTCTCAAGGTGATCAATGTAGCCTTTCATCTTTAATACATGAGCCCTATAATTGATGCACCTTTAGCCATCTTGCAGGAATGTAAGGCCTTTGTGGTGCATACCTTTCTTGCCTTGCCTGTTGCTTGAACATTTCCTTGAGATGGACAATCATCTCATGAGCCTCCATAAATTCTAGATCTCTTTGGAGCTCTGGAATCATGATGGCAAGCATTAGGCAACCTATGTAATATCCCAAAATACATCCAAGGGAAAAAGAGACAATTGCCCCTTGATCTTGAGGTCAAAATTGGAAGACAAACTGAAGGGCTAAGATTTACTCTTCAAAAGCAAGAAAAAATTATAGGAATGGAAAGCAAATCATCTCACTCCCTTAAGATCACAAAAACGTCCAAAAAGGTATACCAAGAGAAAAAGAGGATTAGTCAACATACTTGACAAGAAGACTTGGTCAAAAATTGTGGCTAAAACATAAACGATGTAATAAGAGACTTTTTTGCCAATATTTCCTCTCCAAATGGGCAATAATTTCGTCGAAAGGACAAGAGAAGAAAGAAAGAGAATTTATTTCATACACTTCTTCACTTTTGTCTTTGAAAAGTCAAAAAAATTGCAACTAGAAAAATTGTATAACCAAGGGCTAAGCAAGTTGATGCAATTGGTCAATCCTTCTTCCTCCTTTTGAAGAACATTTTGGTTAATAATACTTCTCCATTTGGGCAGTCCATATCACGTCCAAAAGCAAGAAGAGAAGAGGCAAGAGAAAACTTAATCAAATAACCAAAGTCAATATGGCATAAGCCTATGTAAAACAAATTATTTTCAAACACAACTTTTCTTTCTCTTGGGCCACATTTTCAGTTAGATATAAAGAGGATAAGGGAAGAGAAAAATTGATCATAATGCACTCTCTCACCTCTTCTCAAGGTCGGCCAAGTTCAACAAAACAAGAGAAAGTGAAGAGCAAAGTTTAGGTAAGACCTTCTACATGGGTTTTCCCTTTCTTAAGCTCATCTATGGCATAAAAGCTCTTCATAAATATTGTTCCTCTTGATGAGAGCTTCATTTCTATGGTTTTATAATTTCAAGAAGAGGTGTTTTAAGCCATCATCCAAGAACAAAAGTTGAAAAACCAAAGAAAGGAGCTAAGGAGAAGCAACAGGTGAGAATTGGCTTCAATTTGAGCTATTGGTTGTGTAGGTTGAATGAGTATTTTGACATATATAATTCTACCCTAATTTTATGCAAGTTAGTGTTTAGAGAAGTCATGGTTTTTTGGTTATGTATTTGGTGTTTTATAATGATTAGAAACCATGTACACAAGTTTGATGCTCAAATTGGGAGTTTGGTAATTTTTGGAATTTTGTTGATTTTTCTGCCAAAACAGGATGTGGGAAATGAGTGAGAATTTGTTCATTTTGATGTTACCATTGTGTTTTACACAAAAAATTGTGTGGGTATATCCCCAGGTTGTGATTTTTGGGTCATTGAAACTCAAAATGTAAAACTGGATTTTCTGCCGAACAGAATTCCAGCGAGTTACCCTGATTTTGTGGTGTTTTTGGATAACCAAATGGTCTCTAAAAATTCTAGAGCTTTCCAGTTATATATTAGACATATCAAGCTTTAATTTGATAGTTCATTTTCATCATTTTGATTTGTACACTGGGAGTTATGAATTTTTGAAGTTAGGTCATGAAAACTGGATTGAATTCTGATAGTGTGCAATAAATGAAAATTCTGGGAATACTGTGTATCCAACTGGCTAAGGGTGATATTTTTCCTTGAAAATAGACTAAATAAGGGTCACATACCCTTTAGAATTACCCCATTTTGATTTTTGTAGAATTAGTTATGTTTTTTCAAAGTTGATGAAAAATTCTGGCAGATTTGGTCACTTGTGCAAAAATTGAAGATGTTATGGCATAATGTAATATTGTTGAACTCTGAGGTTAGAAATTGGTTTTTTATGCTAATTCACCACTTTAGCTTCTTACTTGACTTGATTAAATGACCGTAGTGATAACCAACCCAAGTATTATAAGTTATTAAAGAATTGGAATAGATAATAACTCGTCGTCCTTGATTATGATTGATAGGATTTTACATTTGCCCTGCGCGTGATAAACCAGTGCTAGAGCACAAGTGAAAAGAACGAGGTAGTGACACTTTCTCTTATACTATATGTAATGCATTGCATGTTTGTCATATCATTGAATTATGTATTGTGAATGCTGTAAAGTTTACTACTGTTAAAACTATGTGAAAGCCGTGAAGGCTATGTGTAAACCATGATGGCTATGTGCATGCCATGAAGGCAATGTGTATGTTGCGCCAGCAATGTGTAAGCCATGAAGGCAATGTGTATTACTGCATGAGCAGTCATGGATGTGACGCAATTCACATCTACCCCTGCCGTTGTAAAATGTGTAAGCTATGAAGGCTATGTGGAAGCTGTGAAGAATATGTGTATGCTATTGCTATTGGTGATTTAGTTGCATGCTATGTGATTATATTGTTAGATTCCAAATTTTGATGATAACAAAAGGTTATTGTGTGTTATGGTAAGAAAAGTATGTTTTTGTAAGTCTAGACAATGGTTACAAACTCACCAAATGCATATCACAAAAATCATAGGTCACTGCTGCTATTTTAATTGATGCACTCGAGTGATGAAGCTAGCACTCGAGCATTAAGCAATTTTGCAGTCGAGCACAAGAGAGTGTTGAGAAGAAAGTGTTTGACAGAAGCAAGCTCTAGCTGAAAATACCAAGATAACAAGAGTGATGGACACAACACTCAAGTGATGAATACAACACTTAAGTGATGATGAGATTTGTACTCGAGCATGAAGGGACACTCGTGCAAGTGTTTGATAGAAAGCAATGACAAAGACAGGATATCTTGATCTCACTCAAGCACAAAACCTCAACTCGAGTGATAATCTCAAGTGCACCCGAGTCCTTGCAAGTATGGCTGAGGAAGTGTTTTCCTGAGAGCAAGGTAAACTCAAAATGTAAATTGCGCTCGAGTCTAAGCGAGTGAGGGACAGGAAGTGTTTTCCCGAGAGTCACCAAGTACATGGAAGAGAGAGTATGCTTGAGTAGAGGATACTGCACCCGAGTGATACCTCAGCACCTGCGAGTGTGGAATCCAACTCTCTCCATTCTTATGCAAATGATGAAGCAAAAGAGTATATTATACAAGAATATACTGGTCACTCGAGTGAGAATAAGTATACTCGAGTGAGGCCCCACATCACCTGCAAGTGCAAAATCACACTCTTGATAAAATGGGATGCGAGTGTTATCCAGAGACAAGTACTCATAGTGTAAAATACAATAACACTCGAGTGAGAGAATGTGTACTTGAGTGAGGTCCCACATCACTCACAAGTGTGAAAATGCACTCTCTCAAAATCATGTAGAAGTGCAATACAAAAGCTGAAGTAGAAGAGCAAATATAAAGATTCACTCGAGTGAGGCCTGGTGCACTTGAGTGATCCTTTGTCAGAAGCCAAAACGTCACTGACTCACAGTGATCAATCCGAATATGGTTTAATATTATTTGATCACTCTATTTCTACTTGTTATTTTTATTTAACATCATTTAACATATATTATAAGTGTGATACAGGTGGTTGATGTTTGAATTAGAAAAGCACAGAGAAAGTCAAACAACGGCATACATAATCATTACTACCAACCAAGCACGTACCTACCATGTTTAAATATTTCAAACGTACGCATGCTGTTCCACAGTATAATGCTCCGCTCCATAATGATTATTATTCAAAGGGCAAAATCAACTGTCTATAAATGCAGAGCTTTAGAGACAACTAAAGATAATAAAGAGCAAGAATTCAGACAAACAAATTCACGAGTCTCTATTATTTTTCTCTGTATTCTTATTATACTTCAGTGTTTATCATATTTGCTCTATAAGAGAGTCTGTATACACTTCATATTCTATTTTTATTTGATCTCAAGGTACTGGGAACTTGAGATGGTTGATATCCTTATGAGAGAAGCAATTGAGAGAATTCCTAGTAGGACTTTCTGCTCATAAGACTTACAAGATACAAGCAGTAAAGAATGTTGTTGCTCTTAAGACTTATAGTGGTGTAAGCAGGAGAGAACGTTGCTGCTCGTAATACTTGTATATGTAAGCAAGAGAGAAACGTCATAGGTTTATTTTTTGCACGTAAGACTTGTCGTAAAGGGGAGAGAAATTTCTAAGTTTTAGAATATTTCTGCTCGTAGTCCATTCAAGGTCGATTGTTGTCTTGCAGCGTTCCGAGAGCCCATTGAATCTTGGGAGTATAGTGAAAATCTCAGTAGGTCTTGATCCCTGAGGATTGGACATAGGCCTGGGTTTTGGGTCGAACTAGTATAACTCTCTGTGTGCTAATCTTCTCAACTGTACTCTATTTTATAGTTAAAGTCATATCACTACATCATCCGAAAAATCTCTCACATCACCCAATTCACCCTCTCTTGGGTAAAGCTTGCCTCTTTTATATATATTGTATGAGTGATTTGTTACTACTGGGATTCTCTTGAATCTCATTCTTTCCATTGACTAACCTACAACCAGGGCAAGCGGCTCGAAGGAGAAACAACCAAAGGCAGCTAGTTTTCTTTAGTTTGATGGATGGTTGTCATGTTTTGATTGGGATTACTGTAAATTTTGTAAATGTTATTTTGCATGGGAATATGTAATCCGCTGAAAGGGAAACTATAAAGGGCGAATATGCCTGTAAACCTTTTAGTTATTATATGAAACTCAGTGGTTGCCTGGAATCTTGGTTCATACACTGATATGTATGAATTCTACTTCTTTGTGCAAGTTAATTATATTCGAAATGTAAATGTGATACCGGATTAAACAAGTTTTGAAAGAAATTTAGAAAACCCACTTCATCTCAGGGCGGTTCCTTGTCTTGAAGTGGGAACTTAAACTGACTTAATACTAACCAATGGTCTCTCCTTTTCCTTAATTATGCACTTTTGAATTATAATTATAGATTATAAGGTAGGGGGTTAAATCTGTGGTATCATAGCTGTAGTTCCTGGTAATGGTAGAGTTTGCTAGGATAGCTTCCTTAGTTCTTTGACTTAGTGATAGAAGATGACTTCTGCTGTTTGTTGTGTATACACATGTTTATTCTTATTGATTGATGATATATGAGTTTTAAGGACTATGTGTATATATTGGCTGTGATATTAACGTGGTGGATCATTTATAAAGTAAAGAAAACAATTGTTTACCCCAAGGTACGCCTAATAGATCCAGAGGTGGAAGTGGTTAATGATAATCCATCGGATCCTATGCAAGAGCTGATAGGTTTGATTAAGGATCAACGCGATATGATTACTAAGCTGAGGGAAGAGCTCAGAGAGGAAAGAGCAAAACAAAATGAGGACTGGGTTCAATCCACTCAACAGGAGACCCAAGAGGAGACACAACAAGAAGAGACTACAGAGGGGTCTACACGACCATTGAAATTCTACAAGTATCTACCTCCAGTGTTTAGAGGGAGGTTTGATCCCCAAGCAGCTGAAGACTGGTTGAACAGGCTAGAAAAGATCTTTGAAGTTCTTGATTGCCCAGAAGAGTTAAAGGCATGGATGGCAGTATACAAGCTTGAAGGGGATGCTGATAATTGGTGGTGAAATATCGCCCTGGAGTTGTAGAGCAGACATGTGCCACTGACTTGGTAAGTGTTCCAAGAAAAATTTAATGAAAAATTTTTCCTTAGTTAGTGCGGCTTGAAAAGGAGAATGAATTTTTGTCTATCAAACATGGTGACACAAAGACCTTCGATGACTATTTGTCTGATTTCATCCGTTTGGCTAGGTATTCCTCTTATCTCTGGCATATAGATAATGAGGAATGAAGCTCAAATATGCTAATTCGTGGGTTGAGGCATGAATTAAAGAAGAGGTTAGCCACCCAAAAATTCCTTGAATTTAACAAAGCAGTGGAAGAGTATAGAATCACAGAGAATAACTTGAGAGATCTATACCTCGCTAAGGGTAGTAGCAATCGTAGTGGACCCAACAAGGGTAATACTTCCCATAAGGGGAAGGGTCATGAATTCTCCTCATCTAAGTGCAATGGCAAAAAGCCCTATCAGTCTGAGGATCGTGAACCACAGAAAGCCTCCATGGTATATATATGTCCTCGCTAAGGTAAGGCATATTATGGCAGAACATGTTAAGGGAAAGTATTCTGTTTTAACTGCAAACAACTAGGACATATTTTCACTGAATGTCGATGGCCGTAGGTAAAGCAGAGACTAAGGAATCAGGGCAGGGTGTTCCCCATAGCACATGAGGAATCCCAAAAATCTCCTGATCTAATTCAAGGTAATATTATCCTTAATGGTAATTTACTGCAAGCTTTGTTTGATTTGGGTGCAAGCCATTCTTTCATTGCTTATGATTGCGTGAAGCGACTGGGGTTGCATGTGCATAAATTGCCATTTGATTTAATTGTGTCAACGTCGATGGGTGTCAAAGCCTTAACCACTGATCCTTGTTGTAATAACTGTTGAGGGGCACAAGTCCGTTGTAGATTTGATTTGTTTGCCGCTTTATCAATTAGAATTCATTTTGGGTTTTGATTGGTTGATGGTAAATAATGTGCTGCTTGATTATGGAAATAAGAGGATAGTGTACCCTACTTCGCAGAATGTTGATAATGTGAATGCTAGTTTGAATTTCCGTTCATCAGCTAAGTTGAGAAATATTTGGAAAAGGGGTGCCAGGGGTATATGGTGTTCTTTTTCGTACAAAGTGAGATAAAAGAAACTTTAAATAGTATACCCGTGGTACAAGAATTCCCTGAGGTGTTTGGATGATCTTATCAGATTACTTTCAGAAAAGAAAGTTCAATTTCCAATTGAAATTGTGAATGGAGCTGGTTCTATATCGAAGGCCCCATATCGAATGGCCCCAAATGAAATGGCAGAGCTAAAGAAGCAGATTGAAGACTTTCTTGAAAAGGGGTTTATTAGACCTAGTGTTTCGGCGTGGGGAGTTCCAGTGTTGTTTGTCAAGAAGAAAGATGGGTGTTTGCATTTATGTGTTGACTATAGAGAGTTAAATAAGATAACCATCAAGAATAAGTATCCTCTCCCAAGGATTGATGACCTTTTAGATCAATTGTCTGGTTCTTGTATATTTTCAAAGATTGATCTAAGGTCAGGTTATCATCAACTACGTGTGAAAGCAGAAGATGTGTCAAAGACTGCTTTTAGGACTAGGTATGGGCACTATGAGTTTTTGGTAATGTGGCCTACCAATGCACCTGCGGTATTCATGGATTACATGAATCACATCTTTCAACAGTATCTAGATCAATTCATTATGGTGTTTATTGATGATATTCTGATATACTCTAAAAGCAGAGAAGAACATGAGCGTCATTTGAGAATTGTGTTAGAGATATTGCGTGAGAAGCAGCTTTATGCCAAGTTGAGTAAGTGTGAGTTTTGGCCACTAGAAGTAAAATTCTTAGGCCATGTTATCTCGCAAGATGGGTCTCAGTAGATCCTAGTAAAGATTAAGTAGTACTGGACTAGAACAGGCTAGAAACTGTTGCTGAGATACATAGTTTTCTGGGTCTTACTGGTTACTACCAAATATTCATCCAGAATTTCTCTCGTATTCCCTTGTCGATAACCAAGCTCACGAGGAAGGATTAGCTGTTTGTGTGGGATGAGTGTTGTGAAAGTTGTTTTGTTGAGCTGAAGGAGAGGTTGACTACGGCACCTGTGTTGATTATACCTGATGCCAGTTTAACTTATATTGTGTGTAGTGATGCGAGTAAGCAGGGATTAAGGTGTGTCCTTATGCAACAGGGACGTGTGGTAGCTTATGCCTCTCGACAGCTGAAACCTCATGAAATGAATTATCTTACCCATGATCTAGAGTTTACGGCAATTGCGTTTGCATTGAAAATATGGCGGCATTATTCGTATGGTGTAATGATAGAACTGTACTGTGACCATAAGAGTCTTAAGTATTTCTACAATTATAAAGAGTTGAACATGAGATAGCATCGCTGGATGGAGTTGATAAAAGACTACAACGTGAAAATCAAATACCATCCAGGTAAAGCCAATGTTGTCGTCGATGCTCTTAGTCAAAAGATGGTGCTTGTTGCAGCGATGATGATTCAAGAAGTGAAGTTGATAGAAGACTTCTGAGATTTGAATTTGTCAAACTAGATCGTTTGTGCTAATTTCCATGTTTCCTAAAGGGAAAGTAATTTGAGAGTTGAAATTGAAGAAGCTCAGAGCCAAGACGATCGGGTGTAGTCCATTCGAGCAATGATTGAGCGAGGTAAAGCTTGGGACTATGATCTATCACCAGCGGATTAGTTTTCTACAAAGAGAGAATTTTTGTTCCACTAAAGGTAAAATTGAGGCAAAGAATCCTCGATGAGGCACACAAGAGCCAGTATACTCTTCATCCCAGAATGACCAAAATATATCATGATTTGAAGTCTATGTATTAGTGGCCGAGATTAAAGAGCAATGTGACCAAGTATGTGGCACGGTGTCTTGCTTGCCAGAAGGTGAAGATTGAACACTAGCAATCGCTGAGATTATTGCAAAGTCCTGAGATTCCAGAATGGAAATGGGAAAGTGTGACCATAGACCTTGTTGTGGGATTACCCAGGATTAGGAACTATGATGCGATATGGGTGATTATGGACAGGTTAACGAAGTCATTGCACTTTATACCAATTAATGCTAGTTATTCTCCAAACAGACTAGCAGAAATTTATATACCGGAGATTGTGAGGCTTCATGGCACACCAAAGAACATTATTTCCAATTGAGATCCCAAATTTACTTTGAGATTCTAGATAGCTTTACATGAGGCTCTGGGTACGAAGTTGTTATTTAGTACAGCCTACCATCCTCAAATAGATTGATAGTCAAAAAGGACCATTCAGACGCTGGAAGATATGTTGCAAGTATGTGTCCTCGAATTTAAAGGGAATTGGAACTACTTTTTCCCACTTGCTGAGTTCGCCTATAACAACAGCTATCATGTGAGCACCCAAATGGCTCTGTATGAAGCGTTATATGGGAGGAAGTTCCAATCACCTTTGTGCTGGAAAGAGTTATTTAAGAGGAAGTTGTATGGGCCGGATCTTGTTGATCAAACCATAAAGCAAATTTGAATTATTCGGAAGAGGCTCCTTGCAGCGCAGAGTCAATAGAAGAGCTATGCTGTTAATAGGAGAAGGCCTCTAGAGTTTAATATTGGTGAACATGTGTTTTTGAGAGTATCTCCAGTCACCGACATTAAGTGGGCAATCAAAGGAAAGAAGTTGAGCCCAAGGTATATAGGTCCTTTTGAGATTCTTTCGAGAATTGGGCCTGTTGCCTATCAAATAGCCCTACCCCCAAAATTAAGTAGACTCCATGATGTGTTTAATGTTTCCCAACTAAAGAAGTACTAACAAGATCCAGCACACATTGTTGAATACGAAGAATTTGAATTGTAAGACAACTTCATATATGCAGTAGAACCAGAGTGAATTATTGATAAAGAAGAATGACGGCTCAGGCACCGGAGTATACCGTATGTGAAGGTGATCTGGAAGGGAATGACTTAGAGAGAAGCAACTTGGGAAGCGGAAGCAGACATACAAAGATGTTATCCGAAGTTTATGGCTCAAGTTGTGTAACAATTTTCGGGGACGAAATTTAATATATGGGGGGAGAATTGTAATATCCCAAAATACATCCAAGGGCTAAATATAATAGACAGTGAAATAAAAAGATTTGTGGCATCCTAATTAATTTTGCTATAATCAAGGGAAAAAGAGACAATTGCCCCTTGATCTTGAGGTCAAAATTGGAAGACAAATTGAAGGACTAAGATTTACTCTTCAAAAGCAAGAAGAAATTATAGGAATGAAAAGCAAATCATCTCACTCCCTTAAGATCACAAAAACGTCCAAAAAGGTATACCAAGAGAAAAAGAGGATTAGTCAACATACTTGACAAGAAGACTTGGTCAAAATTGTGGCGAAAACATAAATGAAGTAATAAGAGACTTTTTTGCCAATATTTCCTCTCCAAATGGGCAATAATTTCATCCAAAGGGCAAGAGAAGAAAGAAAGAGAATTTATTTCATACACTTCTACTCTTTTGTCTTTGAAAAGTAAAAAAAAAATGCAACTAGAAAAATTGTATAACCAATGGCTAAGCAAGTTGATCCAATTAGTCAATCCTTCTTCCTCCTTTTGAAGAACATTTTGGTCAATAATACTTCTCCATTTGGGCAGTCCATATCACGTCCAAAAGAAAGAAGAGAAGAGGCAAGAGAAAACTTAATCAAATGACCAAAGTCAACATGGCATAAGCTTGTGTAAAAAGAATTATTTTCAACCACAACTTTTCTTTCTCTTGGGCCACATTTTTGGTTAGATATTAAGAGGATAAGGGAAGAGAAAAACTGATCATAATTCACTCTCTCACCTCTTCTTAAGGTCAGCCAAGTTCAACAAAACAAGAGAAAGTGAAGATCAAAGTTTAGGTAAGACATGGGTTTTCCCCTTCTTAATCTCTTATATGGCACAAAAGCTCTTCATAAACATTGTTCCTCTTGATGAGAGCTTTATTTCTATGATTTTAGAATTTCAATAGGAGGTGTTTTGAGCCATCATCCAAGAACAAAAGCTGAAAAACCAAAGAAAGGAGCTAAGGAGAAGCAACAGGTAAGAATTGGCTTCAATTTGAGCTATTGGTTGTGTAGGTTGAATGAGTATTTTGACATATATAATTCTGCCCTAATTTTATGCACGTTAGGGTTTAGAGAATTCATGGTGTTTTGGTTATGTATTTGGTGTTTTATGATGATTAGAAATCGTATACACAAGTTTGATGCTCAAATTAGGAGTTTGGTAATTTTTGGAATTTTTTGATTTTTTTGCCAAAACAGGATGTGAGGAATAATGAGTGAGAATTTGTTCATTTTGATGTTACCATTGTGTTTTACACGAAAAATTGTGTGGGTATAGCCCCAGGTTGTGATTTTTGGGTCATTGAAACTCAAAATGTAAGACTGGATTTTCTGCCGAACAGAATTCCAGCGAGTTACCCTGATTTTGTGGTGTTTTTGGATAACCAAATGGTCTCTAAAAATTCTAAAACTTTCCAGTTATATATTAGACATATCAAGCTTTAATTTGATAGTTCATTTGCATCATTTTGACTTGTACACTGGGAGTTAAGAATTTTTGAAGTTAGGTCATGAAAACTGGATTGAATTCTGATAGTGTGCAATAAATGAAAATTCTAGGAATACTGTGTATCCAACTAACTAAGGGTGATATTTTTCCTTGAAAATAGACTTAATAAGGGTCACATACCCTTTAGAATTACCCCATTTTGATTTTTGTAGAATTTGTTATGTGTTTTCAAAGTTGATGAAAAATTTTGGCAGATTTGGTCACTTATGTGAAAATTGAAGATGTTATGGCATAATGTAATATTGTTGAACTCCGAGGTTAGAAATTGGTCTTTTAGGTTAATTGAGCTCCTTACTTCACTTGATTAAATGACCATAGTGATAACCAACCCAAGTATTATGAGTTATTAAAGAATTGAAATAGGTAATAACTCGTCGTCCTTGATTATGATTGATATGATTTAACATTTGCCCTACGCATGATAAACCAGTGCTAGAGCACGAGCAGAAAGAACAAGGTTGTGACACTTTCTCTTATACTATGTGTAATGCATTGCATGTTTGTCATATCATTGAATTGTGTATTGCGAATGCTGTGAAGTTTGTTGCTGTGAAAACTATGTGAAAGCTGTGAAGGCTGTGTGTAAGTCGTGTAGGCTATGTGTATGCCGTGAAGGCAATGTGTAAGCCATGATGGCAATGTGTATTACAGCATGAGCAGTTATGGATGTGACGCAATTCACATCTACCCCTTCGATTGTAAATATGTAAGCCGTGAAGGCTATATGGAAGTTGTGAAGAACATGTATATGCCGTGAAGGCTATGTGGAAGCTGTGAAGAACATGTATATGCCGTGAAGGCCATGTGTATACTGTTGTTATTGGTGATTTACTTGCATGCTATGTGATTATATATTGTACGAGTGATTTGTTACTACTGGGATTCTCTTGAGTCACATTCTTTCCATTGACTAACCTATAGCCAGGGCAAGCGGCTCGAAGGAGAAACAACCCAGGGCGGCTAGTTTTCTTTAGTTTGATGGATGATTGTTATGTTTTGATTGGGATTACCGTAAATTTTGTAAATGTTATTTTGCATGGGGATATGTAATCCCTTAAAAGGGAAACTATAAGGGGCGAACATGCTTGTAGACCCTTTTGTTATTATATGAAAACTCATGGGTTGCCGGGAATCTTGGTTTACACTTTGATATGTATGAATGCTACTTCTTTATGCAGGTTAATTATATTTGAAATATGAATGTGAGACCGGATTAAACAAGTTTTTAAAGAAATTTAGAAAACGCACTTCATCTCAAGGCGGTTCCTTTTCTTGAAGTGGGAACTTAAATTGACTTAATACTAATCAATGGTCTCTCCTTTTTCTTAATTATGCACTTTTGAATTATAATTATGAATTATAAAGTAGGGGGTTACAACCTACATCCACAGAGTCATCCTTATGCTTCGTATAAGCATCTCTCTGAGCTCTTGGATCATTGGCAACAAGCTCCTCAGGAATGGGTTGATCTAGGACAAAAGCTTTTCTTTCCTGGTTTTGAACAATTCTCTCAAGTTCCTAAATCAATCAAGAAATTTTGTTCTATTGAGTTTGTCCTTTTCAAGGACTGATCGCAATAATAGTGTAGCAGTATTACTAGTCGACATGTTTCTACAATGAAATATGCAAAGTTTAGTTAGTAATCACCCACTAAATTAATAACCCTCAATATAATTAATGGGTTAAGATCCATATTTCGCCTAAATTTAAGTCCGCTTTGGCAGGATGTTTAAATTCAAGTTATTTAGGTAGATAACCTCTTTACCAATTATATCACATGTAACTCTTATCTGTTTATGGGATTCGATTATCATATGATCTAGCATGTTTAATCTCATCTAATGCCTTGAGATCCAAAACCGTTTTATTAATCTTAATTAAGTCAAAACAATAATGAATTTTGTGAGTAGCACCATTACTCACTCCTATCTTACCAAGATAACTCAAAATTATCCACTTTGGTGGTTCCCAGTATTGAGCGATCTAGGTTTTGATAAGTATTCATTTATTAATGGCATTATGACTTAAGATTTGTTTTCGAGCACTTAATTAATTAGTTTTGTTTATATACATGAAATCATGGTTGTATCTCATACAGATAAATACATATAAACATAAAATTATTTATGCAATGATCTAATCAAAAGCATAATTTAAATGTGACACAATATGGCTTACCTAACCTAAAATCCTCTCAATCCAATGAGAGGACTTCTCTAAATAAGAAAAGAAATACATTGAGAGAAACCTCATTTAAACATTCGAGGGGAGTGAGATAGAAAAGAATGTACATTGAGAGTATTTAGAGGAAGGCACGGCACGCAGGCCGTATTTAAATATTACAACCCTTTGTAAAAATCTAAAGCCATGTTTTTCACCCTACCCAAATAAGTATGAAGAATAAACAACAAGAAGTAAGAATTCATACAACATGAAAATCAATAAATGGCGTTGTGAACACCCTATTTTGTCCGAGACTCACTCAAAAATTAAAAAAATAATTAAAAAAAGAAAATAAAAAAAATCCTCCCACTGATGATGATCGGTGTCCAAATTGGCAATCATCATTAAAAGGAAAAAATTAAAATTAAAATTAAAAAAAAATCTTCTCATTGATGTTGATTAGTGTCCAATTTGACATTGTCATTCATTAGAGGAAAATATAAAAAATATAAAAAAGTATCTCCTATTCATAGGTTTAAATTAGGAAGTTGCTTGTAGGGAAAATATAAGGAAATAAATAAATAAAATGCAATTACAAAATAAAAAATAAAAAATCTCTCATTTATGTTGATAAGGAAATTACTTGTGGGGAAAATAAAAAAATTAAAAAACGAAAATTAAAAAAAAATCCCATTGATAGTGATTAGGTTAAGCTAAGAAGTTTTATTAATAGAAAATATAAGAAAAATAAAAAATAATAGACGAAAATTTAAAAAAATCTTATTGATGGTAATTAGGTCAAGTTAGGTAGTTTTTAACATAAAATACAAAACAATTTTTAAAAATGAAAATTCAAAAAAGAAGGAAGATTTATGAAGAAAACCCTACCTTGAGACTAAATAGGGGTGCAAGGGTTGAAGCAAGACACACAAAAACTTAGGAGAGAAAAGACACAAGAATTTGAGAAGAATTTTTGGAGAGCAAGGAGGAAAGGTAGAGTGATAATTTGATTTCTCATTTCATTGCTCCTTCTTATTCTTTCACGGGTTTGAAATTTGTTGGAATAACCTAATATTCTTCATGACATGTCTAGGTGCTTGCCAATAAACATATCCATGAGATTGAGGCACTTACATGCAAAGCTCTAGGCATGTTTTTGTTTGGTTTCCTTCTATCTTCATTGAATGCTCACGTGATCCCAACCATTTGATATTGCTATATTTGAACCCATTACTTCACTGACAGTTTTTTTTATGGTGATATTTTGATGGTTGAAATAATTGCATGCTCTCTCCTCTAATGCTAACACGTCATATTGCAATAAAGCCTTTTTGTTTTGATAGGTCCTCACACTTTGTGACTCTTATATACTTGACCAAATTTGATCTCTTGTCCCCAATATATACTCATCAAAATTGAAGGAATTTATAAGATGGATAAAAGAAAATGCAATGAATTGTGTGTTGATCTAGCCATGTGCTTTTCTTATCTTGTTTGTTTGAATAGCTTTCAAGGATAAAAGGTACACATAAATCTCCTCACCGTTGATTTCTTTTTTTTTTAACTTGTGCTATTATTTCTTCTTTTTTCTTTATCCCTTTATTAGGTTCTCTTTAAAAAAAAAAGGGTAAAAATATTTTAACACATTTTTATAAATGAAAATAAAATGGAAAAACTCTCTTTCATGAAAAAAAATAAAGAAATTGCTTTCATAAATAAAAAATACAAACCAAACAAAAATGGTTTGCTCAAATAAATTAAATAAAATTTTTTCTAAGAATCACTAACCAAGTGACACGCTTTTCTACCCCCAAACTACGTGAGCTTTGATCTCTCTAAAGGGTACGTAGGCCCTAAGTTTTCATCCTAGGTCAAGTCCAACTTTGTAAATAAATATATTTTTCCTTATTTTCTTTTTGTAAATAAATTTCATTTTTTTCTTTAGTTTTCATTTCATTTATTTTTGTAATATTATCTTTTTATTTGGGTAATTATCATAAGATTAAAGGCTATATTTATTTTTAAATAATTAGCTTAAGGTAACCATGCTTATGAATGGGTGTTGTGGAGTGCCTAACACCTTCCCCATACACAATCGACTCCTGAATCCTAAATGAATTTTGTAGACTAGTTTCATTTTTAAAAAAGGTTTCCAAAATTATCCTTTTCTAAAATTTTGGTGGCGACTCTATGTTTTTCAAATTTTAGGCACTACAGTTTGGCGACTCCACTGGGGACGGTTTGAGAGTCAAGCCCATTTAAGTTAAGTGTTTAAAAATAATATGGCCTCAATTTTTTTTTAATTACCCTTTTTTTCTTTTTTTTTTCTATTTATTAAATTCTTTATTCATTCATTTATTTATTCTTTTTCTCGATCTATCTTGTGATCTGCTTAGTAGATAAGGGTTGGGTAGAACTTAGGCCATAGGTTGGTATGCTCTCCACACACACTAAACACATACACTATTTTCCTCACACACATTTTAGGCCCCATACCTGGGTCTGTGAGTTCCTTAGGTGAGTAGAAGTTTCTCATAGTCTCCCTGTGGGGTTTTCAGAACCCCTTAGGTTACTGTGAAAACTTCATCCTAACTGTTACTCATTTTATGAGGTTGATCCCTGTGGGGTTTTTAAAATCCCCTAAAGGTCAATTTCATTAAATGGGTCTCCATCTTTACGATGGGGGCAGTTAGGAAACCTTTATCTGTGAGAATTACAACCACCTTGAACCATTGTACCTATTAATAGAAATTATCAACCTACCTAATTAATTAGTACGTGCCTTTCTTGGGAGAGATACCCCCAACCTAGGGTTATTCCTAAAATAGGACATTGGAGGGCATATATTTATTTATTGTTGATAATATTATTTGTCATCCATGCATAATTAACGAAACCCCTAAAATAAAGCAGTTAATTGTCACTTTACTTAAGTATGTAGCATCACTCCTCACATAGATATATCACAAGGAAGGTGTAAGCAATAGATAGCCAGCGTTAGTCTAAGGGTTTATGACCCTAAAAAACTATGAGCTCACTACATCTATAATGTTTGGAAAATATCTCAATGAGAGATAACACTTTTAGGGCTCGTGAGGCATTATTACATCATTCATAGGCCTTTTAGCTTCATTTGATATGGGTCTTGGACATAATCATCATTTTAAAACCCTTAGCTGCATGATGGCCTAGGCCATTCATAGGTTAATGGCCACTTCATTCTCCCTATGAGGTAATGGATCTCTTGAGGAGGTAGAGTTCTTTTTCTCAATGTCATTCACCCATATCAAAACTTGAAGTACAAGTCATCCCTCTTTTATGTCTCATAAGGCATATTTACATCATTCATTGGCCTTTTAGCTTCATTTGATATGGGCCTTGGGCATAATCATCATTTTAAAACCCTTAGCCGCCTGATGGCTTGGGCCATTCACAGGTTAATCGGCACTTCATTCTTCCTATGAGGTACTGGATCTCTTGAGGAGGTGAAGTTCTTTTTCTCAATGTCCATCACCTATATCAAAACTTGAAGTACAAGTCATCACTATTTTATGTCTCATGAGGTATCTTTACGTCATTCATTGGCCTTTTAGCTTTATTTGATATAGGCCTTGGACATAATCATCATTTTTAAAACCCTTAGCCGTGTGATAGCTTGGGCCATTCGCAGGTTAATGGGAACTTCATTCTCCCTATGAAGTAATGGATCTCTTGAGGAGGTGGAGTTCTTTTTCTCAATGTTCATCACTCATATAAAAATTGGAAGTACAAGTCATCACTCTTTTATGTCTCATAAGGCATCCTTGCATCATTCATTGGCATTTAGCTTCATTTGTTATGGGCCTTGGATATAATCATCATTTTTTAAAACCCTTAGCCGCGTGATGGGCTAGCGGCACTTCATTCTCCTTATGAGGTAATGGATCTCTTGAGGATTTCTCAATGTTTATCACTCATAGCAAAACTCAAAGTACATGTCATCACTCTTTTATGTCTCATGAGGCATCCTTGTATCTTCAATTGGCATTTAGCTTCATTTGATATGAGCCTTGGAAATAATCATCATTTTTAAAACCCTTAGCTGCGTGATAGCTTGGGTTATTCATAGGTTAATAGGCACTTCATTCTCCCTATGAGGTAATGAATCTCTTGAGGAGGATGGGTTCTTTTTCTCAATGTCCATCACTCATATCAAAATGGGAAGTGCATGTCATCACTCTTTTATGCCTCATGAGGCATCCTTGAATCATTCATTGGCATTAAACAACAACCTTAATGTGACAATACAATGTTAGTAAATATATATCTATTTTAATAACAAACCATTCATTTGTCAAGTAAGCTTCCAGACAATGTATGATTTTAACTAAGTTCTATACCTAGATTAGCTCTCTAAAGTCAAACTCAAGTGAACAAATCAATCTAAATGGTGGTTAATCACTTAGAAGCATTAAGAAAAATGATAAAATCAACACATATATATTCTTATCTATCAAAAGATAGGAATAATCAAGTCTTAATCCTTACAAATGTTTAAAAGAATCCTAGAATGAAAGATTTAGTTACTCATGTCCAAATGTAAAGAAAATCCATACAAAGCTACTAAATACATGAATAAACTATGAAGAAATTAAAAGAGGAGAAAAGTGACAAAACCAAGGTAAAACTCCCAAAGTTAAATCTCTCTTAGGATGATCATCACCCAAGCCTCCAAACTCTTCAAGAACCCTCTCCCAAGCTCTTTCTTTTCATACTCCAAGGTTTCCAAGTGCAGAATGTGTGTTTTCGGCACTTTTCCCTAAGTTAAATAGCATTTTGCAGCTTCTGAAATCAAAACGCGTAGCTATACTTTTTCAAGATTTGTTACTGCAAGTTTTTTCAACTTGTCGTGGCCAGTGACATAGAGAGTCAATTTTTCTTCAGATTCTTGACTTGCTATATCAAGTTTGTCAACTTGTCGCTGCCAGTTACACATAGAGAAAACAGGGATTACTTGCCACGGCAAGTTTGTCAACTTTCTGAGGCCAATTACACAGAGAGCAAATGGGGTTAACTTGCCATGGTAAATTTGTCAACTTGTAGAGGCCTGTTACATATAAAGCAAACTTCTTACTTTTCTCCTACTTGCTTCAACATGTTCACAACTTGCTGAAGCAAGTTGTGCAAGTTTCTCCTTCTAACTTTATAATGCTTCACTTCCTTTGTTCTTAGAGGGCCTCAAAACTTGTCTCCATACAAAAAGGGGAGGATTTATGAATTTCCAATTGAATCACAAACTAAATAGGATATAACAAGAATATCTTTGATTTTTGTTTAATACTTTGATATGCACATTTTCTTTTATGAATTTCTTTATATGCACATTTTCAGCCCAAAAATAGGTAAAAAGAAAAGAAAATGTGATGGAATGTTATCAATTTCTAAGAGTTAATGAAGACTCTATTTAATTATCATCCACATTAATAATGACATCCTTTAATATAACAATCAATAGGGATATGCTATAATGGCAAAAACAAAACAATAGGGATATGCTAGAAAAAATTATATATTTGGGATACAAAACAAATTGAGGTCTCCCATATTTAGAATTGGAAGAAGTACTGGAGGGAAAAAAAGAATTAGAAGAAGTAATTTTATGATAAGTAAACTCTTAGGGATTGAATTTTTTGTTGTTTTTACCATAACTCACATGCCCATTATACTTTTTACATAGGGTTTAAGCTCAATCACGTGTTTAAAAAAAAGCCCTAGGGGAAGGCTTTTGGGGTCAATTGGCTTACAAGTCATCCAACTTTGTTGAATATTGAATTATATATAAATATAATCATTGAAATAGTTATATGTATATAATGTCTATGATGCAAGGAATGAAAAACTGGACCAATCAACGAACTGGTTATGACATAAGTTCAAGGGTTAATTGGTCAACCGGGGTCTAATCGGAGGTCGGACTGGACATATTAAAATATTATAATTTAATTTACAATAACAAAATAATAATATTAGCCTTCAAGTCATCACTCATCACTAACATTAAAATAGTCAAAGCACTTAATTAATTAAATTCATTAATTAATAATAAGCAAAGTTATAAGACATTATTAGATATATTGATAAATCTCTCTCACACACACACACATATTAATCTAATCATTTTTTGTGATGAATTGTGCTTACTAGTTAAATTTAATTAAATTAAACTATATTTTATTTTATAAACTATTTTATATTTAATATTAGATTTTGTACCTTTATGTTTTGTCATTTTGTGCACATGTGCAGACATTTTGCCTATTTTATAGCTAGCCTACTTAATATTTTATTAGGGCCTATTGCCTTTTCCTTCCATGCTTTTGCTAGCGGACACCATTAAGAGAGAGAATTGATTTAGCAATCGTAAAGGGGACATCTTTTGTCCAGTTTATCTGCTTTTGATGAATAAGTAGACAGAAGAATGAATCAAATAAGCTCTAGTTTGGTCAGATGGGCGAAAGGGAATCAGAGCAACGAGCATCACCTTGTTTAAAATTGGCTGTCAATGATAGATTAGAGGCCACCTTTGTTCATTGTCCTCAAGAGTCGAAGTCAGAAGAGAGGGAGTTGTGGACGTCATTTCTTATCATCTGTGGCTCACTTTCATTGTTCAGTTGCTCGTCATTCAAGCAGCTAGCCTTACTAGTAGTCGCTGGTTAGGGAGGGAGGGGGTTCGACTTTAACATACGTTTTAGCCTCAGGTTCTCAGCGTCTCTATTTCTCACTTTCTCCTGTCTTTCACTCTTCCTGGACTGATCGACTGAGACACGGTTTTTTTTTATAATTTTGCTGAAACTAAATTGACTCAGGCAAAATGCTTGACTCGGCTAGTTTTCCTAGTCAGATATAAACTGGGTGAGTCGACTCGGTTCTAACCGAGTTGACCTCCCCCTCCTTTGAGGCAGCAAACCAGACCAGATTTAGGACCAGTTCACCGATTTTTCGGTTGGACCGATCAGTCTAGTCCAAATTTTTATTCCATGCTATGATGTGTCACTTTTGATTAATAAAATAAGATAAGATCCTAGCTAGCTAACGGCATAATGATTCGGGATTTGAAATTACGCATGGCAAGTTGGTGTGGTGTGGATGCAGATATCAGTGGATCCCACACCTGATCTTCTTTGAAAGGTGTTAAAGTGGCAGAGAGACCCAAAACACGAGACTCAAAATTGGAAGAAACTTTTTTTTTTGCCAACTAAAATTGGAAGAAACTGAAGCATCCATGTTAAGGATGTTTTTAAACTTATGTAAGCTGTTTATTGAAAGAGTGTCATGGACAATAAGCAAACATAGGTTTGATGTTATCAGGACTAAAGTAATTGGACCAAGTAAGAGGGACTTTATTTTCTTTTAACTTCAGATTTTGTAGATAAAAAAGAAAAAGAAATTATAAATTTGAGTTAATTCTATTTATTAGGCCTAATATAACTAAAATTTGATTTATCAATGATATTGAATTTAAGTTATTGTATGAGTAGTATCTGTCATATAAGTAAGAATTAAAAAGTAATTTATAGATACTAATAAGATTAGTTGGGTTAATTATTTATAAAAACGTGTATTTATTTCTATAAAATACCCATTTTAATCATTCCATTAATTAAAAACTATTCCCTATTGATAAAATCTCCTTTAATATATGTAATTAATATGGATGATTTAAGAAAAAATTTATAACTTTGAGAAATAAAGCAGATTGGGGTCTTATAGTTCAACTTGCTCCCATATTTAAGATTAGAAAAGATTATAAAAAATAATTTTAAACAAGTGATTATGAGTTTGATATCTTCGCATAGGAATATGAAGCAAATTTAGTTTTGGTTTTCTTTTGGTTTGGGGGGGGGGACGTTCTATCATACTAGGAAGTTGGTAAGGTTCACGGGGGAATTATGCCATAAATTTAAAAAGAAAGGACTTAATAATTCAAAAGTCTAAAAACAATTGCCAAGTATATAATGAAAAGTTTAAACACAATAAGTAATAATAAGCTTTTTATAGTCATTTGTTATTAGGATTTTTTGATAATTAAACTCTTTTTGTTAAGAATTTATCAAGATCCTCCCAAGAGTGAATGATCCTTCATTAAGCAATGTCCATGAAGTGATGGGGTCCATTGCGGTGTAAAGCTCACACAATGCGCTCTCATAGTACTGTCTCCATCACTTTCCTCGCATTCTCATTTCTCACAGACATCATATACTAGTGGAAAAATCCCTTTTTAGACCGTCACATTTAGACCGGTTTTGACGGATAAAGTCTTAAAAATTTGCGCGGTGGCAATTCTGTAATTGTATTGAACTTCTAAGACCGGTTCTAAAAAAACTGGTCTTAAAAACTTTATTTAGACCGGTTATAAATAGAACCGATTTTAAAATGTTAAAATTTTTAAGAATCTAAAATGTTTGAACATTTAAGACCGGTTTTTATACAAACCGGTCTAAAATGTTTAAAATTTAAAACTGGTTATTATAAAAACCAGTCTTAAATTTCAAAACATTTTAAATGTTAAAAATTTTAACATTTTATAGAAACCAGTCTTAAATGTTAAAACATTTAAGACCCGTTTCTATAAAAAACGGTCTTAAATGTGAAATTTCACATTAAAGGGTAAGTTTTTTTAGCCATATTTTTACTCCCACATCCAGATCTTGCGCTTTATAAACTCTTTCTTCTCTTTGCTCCATTTCTCTATGAGCTCTGTCTGTGCTTGTTCTGAACTCATATATGGCGTCCCGTCCCTCATTTGCTCAACTTTCCTCTTCATTACTGTTGTCGTTACTGTGTTTGTCATTATTGTTCTTTGATTATCGTCAGTCTTCTCCGCTGCCACCTCTATTCTCTGTAGTGACCGTTCTCCTCTGCCTTGACTTCCCTTTGTCGGTGCCATGAATTTGAGGACTTCATTTTAACCTTAGTCGACACCACCGTGACTTTGGGTTGAAGCTCACTCCTTGGTCTTCAATCAGGTTAGTACGTGTTTGATCTGTTATTTAGTTGTACGTGGTTCAATAATTAATAATGTTCTATGAAATAAAGGTTCTTGTTGTTGTTTTGAGCACTTAATTCCCACAAGTTGTTATTATAGTTTGTTGGAAATCCAACTGTTTTGTGATAACGTAATCTGGAAAAGAATTTGCACATTCTTGTTAGATATATGCTCTGACTTTTAATTACATCCCTGTGATTTTTTTCTTGGAGTAATACCACTCTATGTTCTGTTTTAATTTAGTGTGATTGTTTGATTATTGTCAATGTTATTGGTTTGTTAAAACGATACTAGTTTCAAATGGGGCATATTAATTTTGTTGAAATCTCTAAAACTCCATAGTTGTTATTTTTTTTCTATCCTTTTGTTGTTGGATATAGGGTGCTACAAGTGTTGAGATATATATGGATCATAGTTGGATAAACGCTAAATGAACAAGTGTTGAATATGATAATGGGGTGAGAGGTTTTTTAGACTTCGCTAAATGGTGATGATGGTAGTGGGAAGTTTTATTTCCCTTGTATAGTATGTTTGAATGAGAAGCGACTAAGTACTGTAGATATATATACATATTTAATTTGTGAAGGATTTTGTAAGAGTATACAGTGTGGGTATGGCATGGTGAAGAATTAGAAATGCGAAGTTCATCTGAACAGGGGGGAGTGAACTTTGATGATAATGACACGGATACAGATGATCGGATAGAGGATATTATTCGTGATGTAGGAGAAGAGGCTTTTGAGCAATCACATGCATATGGTAATATGTGCAGTGATGCTGAGACGCCGCTGTACCTGGGGTGTAAAAAATATCAATTGTTGAAAGTAGTATTGAAATTGGTAAGCTTGAAAGCATGGTATGGATGGAGCGACAAGAGTTTTTCAGAAACACTTGAGCCTTTTAAGGACATGCTTCCAAATGATAATGTATTGCCTTCTCGATACTATGATGCTAAGAAAATATTGTGTCCATTAGGGATGAAGTATAAAAAGATCCATGCATGCCCTAATGATTGTAAATTGTATAGACAAGAACATGAAGAGGAACAACGGTGTCCGATATGTGAAACCCAGAGGTACAAATCAAATAACACACCTGCAAAAGTGTTGTGGTACCTTCCAAGCATACCAAGGTTCAAGCACTTGTTTGCTAATGAAAACAATCTAAGAAATTTGAGATGGCATATGGATGAGAGGATATTCAATGGAAAGCTTCGACATCCTGCTGATTCTTTTCAATGGAAGAAAATGGATCAATTATTTCCTGCCTTCGGTGAAGAGCCTAGGAACCTTAGGCTTGGGCTTAACACGGATGGCATGAATCCTTTTGCTAGCATGAGTAGTATACATAGTTCATGGCTTGTTCTGTTGGTAATTTACAACTTATCTCCTCTATTATGCGTGAAACGAAGGTATATCATGTTGTCTATGTTGATTTCTTGACCAAAACAACCCGGAAATGACATAGATGTTTACCTCGAACCCTTGATCGAAGACTTAAAAAAGTTATGGGATGAAGGTGTTGATGTTTTTGAAGTGAACAAGAAGGAAGTTTTTAAAATGCGAGCCATGATCTTTTGTACTATAAATGACTTCCCTGTATATGGAAACTTGTCAGGATATAGTGTTAAAGGCCATAAAACATGTTCAATTTGTGAAGGAACATACTACCATCAACTTCAACATAGAAGAAAGACAGTTTATCTTGGCCACAGGAGATTTCTTAGAGGGCCCACAGTATCGTAGATTAAAGAAAGATTTTTTTGGTGGACAAGAGTTTGAAGATGCTCCGAATGCATTGACTGGGGAGCAAGTTTATGAAAAGGTGAAAAATATGAATGTTATCTTTTGTAAGACTACAAAGAATAGTAATAAGAAAAGTAAATGGAAAAAGAGGTCTGTCTTCTTCAATCTTCCATATTGGCTGAATCTTGATGTGAGACACTGTATTGATTTCATGCATGTGGAGAAAAACGTTTGTGATAGTATTGTTGGGACACTGCTTAACACATAAGGTACTTCTAAGGATGCCGTGAAGGCAAAATTAGATTTGCAAGAAATGGGCATACGAGAAGACTTACATCCAAAGCCATATGGTAAGTTAACGTTTTATCCTCCAGCTGCTCATACTTTGTCTAAGGTTGAGAAAACAAGCTTTTGTGAGTGTTTACATGGCATGAAAGTTCCTTCAGGGTATTCTTCAAATTTAAGGAAGCTTGTGTCGATAAAAGATTTGAAGTTAGTAGGGCTAAAGTCTCATGATTGTCATGTCTTAATGCAACAACTACTCCCAGTAGCTATTCGTGGCATTGCCGAATATGATCTTCAACATATTTTGACTAGACTTTGTTTCTTCTTCAATGCTATTTGTAGTAAAGTCATTGAGACAGAAAAATTGGATGAATTAGAAAATGAAGGATATATGATCTTGTGCCAGCTTGAGAAGCTTTTTCTTCCTTCTTTTTTTGACATCATGGTACATCTAATTGTTCATCTAGTCAGGGAGATCAAGTTGTGTAGCCCTATCTATTTACGATGGTTGTACCCAATTGAAAGAACTATGAAAATCCTAAAAGGGTATGTGAAGAACCTTAACCGGCCTAAAGCATCTATTGTTCAGCAATATGTTTCTGAAAAAACCATGGAGTTTTGTTAAGATTACTTGTCAAATGTAGGACACATTGGACTTCCTAAATGTCATGACAAAGAAGGCGGTAGATGCGGGGCTTCAGTAAAGAGTGTGGATCCTGATGAATTGCAACAAGTCCACTTGTACATCTTGAATAATGTTGATGAAGTTCAAGATTACAGTAATGCTCATAAAGAAATTGTACTAAAAGGAAATAGTCGAATGACTGAACAAAGGTTAATTAGAGAGCATGACAAAACTTTTGCATATTGGTTCAAACAAAAGGTTGACGACGAAGAATGTGTTTCTGATACAATTAAAAGGTTATCGCGTGGTCCTGAGGCTGATGTCATAAGTTGGACTTCATTTGTGATCAATGGTTATACATTTTATAGGAAATCCCTTGATGATAGGAGCACCGTCTAGAATAGTGGGGTTATGTTAATGGCTGAATCTATGCACTTCTCTAGTTCGAACGATAAGAATCCTAGATTGGCAGCAATACCTTATTATAGGGTTATTGAAGAGATTTGGGTGGTTGATTATGTTAATGTTAAAATTCCCATTTTCAAATGCAAGTGGGTTGATGTCAACAATGGTGTGATGATTGATCAGTTGGAATTTATATTGGTTGATTTAATTAGTAGAAGTTTTGGAGATGAACCTTTTATTATGGCATATCAAACAAAACAAGTATTCTATGTTATTGATCAGGAAAATAAAACGTGGTTTGTAGCTCTTCAAGGAAAAAGGGTCATTGATATTAATCAGGAAAGTCATTCAATGAATGATCTTCTTGAGACCTTTTTTTTCTTAAGGTCTACCAAAATTGAAGGAAGAAGATGAAGCAAACAATGAACACGGCACAAGAAACGATCATCATGAAGGGATATGGGAGGATATCCCTTTATAAAACTACATTGAAGGTTAGTTAGCTAAAATAATTATCATGAACTATATTTGAATTATGTATATTGTTATTGGTGTATATATAAAACTACTTTTTTTGTTGTCGTCACAGGAAAATGAAGGATATGAGGTGTACGTCTTAGTGTAGATTCTCCGAAGCCAGGCTAGCTAGTGATCATCATCCTAAGAAGAGTGTGTATAAAGTATTTTGTCCCTAATGAATAATAGCATTGTCTTTAATGTAATTTAATCTTTGATGTATGTATGTAAGTGAAAAGATAAGGAACTTGGTCAAAACAACATTGTCATAGTTGTATGATTTCCTTGCATTATGATTATGTCTATAATTGTGAATTTATTATTCATGGTTGTTTTCCTTGGTTCTGTTTCGACCAACACTGTTTAAGCATAAGGAAGTTGAGTTTTAATATGTTCCAATGAGTTTTGAGTCTCTCACATGTCATTAAGATGTTAGTTATAATCTATAAGAGAAGAAGATTTATTTGAATGTCGTTGAACTGGCTGCTGCTTGCTGAGTGAAATGTTTTAATAGGGGAAATGGCTTGCTGGGTAAATGTTTAAAATGAAAATTTTAAAAAACTACTTTTAAGACCGGTTTTCTCCAAAACCGGTCTTAAAAGTACATTTAAGACCGGTTTTGGATAGAACCGGTCTTAAAAATATTACTTTAAAGACCGATTTACTTCAAAACCGGTCTTAAAGTTTTGTAGAAACCCGGTCTTAAAATTTCAAATTTTTAGACCTGTTTTTTCAGAAAATCGGTCTAAAATTTGAACTTTTTAGATCGGTTCCTTTGATAACCAGTCCAAAAATATTTATTTTTAGACCGGTTTTACAATAACCGGTCTTAAAACTTTTTTCTATAACCGGTCTTAAAAGTAGCAGACTTTTAAGACCGGCTGTATCAAGACCGGATCCAGAACCGGTCTAAAATGTCTGTTTTAACTAGTCTTAAAAGTGATTTTTCCACTAGTGATGTTTCACACAACCTGCTTTACCATTTATGATCAACATCACTGCTCCTCGCTCTAATCATCCTACTCAAAATCATAGTACCATCAAACCAAACGTCATATTGCCATATATCATCATATATATATAATAACCCTTTTGGTCCACTAGTATCTAGCGCATTTTCTAAATCTGATAACTAAATATTTGAGCAATCATCTAGTTCAGATCGAGACTTTGTAATTAGGATACCTCTCACATTGGTCTTTTTTATCAAGGTGAGATTCGAGTTTAGTTCTCTCAATTTGTAGTCTAACTAGTCCACCACTAGACTAAATATCTTTATGCCATATATATATATATATATTTACTAATTTATTTCATTTTCTTGATCAACCCACAATAGTTAAATGCATCTTATATTAAGAATAGTAGGAGGAGTGTTAAACACCTAATATAACTATTGAAGATTCTTATTTATTATATAGATTTCATATAATTAAGTTTTATTTTTAATATGCGAGCTCCATCACATGGGCAAAAATGTTGAAAATACTTATGAAAAGGAAATGTGTCAAACCCCTTAACATTTTGATTTTTGTAGAGTAATAAATGCATGGTTCAGAGGGTATACAAAATAGCGGAAATATACTAATAATTAGTACTGGTTTACATTACAGGAAATCCCTATAGGATTTGAAAAATATATACATAGTCCAAAAGAAATAAAATTACAACTAACGATAATCAATGGCACTCCTGCTTGAATCGGACCATCAGTTGCTGGAAATTATGACGGTTTTGCCCTTAGAGCCACTACTTTCTGTTGGAATATTTTTTTAAATGTTGAAAAAGAGTGAGATTCGAGTGAATTTCAGTAGTAATTATAATACAAACTATATGGCATGTGCACATGAGGCAAGACTGCTTCCCCACTATCCGTAAACCTCGATTGGGTTATTGCTCATAACCAGGTAAATATGCCTCCTCGCACAATTGGCCTACTCGGCAAAACAGTGTTCATCATACACATCACATAAGATAGCTTAAACAAAGCATATAAACATTCACATAATGTATGAAAGATAGAGTTACTATCTGAGTCCTTTTTCAATTCCAATATCCGTCCTATACTCTTGTTTCGGCACTGGCTATTTCTAATTCCTATAAAAATTAAAGTTACAAGTAACAATTATTACTTGTACTATTACTGCCTTTAAATCAAATTTTGCTGGTTATCTATCACAGTTCCAGCAATTTCTGTACAGTACAATTCTTCATAGTACAGTTTCACAGTTTTCCAAAAAATGACAGATTTTCAGTCAACTTTGAAAATTCATAACTAATTCTAGAAAATTCCAAATTGACTAGTTCCAAAGCCTAAATGAATCTATTTAAGTGTATTTTTACTGAAAAATACTTAAGTCTGCCCAATTTAAACGCATTGTTCCTAGAAATTCGCCAACCTTCTATTGTTCCAGATTACATTCGAGAAGCAGAGCACAAATTTGAAAAATCATATCTTTTAATCTACTAGTCGAAAAATTATGTTCTACTAATCAAATTAAAGCTCTAAATGTCTACTTTAAATCTGGAAAGTTTCATAAGTTTTGGTCAAGGTTTAGTTTTCCAAAATTTGGCCACAACCCATCTGACTTCCAGAAACATAATCTGTCAGCAACTAACTTCAAAAATTCATATATCGTAATATATTGATCCAAATAACACCTATTATATATCAAATTAAAGCTTATCATGTATACTTTTGTTTTGAAAAGTTTCATGGCTGTTGAACATGATTATATTATTCAAAAACATAACAAAACCAAACTGATAATACTTGGATGTCCAGAATTTCAAAATATTAAAATCAGTTTCAAAATGCACTTCTAGATATGATTACTTGAGTGGTTACTCGGGTAATCCAGCACCATTACTCTAGTAACCACTCGAGTAATCTCTTTCAAAATTAGTCAGAGAGTAAGTCAACGTTTCTGACCCGATTACTCAGGTAATCCATCGAGTAATTCATTTTACAAAAACTTGGCAGACTTGATTACTCAAGTGATCCCTCGAGTATGTCTTTTTATTCTTAATTGATTACTCGAGTGATCCCTAGAGTAATGCTTCCAATTATTTTCTCATTACTTTGAGTGATCCCTTGAGTAATGTCATCCAAATCTTGGCTGAGAGTAACTACTTCTTTGCTTACCTGATTACTTGAGTGATCCCTCGAGTAATGCAATCTTTTCATTTCAAATTACTTAAGTGATCCCTCGAGTAATGTCACTCATTTCTTAGCTAAGAGTTATTGCATTATTTCTTCTCTGATTACTTGAGTGATCCCTCGAGTAATGCTTTAATTTCTTTTCAGATTATTCAAGTGATCCCTCGAGTAATGCCATGCAATTTTTGACAGAGAGCTTCCGGAATAATTTCTCATACATTACTCGAGTAATCCCTTAAGAAATAATGAATCATTACCAGAGGGCTTACCGAGTAATGCCTTTAAAAATTTACTAGTTATGCTTTCTCCTGTTCTCTGTCTTTTAGTTCTTCTTCATTACTTGAGTAGTTACTCGAGTAATGATTTTGCTTGCCACCAAAAGCTTAGTTACTTTGTTCAAACCTTTTTGTTTATTATCAAAAACTTTTGTAATATTAATCCAATCTTTGTTATCGTCAAAACATATGGGATCTAACATTTTCCCCCCTTTTGACGATGCCAAAACTTATTGATTTTAAACAAATTTTTTGAAATTGAGTTTTCAATCTTCATAACTTCAAATTAAACAGCACAGAATGAGTTCAAACCTAAAACAGAAACTAATAAAGCTCCCTTAAACCCTATACACCTATATCCCTATGCATTGTTTACAAAACTCACAACATTCTTCACAAAATCACAACAAGTTCTTCTCCTCCTTTTTGTCTTCATCAAAAGGTGGGAATCAATTGAGAGAAGAGCTAGAACTAGATGGCTTGACAATAGAGAGAAGAGTGACTGGAAGAGGTGTAGGCCCAGAGTAATGGGAATCATCCTGACTAAAAGTATATAAGGAAGAGGGTTCAGGGTCAAGAAGTACTAAAGGAGGAATTAGAATAAGATCCTTTGGAGGACTTTGTGGTACTGGGGTCTGAGAAGAAATCTCCACCTCCACTGTTCTAATAGGTGATTGATGGTTACTAGAGGAGACGACCACCTCCTCAATGCCTGCAGGTGATGTAATAGGTGTTGGCACAGGCTGGTATGGCTGGATAAGATCATCTACTGTGATATATATATGCTCAAAAGTGGATGATAGGTCAGGCATAGTGAATAAAAGGTTGCTGGGAATAGAGATAGGTATGGTAGGAAGAAGGATGGATGAGGGTCCAGGTTCAGAAGATGGTATATCAGCTGGTGTAGTAGAAGGAATATGATCAGAGGTAGTGGCTGGGGTAGGTATGGCTGAACTGGAGGCTAAGGTATCCAAGCTAGCATGTAATGATCTCAGAAGGTCTCCTTGGGCCTTTTGTTCTACCATTATTACCTCATACTTCTTATTCATTTCCTCTTTCAAGCTCACAACAAGTTCTTCCATCTTCATGTGCATATGGGTTATCAATTCAGCATTAGTGTTAGAAATGTCAACATGAAAACCCTTCAGTACATTCTCCAGAAAAATTTGCAATGTGGAACCAAAAAATAAAGGAGAGGATATAGATGTAGGAGTTGAATGTAACGCCCCAAATTTCAATTAAGGGCTAATGATAATTATTGAGGATAATTATTAAATTAAAGTGGAATAATTATGCGTTTTGTGGCAATTTTAAATAAAGGGCCATAATCAGGAAAATTGAAAGAATGAAATTATTGGGCAATTAGTTAGTGATTATTGGAGAAATTAATTACTAACTAAGAGAAAAATGAGAAGTGTGATTATATGGCTAATGGAGGAATTAGAGAAGCTAATTAGGTGTTTACTTATGAGAGCCAATAGGGAGGTCACACTTGGCAAGGTCACATGTAGAGAGAGATGTGGATAAAAGTCAAATATGATGTTTTTAATTTTTCTTCTCTCTCTTCCCTCCCCATTTTCGACTGTGCATGGTATGGGGGGAGGGAGTGTCATCATTACCTTCATCTTCTTCACTCAATCTTTCCCTTCTCTCTCTCAAACTTGTGCAACCATTGAAGGAAGAAAGGAAGAAGAAAAGCTTGATTTTTGGGTAAGCAAATGGCCTCAAATGCCAAAATGCTCTTCATTAATATTGTTCCTTGAGTTAAGAGCTTCATTTCTATGTTTATAGTTTGGCCATTGGTATTGATTTGTGCCCACAAGGAATTTTGGAGGTTGGAGAATCAAAGAACCTCTTTGGCAAAGTTATAGAGGTAAGTGAAATGAACTTTTCCATATAAGTTTTGTGGCTTTTGTATTAGTTTGGAAATTCTGAAATTTTTTGTTTGAATTCAAAAATAATGACCATTAGGAGTTTGGTATATTATTGGCATGGAAATGGTATCTTGTGGTGAGTTTGGGATAGATACATTGACTTGGGTTTGAAATGAAATGTTTAGTGATTTTAAGAAATTGGTGTTTAATGTTTGCCCAAAACCAACGCATGATAATGGAGTAGGATTTTGGTGTTTCTGATGATTCCATTGGTTTCCTTAGGTGTTTTTATGTGAGAATATTTTTTGTTGAGGTTTTGGGTCTATTGGAATCACTTGGGGAAGGTTTGGGAAGTACTGTTAGTTTTCCTGTGTTTTATGATTTCTGATAGCATTACTTGAGTGATCTGGGGTTCATTCGAGTGAGGATGGTTTCACTCAAGTACGATTGTGTATTTGCCCTTTCTGCTTCCAGTTTCATGTTGCACTTCTGTGTGAAGAGGCAAGAGTGTTGTCTCACTTGCAAGTGTTGTGAGTTCTCACTCGAGTGAGCCTCCTCTCACTCGAGTGCAGGTGTATTTGACACCATGAACTCTCATCTCGGGTTGTCACTCATGGTCAAGACTCAAGAGTGTTAGCTGTCATTTAAGTGCTCCTCTACTTTGAAAGTTCTTATGCTCTTGGGTTATCACTTTTTGTGCTTTACTTCCTAGGACTCGAGTGAGCATTTGGTTGTCACTCGAGTATTAAGCTTTGTGCTCAAGTGCAAAGTACACCATCACTTGAGTGAGGCTATCTTCACTCAAGTGCAACAGTGAAAAATCATGTCTTGTGCTTCCAAAAGGGGATCTTTGGGATAGTTTTTCCAACCCTTTTAGGACTTGTGTTAGAGCCATATATGAGGTCTTAAGCAACAGCAATGATAACCAACATTAAGTGTTATGAAAGTGAGAACTTGGAGTGGAGAATAACCCGATGTCCTTGATTTGGTTTATAGGGTTTGATATTCTCCCTGATCGTGAGTAGCAGTGTTGGAGAACACGTGGAAAGAACAAGTGTAGGGAACTTACCTCTTCTGCATGTATTTGATAATTGTGTTGGTGTATTGATGCATGTTATTGCTTTGCCTGATTATGTGAAACATACATGAGTGATTGAAGCTCTGTTTCAACTTATGCTATGGCCATGCGTATATTGTTTGAATATTGAGCATGCTGATATGTCATTGTGTGAACATGAATTATGTATTGCAAGATGTCATGCATTAAACACTTATCTTGCATGCATATTGGTATTGCTTTCCTACTGAGATTCACCAGAATCTGACCCTCCCCCACCAACAGTGTAGACAGGGCAAGTGGATCAAGATAGAGCAAGCAACCAAGGGTGGCTAGGTCTCTTTATGGGCAAGTGCATTGGTAGTTGTTTATCGTTATATGTTGGTATAATTGTATGTGTTTGGTCGTATATATATTCAGATGATAGGTTGGAATGTGTATTTGGAATGAGTACTATGTAATCCCCGTATAAGGGCTTGTATGGGTGATTATGCCCTATAAGGCTTTGATCAATGTATGGAACCCGGGGTTGGCCGGGAATTATTTTGTGTACTCTGATATATTTAAATGTGAGTTATCTTCATGTAGTAATTGTATTCGAAATGTGAATGTGAGACCAGATTATAAATGATTTTGAAAATGTTATTTGATTGTTATTGGTCTCTATTTCACTTTAATTGTGTAATCCGGATGTTAATTACGGCAGGGGGTTACACTGAAGACTGTGTATCATCCAATTACTTGCCTCAATCTCAGTCTTCTTCTTCTTTTTAGGACTTGACTCAAGTGGGTTCTTGAGGGGTAGTTCAATATGTAACTTCCAAATATGGTTTCTTCCCACTGGAACTAGCCTTTCAATAGGCTCATCCTTCTCCAAGTACCAAACCTTATTCTTCTTCAAAAATAAGGATATAAGCTGAGGATAAGGCATAGGAGTGGTTTTAGTTCCAGAAAATCTGTATCTCTTAATCTTAGAGAAAATATATTCTCTTAAGTCCTTTTTCTCTTTGAGAAGAAATTAGGCAAATTTTCTGTAATTCCTCTCTATGAAATGAATGTAGTTGTTCTCTTAGTTCATTATGGCTCTAGAATAGATATACCATAGGACTCTGTGAAGATCATTCATATCACTTGGATTGAAACAAAGGGGTCTCACTATCTCACCAGGTCTTAGAATGGAAAATAGCTGGTTTGAATTAAGATTAGGATAATTATCTTCAGGAGGGTCCTTTATCCCTTACCAGGTGTTGATTTTGGAGGGTGAGATTAGAATTTCTTGCTTCTAACCTTAGAAACCATTTCTTCTTCCAGAGAATTTCTAACAGGATCATTGATAGGCTCCAAATTACAGTAAAATTGTTTAACTATCTTTGAACTATAAGGAAGCCTAAATGACAGCTAGGGCATATATGATTTCAAATAAGGAGAGAGGTCAAATTTCAATACCTCTTTGAGTATATTGATATCTATGTAGTGCATTTTGCATACTTTCCTTCTAGAGAATTGCTTCTTGTATTTATGAGACTCCTCTAGCTTCTTCACATTAAATCCTTTTGGAGGAAAAGTAATTTCCTCTTCCTCTTCTTTTGGCCTTTTTGAAAATTGACCCCCTTTTCCTTCTTTTGATTGAATAGCCTTTTCTAGCATATTTGCCATTGCTTTGGTAATGTTCCTATTGTACTTGGACCCTTTGGAAGGTTTTCCAGAGAAGGAGGGAGTGTCAGAGTTTGAAGAAGGAGGAGATGGTGGCTTGGTCTCTTTTCCTCTACTAGGAGGAATAGCCTTCTTAGAATGAGCTCTTATGGTAATGGGTTCCTTGATCACATCTCCCTTGATTTTAGGTTTGGCTTGCGGCTTGGTTTTAGCTTTTGGTTTGGGAGAAAGTTTTTGTCTTTTGGCTGGAGGAGATGGAGGAGATTTAGATGATTGCTAAGGATTAGAAGTCTCAGAAGGAGTATCGGGAAAGGGGGTTTTGGTTTTAACCATAGTGATTGAGAGGAAAAGAAGATTTCTGGAAAAATGGAGTGTTGAGAGTCACATGTTAGGGCTGAGAATTTGAAGAAATCTGAGAAGTTTTTGTATGCACAAATCGATGGGTGTTGACGAAAATGAGGTGGAGAAATGTTTGTGAAAAATTTTTGGAAGGTTACTCGGAGAATCACTTGAAGTAATTTTGTGAGAATGATAGAATACACAATAATATAATCCTGTTGCCCATATTACTCGAAGGCTCCCTCGAGTAATCTTGGGCCATTACTCAAGGACTCCCTCGAGTAATCATTTCTAAAAATTTAAATTACTGCAATTTAAACGCATACTTGTCATAAGTAACATTGTAATTACTTATGTATATTCCATCGATCATTTGATAGCACTTTAAGACAAATTTGAATGGAAATTGGATTGATTTTTTATCTGCATTCTTGATTACTCGAGGCCTTACTCATGTAATGTTGATAGTTTACTTGAGGACTCCCTCGAGTAATCTCTTTCTTCATTTTCTGACTGTTCATTTCCAACTGTTATCCATCTGTTATGTCATTTTCTTTTGATTTAATGCTTCACTACCACATTTTCCAGGTCATTACTCGAGTAATCCATACAATTACTACAAGTTATTACTCAGGTAATTATGGTTACTTCAAGTTATCCCTCCAGTAATATTGTTCTCTGTTAACCTCTGCTTTTCATGCCTCATATCAGAGTATCAAATTCCTGCAAAACAAATTACTAGAAACTCTGATACTTAAGTTAGTAATCATTAAAACATCATTAAATAACATCATCTAACATTTTATAAACACAGATAACTTACAATTCATTGGGATTTATCATTCCCAATTCTCTTCTAATAAATAGAAATTGATCTTTTGCTAGGCATTTTGTGGAGATATCAGCCAGTTGAAGATGAGTTGGATTGAATATCACTTTGACATCTTTCTTTTCAACATGATCCTTAATGAAGTGATGTATAACATCAATATGCTTAGTTATGGAGTGTTAAACTGGATTCCTTGCCAAGCTTATTGTGCTAGTGTTGTCACAGTATATTGGTATTTCCTTCAGATAAATACCAAAATCTTGTAATTGTTGCTTTAGCCATAACACTTGTGCACAACAACTAGATGCTGCAACATACTTGGCTTCCATTGACGAAAGAGACACTGCATTTTGTTTCTTGCTAAACCATGATACAAGTGAAACCTCCAAGAAACTGGCTTTGTCCACTGGTACTCTTTCTGTCTGTCTTGTATCCTCTATGATCAAAATATGAGTATGCAACTAGATACTCATTTCTTCCTTTAGGATACCAGAGACCCAATTCTGCTGTGTCGGCAAGGTATCTAAAGATTCATTTGATAGTTTTAGCATGTGATTCCTTTGGTGTTGATTGATGTCTTGCACACATACCAATACTGAATTGGATGTTAGGTCTGCTTGCAGTAAGATAGAGTAATGATCCAATCATTCCTCTATATCTTGTGATATTGTAATCCTTCCCCTTGACATCAGCATCAAGTAATGTAGTTGAGCTCATAGGCGTGTCTATTCCATTTTCTTTATCTATTCCATATCTTTTTAATAGCTCTTTCAAAAACTTTGTTTGAGATATGAAAATTCCATTCTTTCTTTGTTTGATTTGCAAATCGAGAAAGAAATTCAATTTTTCCATAATTGACATCTCAAACTCCCCCTGCATTATCTCAGAAAATTCCTTACACAAGGTTTAATTAGTAGCATTGAAAACTATATCCTCAACATATATTTGTACAATTAAAATGTCATGTCGTTTTCATTTTGTAAAAAGTGTTGTATCAACTTTTCCTCGTATAAAACCTTGATCGATGAGAAATTTACCAAGTCTTTCGTACCATGCTCTAGGGGCTTGTTTTAAACCGTAAAAAGCTTTTCTTAGTTTAGAAACATGGTTAGGCTTAATTACATCTTCAAAACCTGGAGGTTGATCTACATATACTTCCTCTATGATATATCTATTTAAAAATTCACTTTTCACATCCATTTGGTACAGTTTGAATCCTTTGATATATGTAAAGGTTAAGAGTACTCGTATAGCTTCCAATCTAGCCACTGGAGCATACGTTTCCTCATAATCAATTCCTTCTTTCTGATTATAACATTTGGCCACCACTCTTGCCTTGTTTCTAACAATGATTGCGGATTCATCAAATTTGTTCTTGAATATCCATTCAGTGCCAATGATGGGATGATCCTTAGGTAGGGGTACCAAATCCCAAACTCGATTTCTTTCAAATTGGTTTAGTTCTTCTTGCATTGCTATTATCCAATCATTGTCTGATAAGGCTTCGTAAATGTTAGAAGGTTCAAATTTAGAAATAAAGGCAAAGAAACTAACTTCATTGAAAATTTTGTTTCCAATTTTAATACCCTCATTTACATCTCCTATAACCTGTTCGAAAAGATGACTCTTATTATATTTCCAAGCTCTAGGTTCCTAGTTAATGTTCTTCTTCCTTGGTTTGATCAACTTTTGGAATGAAAGATTAAGGACTAGGTTCACCATTCTCTCGATTTAAAACAATTTCTAGCTTATCATCAATAGTTTTGTTAAAGGATTCAAATTCATCGAATACAACATGAACTAATTCTTCAACATCACATGTTCATTTATTGAAAATTCTATATGCTTTACTTCGGTTAGAATATCCTAGGAATATTCCTTCATCTGATTTAGAATTAAATTTTCCTAGGTTATCTTTACCATTATTATGAATGAAACACTTACAACCAAAGATGTGCAAATGAGGAAGATTTGGCTTCCTTCCTTTATATAGTTCGTACAGTGTCTTTCCAAATTTTGTTCTGATGTAGGCTCTGTTTGAAATATAGCATGTTGTGCTCATTGCATCCACCCAGAAAACTTGAGATACATTCTTTTGATTCAGCATTGCTCTAGCCAATTCAGTAAGTACTCTGTTCTTTCCTTCCACAACTCCATTTTGTTGAGGTATTCTTGGAGCAGAAAAGTTATGATCAATTCCATAGCATCACAATAGTCTCCAAAAGCTTGATTTTCAAATTCTCCACCGTGACTTGTCATGATATGTGGAATGGACATACTTTTCTCATTTTGCACTTTCTTGACAAAAACAATAAATTCTTCGAAGGTTTCATCCTTTTATGATAGGAAAATAGTTCATGTAAATCTAAAAAAATCATCAATAATGACTAATGAATATAAATTGCCACCAAGACTTTTAACTCTTGCTGGACCAACCAAATCCATACGTAGAAATTGAAGTGGTCTATTTGTTGTGATCTCATTTTTGGATTTGAAAGATGATTTAGTTTGTTTACCCTTCTGACATGCGTCATAGATCAAATCATTTTTGAAACTTACTTTAGGTAAACCAAGTACTAAATTCTTTTTGAGTAATTTTCCTAGTTGGTGCATTTTGACATGAGCAAGTCTCTTATGCCATAACCAACTTTTATCAGCATTACTTAGAAAATAGTTTTCTGAAACATTTTTACTAATATCAAGAGTATAGAAATTACCTTCCCTTTTTGCTTTGAGCTTTGTTTTGGGATTCTTCTTATCTAATTGTAAATCTTTCTTATTACAATTAGACATTCTTCTGAGTTAAAGATTACCCAGTTGTCTTTATCTGTGCTTTAACTAACGCTTAGTAAGTTATGACACAAGCCTTCAACATAATAAACATCCTTGACTTGTACACCCTTATCCTTTTTTATTTCACTAATTCCTGCTATCTTTCCAGATTGATTTCCTCCAGATTTTACCTTTCCACCTTCTTTAGATTGTAATATGGTAAAACTTTTAAAATCACCAATCATATGTCTGGAGCATCCACTATCTACGTACCATTTGTTGTTTTTAGATGTTTTAAGACATATCTACAATCAAATACGATTAAATCTTAGGTACCCACATTTTTTTGGGTCCTTTTGGGTTAGTACAAATTATTTTTTGAACATATGAACCTTTAGGTACCCATTTGTAGGTTCTAATCTTTCCTTTCTTTTTATGAATGTATGATGAAATATAATGATCTTTTCTATTACAATAATTACAATATGTAAAAGGATTTGATAGTGAATTTTTCAAGAGTTTTTGTGAGATCAATGTTTTTTTTTTCAAAGACGAAGAATTTTCACAATCCTTTTCTAAACCATATTTGAGTTTTTCTTTAAGATTTTTTTTTTCTTTTTAAAAACAACTAATTCCTTAACTACTTTGATGAATTCAAAATGTAAAGTATTATATTTAGAAAGCAATTCATTATATGTAGGATTAAAATCAATTACCTCTTCTTCTTCTATTTCTTCTTGAGCAGCCAAGCATATATTAGCGATGTCTTCATTATCGCTTTCTTTATCTAATAACTGTCTCCCCATATGGCAGATATAAAGGCTTTGTTCTTGTTATAGAACTTGCCTTTTCTCTTTTATTTATTTTTCTGACCCAGTTCTTGACATTTTGATTTGATATGTCATGGCTTTCCACATTCATAGCAGATGATGTGTTCTTTACTACTTGTTCCTCCTTTCTGAAAGTTTTTGAATCCTTGGCCTTTCTTGTAAAAATTCCTAAATTATTTTATTATTAAGCTCATTTCATCATCATCGAACTCTTTATCCTCATCTTGGTTTTCTTCTTTTACTTTTAGTGCTAGGCCTCTCTTCTTCTTGTCACCAATATCTTCTAGTTCTCATTTGAACTTTAATTTACTTTCATATTAAGAGAGACTTCCAAATAGAGAAGCAACCGATCGTATTAATTTGCCTTTTGCTTCCTTAATAGCGTGACTTTGGCCTCCCATTCTTTAGAAAGTATATTCAGAATCTTTCGTACTTGGATATATTGATCACAAACTTTCTTAAGTACTGCAAGTTGATTAATAGGATGAGTATATCTAAGTTTGAATTCAGCTATTAACTCACTAGATTTCATTCGAAGTAAATCAAATTCTGTAACTAGAGTGTTGATCCAATTTTCCTTTATTCCTGAAGTTCCTTTGTGAGCTATTTCCAAGGCTTCCCACATTTCCTTAGCTGTTGAAAGTGTGCAGATCCTGAAGTTCTCATTTTGACTTGAGGTACTTTGAATCATTAGAATTTCCTTGCTATTAAGCGTGATGAGTTTCTTGTCATTCTCATCATATTCTGATAGTGTCTTAGGAACCTTTTGTGAATCTACAATTTGCATAAGTTGATAGTTCCCACTCTCAATCATGTCCTATAGTCCATATTCTGTAGCCATTACGGATACATTAAACTTGGCTTTCCAGAAAGAGAAGTGTTTGCCACTGAAACCCTATGGTCTGATGATAGAGGCTCCATTGAGAAGAATTCCTTTACTCATGTGTGCCATTGAATCCTTCTTAGGTTCTTATACCTTAACAACAAGACCTACTCTCTGATACCAAATGTTAGTGAAAGCATTTCACTTAAGAGGGAGGTGAATTGGGTGATACCAGAAAATTCGTTGTGTATATAAAAATTGACTAGAATTTTAAAGCAGTTAAGAGTTAAGAGAAATATCACTGAAGTGTAAACCGGGAGTTATACTGGTTTGGCCACAACCACTTTGGCCTACGTCCAGTTTTCAGAGCTTCTCTGAGAGTTTCACTATATCTTCCAAAATTCAGAGGGTTCTTGGCACCTCAGTACACAGCAAGTTCCTTCACTAGACACTCGCCCCCCTTTCACGTTGTAAACCAATCCCCAACTCAAGGTTCCACAACCTTAAGTTGTCTCAATAATAGATATTGAGTTTGTAAAGAAAATCTCTCTCACAAAGAAAATATATAATCACTGAAGTACAAAGAGTAAATATAAGAAACCAAGCACTAATAATATATTGATTGGTGTATGATCGTATGTTCTCAGTAGTGTTTGTTCTTCGTTGAATGTTCTCATATTTATAGATGAGTTCTAATAGTCGTTGGAACAATTTCAACTTGTTTGTTAAAGTCGCACAGCTACATTTGACCATTTTTCAAATTTGAAAAACTATCCATTTGTAGTAGGTGAACGTTCGGACATTTTATTTGACTTTTTTCTCAATGCATGATTTCTTCATTGTTTCTCTGCAAATATACTCAAAATACTAAAACAATGAAAAGTTAATCATATAGATAACAAATCAACGAACAACAGATTACAATCAATTTCAAAATGCATTTCTGGATATGATTACTCGAGTGGTTGCCCGAGTAATCCAGCACCATTACTTGAGTAACCACTCGAGTAAACTCTTTCAAAATTAGCCAGAGAATAATTCAACGTTTTTTTATCAGATTACCTAAGTAATCTATCGAGTAATTCATTTTACAAAATCTTGGCAAACTTGATTACTCGAGTGATCCCTCGAGTAATACTTTCAATTCTTTTCTAATTACTTTGAGTGATCCCTCTAGAGATGTCATCCAAATCTTGGCTGAGAGTAAATGCTTCTTTACTTACCTGATTACTCGAGTAATCTCTTGAGTAATGCAATCTTTTCATTTCAAATTATTCAAGTGATCCCTCGAGTAATGTCACTAATTTCTTGGCCAAGAGTTTCTGCATTATTTCTTCTCTGATTACTTGAGTGATCTCTAGAGTAATGCTTCAATTTCTTTTCAAATTACTCGAGGGATCCCTCAAGTAATGCTTGCAATTTTTGATAGAGAGCTTTTGGCACAATTTCTTATACATTACTCGAGTAATCCCTCAAGTAATAAAGGGTCATTACTCGAGGGCTTACTCGACTAATGCCTTTAAAAATCTGCTAGTTATGCTTTCTCCTGTTCTTTATCTTTCAGTTCTTCTTCATTACTAGAGTAGTTACTCGAGTAATGATTTTGCTTGCCACCAAAAGCTTAGTTACTTTGTTCAAACCTTTTTGTTTATTATCAAAAAATTTTGTAACATTAATCCAATATTTGTTATCATCAAAATATATGGGATCTAATGTATATATAACCATGAACTATGTCTTGGGACACGTGTCTGTCAGTTCCCTGTATCTATATCCTTGCCTTTTGAGCCACTGGCACCCACTGAGATATTTTTTGTTTAGAGAAAGGGGTGATATTCCAAGAAATACCAATAGCAACATACTATCATTCATATAAATTGTGAAAAGTAGATATGATATGCACCATGTATGCACCAATTATGAACAATATAAAACATCATCATCGTGTATATATGAGCAAGGCTCCTGCCTAACTATTCATATACCGGTTGCATTCTTACCCAAGCCCCAGGCGTAAGTGCACTTTTGACACTAACGGCATCTTCTAGGCAAACCATGTTGATTTATAAAAGCACAAACAATGGTGTCCACAAAATCATATGAAATATGGCGTGATGTATAAATGATAATGTCCCTACCTTAAGTCTCTTTCACCCTGAAACATTCACCTCGTACAACGTGCCAACCTCAGGCTCCTATCTTGGTCCTAAAATGTCAAATGTACAAGAATTAGGCTAAAACCCATTCATGTACCATTTTAGATACTTCCATAGTGTTTCTATTGGTTATATTAGCCCATAGTGAAAATTTACCAAAATGCCCTTGCGGACCCAGCCCGATCCTGTGTACCCCGTCCGACCGTACTTTTTTTGAAATTTTGACTGGGGCTATTCTAACATATTTTTGCCTAAGGAATTTATTTTCGGACTCTTAGTTACCAAATTCACTTCCAAATGACAAAAATGCCCTTGGCAGCCCCGCTTTCCGGATTTCAAAGGCGTTTTCATAATTATGCTTTTTTGGACTTTTCCGAAAAAGTGATCAACCATAACCCCGCCTAATTTTCCCCCTGAACTCAATAGAATCATCAGAATGTTAAAAATCCAACTCCAATCCCTCCAAACAGCACTGGCCAAATCCGGAGATTCTTCAGGAAAAATTGAGGTTTTCCAATTCTGACTCCGCAGTTTTGCTCTTTTCTACTCCTAATCACTTTATTAACTATTTAATTACATTATAACCATCATTTAGACTCAATTTTTGCAGCATAACACCTAGAACACCTCCTTTACCAAATTTACAATCAATGCTAATCTAGCAAAATTTCACTAATTAAACAACTCACAGCAGCCAGAACAATCAATATTTAAAGTTTAGGAAGTTACCTCTTCTTCTTTTTGGTTTTTTCCTCTTGTGGTTGAAAACCCTAACCTTTTAACACTAAAATTTGCTTCCGTGACACCCTAAGTCATATAGAGAACAAGCTGAGAGGAAGGTTTACACAGGTTAGATATTAATTTACCAAAGGATTTCAACTTACCTTGAAAAGTTCTTCTCCTTCTCGCTACAAGTTCACAAACTCACTCTCCCTCTTTTCATTTCTCAAAACCATCGGAAATGGATGAAGGATAAGATGCAAAATGCTTTTTAATATCATGCTTATGTCATATTTAACAAATTTCCAAATTTCACAAAAATTGGACTTTTGTGTACATAAAGCCCATTTAGCATGTAATTCATATTTCCTCTCTTGGACCATCCTAAAATGACGTCCTAACGTCCATCTCTTTAGGTCCAAATTGGCTTTTCCATTTATCTCATAATTTCAAAAATTGCCTTCACATTTTTATTCCATTTTCAGATTTAATGGTAATTCTTGAAGATTTTCTGCCCTAACTTTGAAAAATCATAACTAAATTTGTAGATATTATATCGGAGTGATTCCAAAGGCTATAGAACATTTGTTGTGTCTAGTTTCAAGGAAAATATATTCTTTTAATTCCCAGAATTAATTTCTTTGACTGTTGTTCTAGAAAATTAGCAGTTTTTTTGGGCTAACCTTAAAAATTCATAACTCCCTGTATGTAGCTTCAAATGATTTATATGACCTATCAAATTAAAACTTAGGATGTCTACTTTCATTTTGGAAAATTGCATAATTTTCCCTCATCATTTGTTCATACAAAATCATATGACAGCTCACCGCCTCATAAGAAATCTCACTGGCAGCACTATTCACCTTGTCCAAAATTGATCATTCCATTTTATTGAATGTTTTCAAATAATTACAATGTATTTTGGTGAATGCAATTTGGGGTGTTACAGTTCTACTCCACTTAAATAAATTTCATCCTCAAAATTTGCTACACATTCATAACCATAACCTCTGGGGTAACACTTCTACGTATGTCTCACTAACATCATTACCGCTGATCAAAATCTACTTATACAGACTATGATCCCTGAAATTCTTCTATTGGCTTTTTGCTCATAAATCATCATATCATTTGCACTAATTTATGGCTCAATGTGTTAGTGACAATATTAGCCTGCCTTGGAAAACATTTACATTCCAGGTCTTAATCTTTCAACAACTCTATCCACTTACATTGCGTCATTTTTCGCTCTTTTCGATCATACACATATTTCAACATTTGTAGTCATAGTACAACCCCACAGTTATGCCATAAAGGCAAGGTTTAAAGATTCAATACAAACATTGTTACCATCAACTCAAGATTATGGATGAAATAGTTCAATTCCCAAAGCTTCAATTGACAAGATGCAAATGCCCTTACCCGGCTCGAATCAATTCACATCTCAATCCATGCCTATTCGCAGTTGGGGTTCGATACCCTTCCCAATCCATACGGACTGGCATCAATAAAAACAAAAAAGGTCCACTGTGGATCTGGGATTATCAGTGTTGGTACTTTAATAAATTTTCATCATCAACTCTCCGAAGCTCCTCTCACAATCATTATCCCATGCATAATATTGAGTTCTAGGGAATTTCGGTATAGGCCCCTCATACTAATGAACAAGACTCAAAACATTGTGTATTACAACTACAGTTTTTAGCCTTCACAGTTCAGTACTACTTCCACTTTAACAGGGTCCATTAGGATCTCTTGCTATAAGACTACATGGCCTAGAAATGTTACCTTTGAAAGCCATAACTCGCATTTACTCAAGTTGGCATAGAGTTGCTTTTCCCCTTACCATGTTCAACATCGTTCACGTCCCATTTTACTTCGTGAGTTAATTAATATGTTGGCAATAAAGATTACCACAAATTGGACCATGTACGGATGAAAAGTTTGATTCACCTAGTCCATAAACATAGCAGGGGCATTTGACATAAACCAACCAATTTTGAAGATTACTACTAAGCCATACAGCCATGCATCCGTAGACAATCAAGTCCATTATCAATTCATATCCCTCGATAGTCATTATATCACGTATACATACATTAAATGTGGCAACCCTAACACCTATAGGTGTAGGCACAGTCTATTCATATAGGAATCTAGGTTGACTTTCCAATTCTACTACCCTTTCTAAGGTAGCCCATTCATATCATTCGAAGTAAATTCCAGAGAATTCATCAGCCTTCCAGGTGTCAAAACATGATTCCCAACTATCCCTTATTCTGAATCATCCTTTCTATGGGAATATTTTATGATTGAGTCTTTCCTTATGCTAGACTAGCAACTAGCAACCTTAAGAAACCTCACACACATTTCAATGCATTCTAGTACCATGTTGTAGCACCTCAGACCATCCAGATCAATTCAAATTTCTAAGAAATCAGTTTAAATATTGAGTCTGATTCTTGAATCACAATTCAACTCTTAGAACCTCAACATGAGCTGAGTCAAGAAATCATTTTCCTCAATTCGATGGATTATCACTATCACAACATGATTCTTAATAAATTTGCCACCTAAGGACATACTAGTCCACTAGGTCTTAGGGCCTCTGGACACGCAGGTCTACTACAATATCCGGCATGTAAGATTTTACAGCCTAGGGTCCCTAACCCAACCTTTAGGTCCATCATGAAATCTAGAATCTTAACATCACATATATTGGAAATCTTTTTCCTTAATTATACACAATAGATTTACTAAGATTTACGATGAATAGCACATAGTCTAACCTTCACGGTATTCGGGTAATATCCTTAAAATATTACTGAAGGTTCAACATTTGCCACATAGTTCAATCTTCTATCATGGAACAAAACCATAGTATAGTAAATTCACATTATGACCTAACTATTATTTCAGCTTAGATCAAATTCATGCCTATCCCCAACTTTCAGTATCATCAGATCGGATCCTCTATGATCGACATACCTCATAATCACCCCATATCATGTATCACATTCTAATACCTTAAACAACTTTAGGCCATATCAAATGTCTAAGGAGTCAACTTAACTTTTGATTCTCATATTACAATTCTCCCAATCACAACTCAAACCTCAATTTTATCGGGGTTTAAAATCATTCTACCTCAATTATCCCTATCATCCACTCATATCTTTCAGAAGGATTTAGGAAATTTATCGACCACTGCCCTATCCTCTATTTTCTCTTTTTGTCCACATTTATATCCTACTAGAGGGCTGGCTCCCAAATTCATCAAGTATCAAGTATCTCCAGAGAGTATATGCAATACGTAAATAATTAAACTCAAGTGATACATTACTTGTATTGAGTTGATATTAAAAGAAACCGTACCTTCAATAAGTTCAGGAGATTTCCTAACCTCCTCCTGAGTTATCACATGTACCACAACCTGAACTCCTAGTCTTAGTTCCTCTAGCTATTGCCTCTGTGGGCATTTCTTAGCAAGATTCCTTGGTTCTCGACATTGACAATAGATCCGGCTACCTGGATCCTATCCTGTTGGACTGTAGCTTCCTGGCGCACTATTACACAGTTTACCAGAATGGTATGGCTTATAACAATGCCGGCATTTTCTACCCTTAGCGGAATTCTGACCTCCGCAGACCCCAGCCTATTTTGACTGTTTATAGTTCCCTCTGGATAATTCATCCTAATCTTTATGTTTTTCTGAGGGCCTCCCACTACCAAACACATTCCTATAGTTGTCACTTTTGTTGAGGTGTAAGTTCGACAAGTCATTGTCGGCGAGTCGGTACTCTTCAACCGCCTTGGCAAACACTGTAAAATATTTAGAAACCAATTTCTTTCTCAGTTCTAGCTTTAGTCCTTGTACCAAGATATTAGAGTTCCTATCCTTGTCATCTCGATAACTGAGGTACAAGGAATATTGAGACAATTGGATATACCGTGCCAGGTACTCATCAAAGCTCTCTTCATTATCTTATCTTATATTAAGGAATTCCTTTTCTTCTGCTAACTTATCTAGTTGAGAGAAATATCTTTCATTAAATTTCCCTTGGAACATTTCCCATGTTACCAGAATATTTCTTGCTTATAAAATCAACTCTGTATTCTTCCACCATATATCCGCCTCTCCTTCTAGTTTGCGAACGGCTAAATGAACCTTAATATTATTGGAGCACATTAGTCTTGTAAAAATTTGCTCCAATGCGGTAACCATTTCTCTACTTACAGAGGATCGAATCTACCTCAGAAAGCAGGAGGTTGTTGTTTCTCAAATCGTTTCACCCATGTTTGAAAAACATTTGCTTTATACACAAGCATGGCTTATGACTCCTGATAACGTTGCTTAGATGAATTATATTCACCTTCTTGCCTTTCAAGATGCTCCAATCTTCCTTGTCTCTGTTGTAACTCTCGCAGTTCATCTCTAAGATCATTTATCATAAGTTGTTGTCGTGCTATCCTACTCCGAATTTATTGTATAGAGTCAGAGCTATCTTCCCAATTTGGGTCATGATCTCCTTCCCTTATAAACATCATCTTAGTACCTTACTAAATGAAAATAAGGAAACATAAATTTTCCATATAGATGTAAGGGAATTTTTGTCATTTCATAATAATTTGGGTACACAGATATGTCATTTATAACATACATAAACTATTTACAATAGTTACAGAAAGCCAAGAACATCACACAACCTATAAACTAATGTACATGACATATTAGTGCCTTTTATATTACATAACTCTTAAGTTATAGGCAACTTCCTGGGGGTCACCCATCCTAAGATTAGCCTCGATCAACACGTTTAACTTTCTATACACTCTCCTAAAACACTGATCTCGATTCTATCTTCTTTCGTCCGCTGATTCCACATGATTGCCCTTACCTCAAAATACGTGCCGGCGGTCACCTCCGATCATCAAAATGTACTACCTGGGTCCCACATCACCAGATGTACATATATCGTTGTACTAGGACAGTAATATACTCCATAAACTCACTGAAATTATTATATGGGCTTCGCTCGACTATATCATTCTTCTTCCTAGCCCAAAATATTGTATCCGGAAAGAAATACAATGTAGTGCGAATCCATACATTATCCGGAATATCCAAATCAAAGTAGCTCTGCCCCGCATGTAATGTGTCTATTTCTTCTAGATATTCCATATATCGATCAACAGGGGTGTCCTATGTAAAGAAGTCCCACCGATATATGCCTTTCACATACTCCCATAAGTCTCGATCTGGTCTTAAATCGTGTAATACATGCACAGTTCCAGCTCTGGAACAGGCAACAGAACCCAAATCTGATTCTGATTCATCAATCTGTGGTTGTTCAGAATCACCTATTCCTTCTCCAGGTATTGGCACAGGTCTCAACTGAGGTCTATATACCGCTTCATCACGGACCTGCTCCCCTGATGACTTCATCTCTACAAATTGTACGTTGCTCCTCAGAAATACTCTAACTTGAGGTACCTTGATTCACTAACGAAAGTAATCCCTTGTGTTCCTCATTCAAGCCGCTTAAACTCTAACCGCTCATGCTTCTTGTCACTATGCAAACAAAACCATATCAGTATACTATTTTGATAATGCTAGAACCGCTTATTAGCCTGCCAGAACTGCTTGGGCCCTGATACAAAAAATGTCAACACCCATTTCCATTTCGATATATACAGAGTAATAGAGATCATGTTCCACATGTATATAAAAAGAGATACAAATATACCGATAAAAGTATTTGTTTATAGATAGGAATCAACCGTGCAAAATTTGATAATATTTACAAATATGTACAGAATATTCAAAAATATCCAAAGATAGACTATATATAACCATGAACTTCATCTTGGGAAACGTGTCCGTCAATTCCCTATATCTACGTCCTTGCCTTTTGAGCCGCTGGCACCTGCTAAGATATTTTTGTTTATAGAAAGATATGAGATTCCAAGGAATCCCAGTAGCAACATACTATCATTCATATAAAATGTGAATAGTAGATATGATATGCACCATGTATGCACTAATTAATAAATGATATAAAACATCATCATTATGTATATATGAGTAAGGCTCCTGCCCCACTATTCATACAACAGTTGGAATTTTACCCAACTCCCAGGTGTAAGTGCACTTCCGGCACTAACTGCCTCTTCTAGGTAAACCATGTTAATTAATAAAAGTACAAACAATGGCATCCACACAATCATATGAACTATGGCATGATGTATGAAGGATAATGTCCCTACCTCAAGTCTCTTTCACCTCGAAATGTTCGCCTCATATGTGCCAACCTCAGGCTCCCAACTTGATCCTAAAATGTCAAATGTACAAGAATTAGGTTAAAACTCATTCATGTACCATTTTAGACACTTCTATAGTGTTTATAGTGGTTATATTAGCATATGGTAAAATTTTACCAATATACTCCTGCAGACCCGGCCAAGCCCGGCCGTACCTAGTCCGATCATACTTTTTCTGAAATTTTAACTGGAGCTATTTTGACATATTTTCGCCCAAAGAATCCATTTCTGGACTAGTAATTATCAAATTCACTACCAAATGATAGAAATGCCCTTGGCAGCCCCACTTTTTGGGTTTCAGAGGCATTTTCGTAATTATACTTTTTTCAGGCTTTTCCGAAAAAGTGATCAACCGTAACCCCGCCTAATTCCCGCCCTGAACTTAATAAAATCATCAAAATGTTAAAAATCCAACGCCAACCCCTCTAAATAGCACTAGCTGAATCCTGAGATTCTCTAGGAAAAGTTGGGGTTTTCCAATTCTGACTCTGCAGATTTACTCCTTTCTACTCCTAATCACTTTATTAACTATTTAATTACATTATAACTACCATTTAGACTCAATTTTGGCAGCATAACGCCTAGGACATATCCTTTACCAAATTTACAATCAATGCTAAGTCAGCAAAATTTCACCAATTAAACTACTCACAACAGCCAGAACAATCAATATTTGAAGTTTAGGAAGTTACCTCTTCTTCCTTCTGGTTTTTTCTTCTTGTGGTTGAAAACCCTAACCCTTTAACACTGAAATTTGCTTCAATGACACCCTAAGTCATGTAGAGAACAAGCTCAGAGGAAGGTTTATGCAGGTTAGGAACTAATTTACTAAAGGATTTCAACTTACCTTGCAAAGTTCTTCTTCTCCCTACAAGTTCACAAACTCACTCTCCCTCTTTTCATTTCTCAAAACCGTCGAAAATGGCTGAAGGAGAAGATGCAAAATGTTTTTTAATGTCATGCTTATGTCATCTATAGCTTGTTTATGTCATATTTAACAAATTTCCAAATTTCACAAAAAATTGGACTTTTGTGTACATAAAGCCCATTTAACATGTAATTCATATTTCCTCTCTTGGTCCATCCTAAAATTACGTCCTAAGGTCCTTCTCTTTAGGTCCAAATTGGCTTTTCCATTTATCTCATAATTTCAAAAATTGCCTTCACATTTTTATTCCATTTTCGGATTTAATGGTAATTCTGGTAGATTTTTTCCCCTAATTTTGAAAAATCATAACTAAATTTGTAGACATCGAATCGGAATGATTCCAAAGGCTATAGAACCCTTATTGAATCTAGTTTCAAGAAAAAATATATTATTTTGGCCAATTGGAAGCACAAAATTTTCAGAATTAATTTCTTTGAATGTTGTTCCAGAAAATCAATAGTTTTTTTGTGTTAACTTTAAAAATGTATAACTCCTTGTATGTAGGTTCAAATGATTCATATGACCTATCAGATTAAATTTTATGATGTCTACTTTCATTCTGATAAATGTCATAATTTTTGCTTATCATTTGGTCATATAAAATTATATGACAAGCTCACTGCTTCATAGAAAATCTCACTGACAGTACTATTCACCTTCTCTAAAATTCATCATTCCATTTTATTGAATGTTTTCAAATAATTATAATGTATTTTGGTGAATAAATTTAGAGCATGAGTTCTATGTAAGGTGTTGTGAATCGAGCATGAGTTCTCTAATGATGGCGGCAACATATATTCAACGTGGGGCTAGGGGTCTCTCCTATTGCTCTCTACTTTGTCCATGTGAAAAATGTTTGCATGCAAGCTGCACCCCCCCCCCTTTTTGCAAAAATTGATTATTATTTATGAAAAAGAAAAGAAAATTTGTTGAAAAATCCCTCACTATAAATTTAATGTCCAAAAATATTTAAGAATTCAAGTCTTTGAGTGAATGTAGCGTATTGTTAGTCGTGTACAAATGTTTTATGTTTTGCACATAGTTAAAAATAAATTGCATGATGTAAAAGAAGAGTTTTACTCGCTGAATATATTTTGCATTTGGACAATAAATTTTATAATCGAAAATTATTATCCATTCTCATCATATATTTATATAATATATATATATATATACACCTTTTAAAATATGCTGAATTCATTCAGTGAATTCTATCAGTAGTGTCAGAGTCAAACCAAATGCAGGATTTGTTTTTTAACAAAAAAAAAAAGAAGAAGAAGTATTTTACTTCTAACTTAAAAAACTAATTTTTATTAGGGTTAAATTGCATTCATCAGTCCTAAAATAGTTTTTTAAGTGAATTGAGTATCTTAAAGTATTTTGTTAGGCACCTAACACTATCAAATATTTGTTTAGGTGTATCCAACACCCTAAAATTTTTTTGTGTGCATCCAATCACCAGTAGAAAAATGACTTTTAAGACCGGTTAAAAATGACTTTTTAGACCGGTTCTGTATTAGGTCTTGATACAGCCGGTCTAAAAAGTCTGTTATTTTTTAGACCGGTTGTTAGAACCGGTCTTAAAAGTCAAACTTTTAAGACCGGTTGTACCCACAACCGGTCTAAAAACTCCACATTTAAGACCGGTTGTGGCACAACCGGTCTTAAAGGTGAGACATTTAAGACCTGTTGCGCCCCACAACCGGTCTTAAATGTCTCACATTTAAGACCGGTTGTGCCACAACCGGTCTTAAATATGGAGTTTTTAGACCGGTTGTGGGTACAACCGGTCTTAAAGCTTAGACATTTAAGACCGGTTGTGCCACAACCGATCTTAAAGTACTTTTTAAGACCGGTTGTGACTACAACCGGTCTTAAAGCTTAATTATTTTTTTTAAAAAATGCCCTTTTATTATATGTACACGCACAGAATGCTCCAATTTTAAACAGCAGTACATAACAATCACTCATTTCAATTTCAAAATTCAAAATCACCAGGCAGTACAGTCATATATCACCAGACAGCAGTAAGGATGACTAAATGACAGCAGTAAAAGTCCCAGAAAACTGAAACCCAATAGGAATAATGTAAAAGTCCCTCTAATTGCCTCTTCTATAGGAAGACACAGAAATTGGAGGCATATACGTACAATACCTTCAACCCCCTCACTAGCTCTAGAATTACTTAAGCCTCAAGAACATGCTTCCCTGTTTATAACATTTAAAGCTTACTTGGAGATACTTATGAAATACATAATAATGAAATAGTGCTTATATGCGATTTGATCCATTGACATCCATCTTGTAAACAAAAAAAGGGACAAACTAACAAATGCCAAATACAGCTAGAAACATCTGTCATTAAATATCTACATTCATATTCATAATTAGAGATAAAACATCTCATAAAGGTCTTCAAGCTTCACAAAGGACATAATAATCTAACCTAATATGGGTACATTTTTACAATGAACTTTGGATTCAAAAACTCACTAATTTTGTAATAGCTCATGGATGAATTCAGCACAAGATGTGCGAATGAAATCAATATCTTCTTTAGGAAAGGGATCAGCAAGATCAAACATCTGTAACACCAAAACCAGACGAAACATTGACTTAGTAACTTAAAAACAATAAAGTAAAACAAAAGTTCTGAAATATAAATTTACCTCTTGAGTAAAATCAGTCGTGCCTAGAGTGATAATATTGTAAATGTGTCTCAAAACATAAAAACCACATAAGTTGGACCCCTTTGGTTGCTGACGGCTCTGAGAAAAAACATGATATCATTAAAACAAATATAAAGGCATGTCTTATTACATTCTTTAAACAAATCCATATGTACTAACCTTTGGCATGATCCATGTAGGGTCCTTTAAGTCATGAACATGCTTACCACAAGCACTGTGTAGGAATGTCCGCATAGCCCTATGATCATCACAATGACAAATGTTATTGGTTTTACACAAATTCCATAAACATTACATAGAAAAGGTAATAATGCAAGAAAACTAACGAATTAATGGTCTTTTTCAAATCATTCCCTGGTTTGAAGTGGAGGGAACATAAGAGGATGACAGTGTAACTACTCTTGCATAGAAGAAGCAACTGCTAATGATCACTGAAAAAAACAGAAGAATATTAATAAGCAAACATAAAACATTATATAAATTATAAAATATCAATATGTTTCTTACCTATGCACATATGGAGCCAAGAAACACTCGGTTCCAGTTTCACTAAGCCTCTGTGACAAGTATGTATGTCTAGTAGCAGCAGTGGTCCCTTTCTCTTGGATGTGATGGGGGCATAAGAATCCAAATTTTTCGCTTTTGCCAGAGGAGACCAACCTACGATGCATGTACCTACAATAACGCAAGCACATAAATAAAAGGTAAACGGTGAAACTTTTAAAATATTTACTTTGAATTGCAGAAGCTACTTACATTAAGAACAATTGGACAATCCCAATCGTAAGATTTTGTCCAGGAGCTACCAGGGACATCAAATCATCCCTCTCAAGATAGCATGTCACTCCTGACTGTCCAACAACTGAATCCGTAGGCCACTCTCTTGTTTTGAAGGATGTATCATATGCCATCAGAATCACTTGCTGCATGATATTCAATGGAGGCTGTGAAACTTCTTGCTGAGTGAAGGGAGCTGGACTTGGTGGGGCTTTGATCGGACTTGGTGGTGGGCCTTTGATCGGACTATCCTCGGCTCGACCAAAAACAAGGTTCGTTGGCCACAAGATGAATGTGCCCAAGACATCGCTAACGACCTTGAATTCATCAGAAGGGATAGGGACAGGTGCATCCGCAATAATCACCTCGTCAACTGACACCCGGACTTGATCACCTTCCATTTATCGGTGGTGGACAGTTGATCCCAGGTTATGCACACTACCCCGTGCATCTAACCGTCTCAGAGGATCCTCGACAAAAAGATCACAAAGCCCAGTAATTTGTGGGTTAGGACCCTCTGATGACTGCCCGATGTTGCAACAACTACCTTTAGTGCTCTGCTTATTAGGATCAATCGATTGTGGAGGGGGAGCACTGGTATCTTGTCTTGAGCTCATAAACACTATCATTTCCTCTTTCATCTTGCTCAACCGGGTCTCTAAAAGTGCATCAAAAGATGCTTCAGCCTCGGCCTTTGCTTCTGCTCTTGCAATGGCCAACATATTCTCCAATTCCTCCCTAGTCACGATGTTTGAGGAATAGTGTACGGGGGCTTCAAAGTAATCCCGTATCCCTACCCCTCCTCCAACTCCCCTGACACGGCCTGGATGCTCGTGTTTGCCAGTAGCAACTGTGAGGATGTCATTCCTGCCCTCCGACTTAAAAGATCCCTCAGCATGTTGTTTTCTAAGTTCATCCTGTAACATAATACAAAATAACAAACGTAAGTAATAATGTACGTTTCTTATGTAATTAATTACAATAACGTTATATACTTACAATTCTTTCACCAACTATACGAGATTGTTCACTCGTATAAGTCCCACTCCTCTTTTGGTGGGCAAATTGCCATTTTTCTTCTCGACGAATCGGAGATGGCCGAGAAAGAAGAACAGAAGGATCGGATTGAGATGCTTCTTCTAATCTCTTCCGTTTGGCCGCCAACAAGTCTCTTTCAGCCTTTGCATAACCCCCACGAGACATTGTATGAGGGCAATCATTCTTTCTACCACTCTCTTGTGCTTTTTGCCTTTTTGCCTGCGAATAAGAAATGATACAAAAGGAAAGTGTTATAATCAATTAAGATAATTGCTAAGTAAATAAAATAAAAAATAAGTCAACTAACCAAAGATTCAGGAGTAGTCCGAAGCCTAACAAATTCTTCCCAAGTCGCTTGATCAAGAAATGTATACGTGCTGCACGGATTAGGACGAGGCTGACCATCTTGCACCTCAATATGAATGTAATTGTTGGTCAGACTTGTCTTAAACTTGCTCCAGCGCTCATAACAATACGTCATCGTCTTGTTGTACAAGATCTCACTCTGAGGAACGTCGTAGGTGAGCTGAAATGCATGCATTGAAGGAGTAAGTGACAAATGAAGTGACATTTGATAATAATTAATTACATACAGAAGATAATTGTATACCTGAATAGTGTCCCAAATATGCTGCTTCACCTTTGGATCGACATTTCTCCACTCCTCTATCAAGATGCTCGGCTTGTTACGTGCAAGGAGGCCGACGAAACTCCTATATCGTTGTGCATTAGGCCCGATTGGTTTCCAATGTCTATCAAACTCAATCGGTATCTTTTGGCCTGCACTCTGACTGAGGGAAACATCTGTCAACCGTGTGGCACGTCTACCCCTCCGTACAGACTGGCTACTGCGCTCACTACGACCCTGGCTCGGAGCATTGCTAGGCTCGCCCTGGTTAACACTATCTGGCTGACTCTGCTGAGCACTAGGTGACTGACCCAAAGGTGGAGGAGGTGGCTGATCCTCTGCACTAGGACGCTGGGGATCCGTCATTTTCCTGTAACGACAACAAAGAAAGATAAATCCTAAGCTATGACATGTGAAGACTATATCGATAAAATAACTAAACATATTCTTCAGATAATAATCATAATCATAATTACTTTAGTTAGTTAAGGTCAAAGTAGTATCATAAAGAGATATCCTCCCATATTCCCTCGTGATGATCATTTCTTGTGCCGTGCGCATTATCTGCTTCATCTTCTTCGTTCAGTTCTGGTAGACCCCTGGAAAAAGAAGGAGTCTCAAGAAGATCATAATTTGAGTGACTTTTCTCGTCAATATCAACGACCCTTTTTCCTTGGAGAGCTACAGACCACATTTTATTTGCCTGATCAGTGATATAGAACACTTGTTGCGCCTGATCTGCCATAATGAAAGGTTCATCTCCAAAACTTCTACTATTCAGATCTACTAATGTCAATCCTAACCTATCGATCTTCACACCATTATTGACATCAACCCACTTGCATTTGAAAATGGGAAATCTAATTTTAACATAGTCAACCACCCAAATCTCTTCAATCACCCCATAATAAGGTATGGCAGCCAACGTAGGGTTCTTATCTTTCGAACTAGAGAAGTGCATAGATTCAGCCACTAATACAACACCACTGTTCTGGACGGTGCTCTTATCATCTAGGGACTTCGTGTAAAAGGTATAACCATTGATCACAAATGAAGTCCAACTTATGACATCAACTTCAGGACCACGTGCTAACCAATTTATTGTATCAGAAACACATTCTTCTCCGTCAACCTTTTGTTTGAACCAATGTGCGAAAGTTCTGTTATGCTCCCTGATTAACCTTTGTTCGCTCATTCGACTATTTTGTTTCCGTACAATTTCTTTATGGGCATTCATGTAATATTGAACTTCATCAACATTGTTCAAGATGTACAGGTGGACTTGTTGCAATTCATCAGCATCTATGCTCTTTACTGTTGCCCCGCGTCTACCCCCTTCTTGATCATGACGCTTAGGAAGGCCAATATGTCGTACATTTGACAAATACTGTTGACAAAATTCCATAGCTTCTTCAGAAACATATTTTTGAACAATAGATGCTTCAGGCCGATTGGGGTTCTTCACATACCCTTTTAGTATTTTCATAGTTCTTTCGATCGGGTACATCCACCGGAAATAGATAGGGCCACACAACTTTATCTCCCTCACTAGATGAACAACCAAGTGTGCCATGATATCAAAAAAGGACGGAAGAAAAAGCTTCTCAAGCTGGCATAAGATAATGTATCCTTCATTTTCCAATTCCTCCAATCTTTCCGTGTCAATGACTTTACAACAAATGGCATTGAAGAAGAAACAAAGTCTAGTCAATATGTGTTGAAGATCATATTCGGCAATGCCTCGAATAGCTACTGGGAGTAGTTGTTGCATTAAGACATGACAATCATGAGACTTTAGCCCTATTAACTTCAAGTCTTTCATCGATACAAGCTTTTTAAAATTTGAACAATACCCTGAGGGAACTTTAGCGCCATGTAAACACTCACAAAAGCTTCTTTTCTCAACCTTAGACAAAGTATGAGCAGCTGGAGGACAAAATGTTCTATTACCGTATGGCCTTGGATGTAAATCTTCTCGTATTCCCATTTCTTGCAAGTCTAATCTTGCCTTCACGCCATCCTTAGAACTTCCCTGTATGTTGAGCAGTGTCCCAACGATACTATCACATATGTTCTTCTCCACATGCATGAAATCAATACAGTGTCTGACGTCAAGATTGCGCCAATATGGAAGATCGAAGAAGACGGACCTTTTTTTCCATATATTTTTCTCATTTCTACTCTTTGATGACTTACCAAACATAGTATTGATATTTTTCACCTTTTCATAAATTTGCTCCCCAGTCAATGCCTCTGGAGCATCTTCAAACTCTTGGCCACCGAAAAAAGCTTTTTTTAATCTACGATAAGGGTGGCTTCGTCTTAGAAATCGCCTATGCCCAAGGTAAACCGTCTTTCTTCCATGTTGAAGTTGATGGTAGCATGTGCCTTCTTCACATATCGGACAAGCTTTGTGGCCTTTAACGCTATATCCTGACAAGTTCCCATATGCAGGGAAGTCATTTATAGTACAAAAGATCATTGCTCGCATATTAAAAGTCTCCTTCTTGTTCGCATCAAAAACATCGGCACCTTTATCCCACAACTCTTTCAAGTCTTCGATCAAGGGTTGTAGGTAAACATCTATGTCATTTCCGGGTTGCTTTGGTCCCGAAATCAACATAGACAACATTATGTACTTTCGTTTCATACATAACAAAGGAGATAAGTTGTAAATTACCAACAGAACAGGCCATGAACTATGTATACTACTTAGGCTACCATAAGGATTCATACCATCTGTGCTAAGCCCAAGCCTGAGATTCCTAGGTTCTTCACCGAAGCTAGGAAATAATTGATCGATTTTCTGCCATTGAGAAGAATCAGCTGGATGCCGAAGCTTTCCATCAGAAATCCGCTCATCTGCGTGCCATCTCAAATTTTTGGCATCAATTTCATTAGCAAACAGGCGCTTGAACCTTGGAATGATTGGAAGATATCACAACACTTTTGCAGGGCCCTTATTTGATTTATACCTCGGAGTTTCACATATCGGACATTGCTCCTTCTCTTCATGATCTTTTCTATACAATATGCAATCATTAGGGCAAGCATGGATCTTTTTATACCGCATCCCTAGTGGACACAGTATTTTCTTAGCATCATAGTATCGACAAGGCAACACATTATCATCAGGAAGCATATCTTTAAAGGCCTCAAGCGTTTCTGAAAAACTCTTGTCGCTCCATCCATGCCGTGTTTTCAAGCTTACCAATTTCAATATAGCATTCAGCAATTGGTATTTTTTACACCCCGGGTACAACGGCTTCTCAACATCACTGCACATATTACCATATGTATGTGATTGTTCAAAAGCCTCTTCTCCTACATCACGAATAATGTCCTCTATCCGATCATCCATATCCGTGTCATTATCATCACAAGTCACTTCCCCCTGTTGAGATGCACTTGGCATTTCTAATTGTTCACCATGCCATACCCATACTACATACGTCTTACAAAACCCTTCACAAATTAAATGTGTATATATATCTGCAGCACTTAATCGCTTCTCATTCAAACATTTTACACAAGGGCAATAAAACATTCCACTATTATCATCGGCATTTCTTTTTGCAAAGTCTAAAAAACCCTTGACCCCAACATCATATTCAACACTCGTCCGTTTAGTTTGTATCCAACTACGATCCATATATTCTAACACCTTTTATTTGTTTTGTACTTTTTCCCTGGAAAAGGTAGGAGAATGATGAGAGCATGCAATCATTACACCCAAGTACATAGTGTAACTAGAAGTAAACAAAGAATATCGTGATTTAGAGTAGCGTGTGAGGAAAAAATGGAATGAGGGAAAGTGGAATGGAGAAGGAGTGAGGGAATGAGGAATGGAGGTGGAAAGAGGAAGGAAAGAATGCGCTTTCGTCAGAGAAAGTGACTTGGATATATATTCTTTTAATGTCTAACGCCTGCACACGCTAGATCCATTATTATATTGTTTGTCCCTGGATATATTTTTTAGGGTGACTTTGGTCCTTCGACTAATAATATCCAAGCAATACCGTTGAAAACTTCAAAAATTCAGCACACACGAGGAACATAATAGAAAATGAATGGAACTACCTCAACAATAGTTTTCCCCTATTACTAATGATCAAATTTGGACAGTTGATATTTATAATATTCAGCTGCTCATAGCATTAAAAAAACTTGACTCTTATAATACAGATAGTTCAATCTCAAAAAGACAAATCTAAAATCCATCAAATACTACAGTTCAATCTCAAAAAGACAAATCTAAAATCCATCAAATACTACCCCTTCATTTTCATCCAGGCATTTTTTTTTGGGGCCAAACATCCATTTATTTTCTCAAACCACAAATTAATTGACTACATTAACCCCTCTCGTTATATATATAGATACATACAGATTCCCTCACACCGATTCTAATTAATTCACACTAACACTCTAATCAAACTTGAAATGTAAAAGCTTACTTATCTATATATATATAGCCCTCTTATATCAGTGAACCAATGTCTGGATGGGGTTGTACAATGGATGAGAATGTTGACTTTCTCACCCGAGGTGCAACAGCAATTAATTTTGCTAAACCAAACCAAGACAGGTAGTATAGTTCGTAGCTAGTAGTTGATAGTTCTATACTTGCCTCCCATTCTCCTCTCTGCCTATTACCGTCTGCCTAAGAAGACAGAAAAGGCCATAACAAGAAATGGAATATGATAATCGCATGCCAACGAAAATGAAGGTATCAAGTTAATTCGCCTAGACCTGAAATCAGGATTAAAGACATGAAGACAGTAAAACAGGGGAAATTACCAACTGCTTGCTTCTAAGCTGTGATGACAGTTGCTGGCGGTGCTGGAAATAGAGCCAGATCTGTGATGGTGCCGGCCCGGAAAGAGATTGACGGAGGCGGAGGGATAGAGAAAGAGGGCGTCGGTGATGATGGGAGCTTGAGTTACGGTGGAATGGAAGGGAAAAGACGGTGGAGATGGAGTGGAAGACGGATTTGGGAGGTGAGAGAGAGGTTGACGGTGGGGTTAACGGTGGGGTTAATCGGTGATGGTGGCGGCCCAGAAAGAGATTGACGGAGGCGGAGAGTGCGTCGGTGACGGAATGGAAGACGGATTTGGGAGAGTGCGTCGGTGATGGAAGACGGATTTGGGAGGTGGAAGACGGATTTGACGGAGGCGGAGAGTGCGTCGGAGTGAGTTGATTTCAGAAATTTGGGGAAAGTTTGGGGAAAGATGGCGCGCAGGAGCTGGGGTTGAAATTTGGGGACAGTTTTAAGACCGGTTGTGAGACAACCGGTCTTAAAACTCCACTTTTAAGACCGGTTGTCTCACAACCGGTCTTAAAACTCCACTTTTAAGACCGGGTGTGAGACAACCGGTCTTAAAAGTGGAGTTTTAAGACAACCGGTCTTAAAAATCTTTCATTTTAGACCGGTTCTCTAGTAACCGGTCTTAAAAAGATTAATTTTTAGACCGGTTATTAGAATAACCGGTCTAAAAATTAATCTTTTAAGACCGGTTAGTGTACAACCGGTCTAAATTTTATTTTTTAGATCGGTTATTATAATAACCGGTCTCCCAAATTCTTTATAATTACGTAAATGCCACCGCGCATTTCTTTTAGACCTCATTTACTATAACCGGTTTAAATGTGCCGGTCTAAATCACCTTTTTTGTACTAGTGAATACTCTGAACTATTTTTTTAAAATATATTCAACACCCTAAATTATTTAAATTTTTAAATACAAAATTGCATAAAAAGTATTTTGGGTGATGGACAAACTTAAAAAATACTTAAGGGAGCCAGATGCACCACAAAATACTTGAGGGTATTAAATACACCTAAAATAATACTTTAATGTGCTAGATTTACCTTAACATTTTTTTTCTTATAGTATTAAACTCTTTAATTTCTAATTAGATTAATTTTGTACGTAAATATTAGCTAGGGATCAAACTACTAACGTTGATAGAGTTCTGATCTACCACTTATGTGAATCTAAATTAAAAATAATATGATGTCAGAGGTTTAATGTTCTTTAAATTAAATTATAGATTTGAATCTTAAGAAATAGGGCACTGGTCAAAAATATTATTAAGTAGGGAGGGGAATTTTATTAGGGAAAATTCCTAAAAATACCATCAAAATACGCAAATACCAAGTCAGTGCGCCAAAATTGCGAAATCCTGGTTCAGTGTTGTGTCAGTACGGATGACAGTGTTGGATATGCGAAAAGACGATTTTGCCCTTTAGCCCTCCCTCTTGCCACTTTAGAATAACAATATGAGACTCTTAATTAAAAACTCTGAATTATTGATTAACAACTCCGATTTATTCTTTCACATCTTCATATTTCAAAAATATAATATTGTTAATATAAAATACGGTGTTGTTAGTAATGAAAGAGGTGTTATTATTAGCCCTAAAACTTAAATCATGAAGTTATGAAACAAGAAATGAAAGTTGTTAATGTAGAATATAGTGTTGTTAATAACAAGACCGGTGTTGTTATTGTGAAAGTATAAAGAAGTAACTAGAGTTGTTAATCAAGAATCCGGAGTTGTTAATTAAGAGTCTCGTGTTGTTATTCTGAAGTGGCCAGAGGGAGGGTTGAAGGGCAAAATCATCTTTTTGCCGACCCAGCATTGTCATCCGCACTGACGCAGCACTGAACCAGAATTTCATAATTTCGGCGCACTGATTTGGGATTTTCATATTTGATGGTATTTTTTTGGGAATTTCCCATTTTATTAACTACCCTAAATAATTGAAGCGATAATATCGTTGAAATGATGGAACAGACATTTAAAAAGTGGAACTTTGTGGGGCTTCAAATGTGAAGCTGCTTTGTGGAGCGATTGCTTTTGCTGAAACAGAGGACGGAACTGCTTCTGATGTTCCGGGGATATTGGCGACATGGAATCATTATTGTACCTCTAAAATCTCTTCAATTATTATATATTTAGACCTTTCCTAATTCAGTACCTTTCATCATCTTCTTCATCAACTTTCTTTAATTTCCTCCATGTTCAAAAATCTCATATATTATTTAGAATTAAATTTCAACCATCAATTTGTCATTGTTTTTGTAAAAAATTGATTAATATGGGTACAATTATTATTATTTACTTCTGTAATTGCTAACAAAAATAACTTACTACCTCTTATCCTAAATATAAGAGTTAGTTTACAAATAGGCCCTAAATATAATACCTTGTTTTTTATTTTATATATATTTATCATTTTTCTCTAAATTAATTTGCTTGACTTATAAATTGATATATAATATAATTATACACATAAGCTTTTTAGATAAATTGTATAAGGTATGTTATAATTAAATAATTTATTTAACTTCTTTAATCTCCTTAAATTAATCACCTAAATTTTATATTAAAGATCAGAAGTAGTATTATACTAGAATAAAATAAAAAAGCTTTCTACATGAATTATGGAACTGTTCCACAAACTGATATTGAAAGTTAGGGGCAAAAGATTATTTACTCCATTTTCTACACGTGGGGGCAAAGCAATTGCTTTTGTAAAAGCAATTAGTGTACGGAGCGGACTCACATAACCGGAATAGAAAGTTACAAGTTTAATTTCTTCACTAGTTTTAGTTATAACAAAAATAAAGGGTCCATTTTTTTTGTAATATATACTACCTCTTTTTGCCTTAACCCTATCCTTATTTACATAATTACAAATAGCCAGAAACTAGAAACAGAACAAATAATACACCACTTAATCGTACAAAGCTATTTCCATTCAAAACAATGCTAATTATCATAATCAAATTACAAGCAAAACTTTTATTTTACGGAGCTAGTCCAAATCAACTAGTACCCTATTGATTATTCAGGTTTTATTAACTGCTTTAACATTATGCCAAAACTCACGATAAATATTTTTTAATTCATATATTATTCAAAGCAGCTCAAATTATCAAATACCAGCGAGATTAAATCATGCCTTTTCCCATATTCTTCTATAACTCAACTCTACCTATTTTATTTAATTATTCCCACTTGTCCTTATGACAAATCCCTATTTTATTAAATGTTTTTATATTTTATTTGGAGATTTTATCATGATAATTGAGGTTTAAATCTCTCTTTTGTGATTAATTATGATTAAACGTGTTTAAATGGAATTAAGGTTGAAAAGGGGCAAAAATTTTGTATATTTATTATTTATCTTGATTGATTAATTTTTGGAATATAAGGTATTACATTTTAGGTTCATTTTAATTGCAGATTAGTTTAGGAAGAATTGCAAAAAGGAACTCAAGATTTTTGGAAATTACAAGATAATGAAGGAAGGATTCAGAGAAAAGTTTAGAAAGGACCCTAAAGTTCTTGTAAATCATAACTTGACCCATACAAGTTTTCACTTGTTAAGTTTAGTCCCTCCCGAAAGATTTCAATTCTTCTAGTTTAGTCCCTTGGTCAAAACGCACGTTTTGACCGAGGGTTAAATGGGAGACAGTGAGACACGGAGCTGAGACCAGGGAGAGCTGCAGATCAATTAAAAAAGAGACTGATATGCAAGGGAATAGGGAAGCAGCCGCAGACACGCACGAAATCACAGAGCGCTAGACCTTTCTCCACCGATTACAACTTCACCTTCGTCTTCTTCTCTTCTCCTTGCCTGTGGCCCTTGCATCACCGTCGCCATACATTCTGTCACTGTCGAGCTTCAGAGTTGAGAGTCGAGATTGGAGGGAGGCTGGGAGCAGAGGAAAGTCGGTCAGATTTAAGAGTCGGTAGAAGAGAGCAAGGAGCTGAGAGCGAGGACCTGAGAGAGGAGCAACCGTTCTTCACCATCCACCTCACCTTCACTACCGCATCTGCACCGTCAGTCATCTCCTCCACCGCCAAGTCCGAGCTGCAGCAAAGGGAGAGCAGAGAAGCAGAGTTGCTGAGAGTGTGGAGTTGTCGTGAGGGAGCTGTCACCAACTATCTTTAGTCAATTTAACATAGCTTTCATTTTGTTTCTCTGGTTTCCTAATATCAATAGCTGCGCGTTGCTCTGATCTCTGTGTCACAATTTCAGCTCCCAATTTCATTGTTTAGTGCTAATTGGATATTCATTCAGTATTATACATGCCTGGAATTGAGAAATTGTTTGGTGAAATTGTGATGACAAATTGCAGTGGCTGATTTCATAATCCCTTGTAGCAAAGATAATGGAATGAACTTTGGAGCTTCAATAGAGGAGGTTTTGCTCTATCATTTCTCTAATTCTACATTGTAATTGTGATTTCTAAGTTTTAGGATGAATTTTATGATGTTGAATTGATTTATTTTGATGTATTTTGGAGAATTGGATGTGGTTTGACCTTTGTTAAATATTTGATATTGTATTTAATTAGCTTAATTATCATTTCTTGTGCTGGTTAGTCATTGGATGGATGATTTTATGAATATTTTGTGCTAATTTCAAGGTGACTTGGTTAGTGGATCAATAGTGTCTTGTGTTTGTATTGGTTAATTAAAAGTGATTTTATTAATTATATTTAGTATTGGGTTTGAACATCATTAATCTTGATTTTTCATATGGGTGGCAATTAATAAATTAAGATTAATGAGAAAATCAAGTGGTAATGCGAGTTGGCTCAGTTATTGGATCAAAAGCTAAATATGATTGTTTAGTTCATTTAATTGTTAGAGTGTTTAATCAAACTTAATTTAGAGAGATTAATATGCAAGGTGGCTTGGCGTTAATCAATCTAAGTTAGGTTTAATCTAAGGGGTGGCCCTTAGAGTCATTTTGGACCACACATTTGCCTTGGCCGTGCCCTCCTTCTCGGGTTTCGCAACATCCTTGGTCCATCCTCAGTCGGATATTACACCACTTGCTGCCTTTCAGATATTCATTGATCTCTTGAGGCTAGCTTACAGATTGGGAGGATACACCCTTTTGGTACCCCCATCCATGCATATTTCATATTATCGTGTAATCAAAACCATATTAGTATACTATCCTATTGTCAAAACCACCACTTTGCCAGAATCACTTGGGCTCTTCCAGAACCGATTTAGGCACCTCCAGGACTGCTTGAGCTCCTCTAGGATCGCTTATGCTCTGATACCAAAATGTAACACCCCGTCTTACATACCACTTACCATTGATACTAATCAGAGTACTAGAGCACAGTTCGATAGCAACACAAGAATAGCGAAAATATACTGATATTATTGAAAAATAGGCTTGATTACATTACCAGTTTCCCTCTCGGTGTTTCATAATATATAGATATTTTGTCCAAATATTCAAAATATTAAACTACATATAACTACTATCTCTGCCGGGATCCATGCCATCATTTCTGCATGTTTACCAACTTGCCTTGGGATCCGCTAGTTTTTGCTTGCACATTATCATTTTTGAAAAAGAATGAGATTCTAAGGAATTCCAATAACAACATATAATCAAACATATAAAATGCGAGAATTAAATATACAATGCACCATATAATGTAAGATGAAATTTCATAACAATACGTATGTGTACACAAAGCTCAGAGCCAAATCTCTATTTGGATCCCCTACGTGTACCTCAGCTGGGACCCTAACCATAACTAGGTAATATAACTCAGGCGTACCTCAGCTGGGTACCTAACCATAGCTAAGTAACATAGCTCAGACACCATATTCATATCATAGAATATAGCAACATATAGCATATCAACAATCACATAGTGTATAAGAGATAATAGTTACTACTTTAACCCTTTGTACCTCGAAACTCATGCTTCATAATGCGTGCTAACGACTAGGCTCTCAACTTGGTCATAAAATTGCAAATGTAAAAGAATTAGGTAAAAACTCATTCATGCACTATTTTGGCACTTCTATAGTGTTATTAGTGGTTATATGAGTCTATGGTGAAAATTTACCAAAATGCCCTTAAGGATTCGACCCGACCCCGCCTTACCTTGTTCGACCATACTTTTCTTGAAATTTTGACCAGGGCTATTTTGACATATTTTCACTCTAGGAATCAATTTCTAACCTCGGAATTACCAAATTCCCAAGAGCAATAAATGAGATGGGAGAAGAAACTCAAAATATGAGTCTGATCTCCGATGTCTGTGTGGGATATTGTTGAGATGCGAGGTAGCAATCTGTCAAGTGGTGAGGTCTTGAAGAGCGAGGCCAAGATCCATGGCAATGATTTGAAGAGGTGAGAGCGATTTGGGGAGGAAGGGAGCCAGATTTTCTCACTTGTGGTTAGGATAGAAACAAATTAATAAAATATAATTAATAAAATAATATGAGTTGACATATTTTTTTTATTTTTTTAAATATATAATATCCCAAAACGGGACGGGAATGGGACACCTCATCCCGAGTCCCGTCCCAACCAAAGACGAAACTTTTCCTATCTCAAAAGTTTCTATCTCTAAAATTTTTAGGATGGGATTTTTGCAAATCCGGGACAGAAAAATTTTAAACACATTTAGTTGTCTCTTATGTGCGGCAAATGAATATATGTCCTTAATTTCAGTGTTCCGTCCAATAATAAGTCTCTAGTCCCCACTCCACGAGTTTTGTACCTTTTTCTTGTCTCTCAAATGGCAATTGTACTCTATCAATAGTACCTATTTGTACTTGTCATTACAGTCTTTGGGTGTGTTTGGAAGAGTGATGGAAAAAATAGAGTTTCTTAATTTAGCGTTTGCTAATTTTAGTTTTGGTAAAAGCTCGATTGTGTAATGTGATTTATGTTTGGAACAGTGATGGGAAAAATGACTTTTGTAAAAATAAAACTTGTTTGGATTGATTTAAGCACAAGTGACTTTTGTGATAATAGTAAGAGAGAGTGGGTGGAAAAATATTTTAAAAGGTTAAAAACACCAAAATATAGTTTAAAATAATTTTTGGAACTGAAAAAGTACATTAAAGATAAAATTGCAATCAGTGTGATAACACATTGGGTACAGTTGAAAAATTATTTTAGGGGCAATTACAATGAAATCTCATACAAGAGAAAAAAATGAAGAAATGGTCCTTGAAGTTGTCAGTGTAAGCTCCTCGACTTGTTAATGGACGCTTCTCGACTTGTCATTAACAACTTCAGGGACCATTTTTTCATTTTTTCTCTTGTGTGGGAATTCATTGTAATTGTCCCATTATTTTAAGGGTTAAAAGCACCAAATAATAGTTGAAATTAATTTTTGTAGCAAAAAAAGTACATTAAGGGTAAAATTGCAATAAGTTTGATAGTACACTAGACACAATTGAAAAAATATTTTAACCATTCTCACTCTCCCCAAAAGCTAAATCAGTAAAAGTTAAGAAATGGAGCTTATGGCAAAAGCTATTAAAATAGAATTAAGTTCGATTGCTCACCGGTGAAACCAAATACTGTATTTTTTTTTTCCAGTTTAGCTATTGAGCGTTTGAGCTCAAACGCTCAATTGACCCCCTCTCCCAAACACACACTTTAATACTGATATAACGCTCTTGAGGCTAGCTAATTATCTTGGAATTAGTTACAGGATTGTGGTGAAAATTTTTTCTAAAAGTTTTCACTTAGGAAGAATATTATCCTAGAAATTATTTTGAGTTTAAGATTATTCTTGAAATATTAAAATGGAGTAATTTTTTTTTTAATTTTAAAAATTTAATAATCAACGCCAATTTTTTAATATTAGATTTTCAACTAAGTGGGACAATATTGATACATTTTAAAACTTTATGTGCAACATTTAACTTTAAAGAAAAAACTTTCGGGGTAATGTTATTCCTGAGCAAAATCTTTTGGAGGAAATTTGCACCTTTACTTTTAAATATACATACATACATATATATATATATATATATAACATATCAATATAAAATTTTAAGAAATATATATTATGATACCTTATGTTTCATGTGTCACTGTGTGTTTTTAAAATCTTGGACGTCAAATTTAATTCTAATTTTTGCCTAGCATATTATCAATAAAGGAAAATTCATCTAAACAAGAAATGATATTGAATAATTTTACAATTATATAATTCATTATAATATAATCAAAATAAAAATTCTAACACGTAATTTGGCTTAATTAGTAGTTATGTGTAATATACTTAACCACCCCTAATAAAACATAATTAATACCGGTATGCATAAAATTTAAAAAAATGCATGATACATAATTATCGATCAACATCTCTAATTCACATAACTCATAAGGAGTTGTTCGGTAATATTATGTATAGAAGGTTTTTTGACAGACCGAAAATATTATATACAGAAAATTAAGTTATTCAGTAATCAGAAATAGTGTAGCTTAATTACCTTAGACTTGTTGGCCAAAAAAAAAAAATTACCTTAGACTTTGTAACAATTTACTAATTTGATTAGTCTTCCAAACAATACAATAATAAGTGATCGCTGTGGTTCTTTTTTTCTTCCTTCGGTTCTTAACATATGATATATTTAAGGAGTTTATATTGGTTTTAAACGTAAGACATATTTTTTGTATTGATCAATCTTTTCCTAGTTTAATCTTAATGATGCTCTCTCAACAATAAAGGAGAATAGGAAATGGGGGACTTAAAGGAAGATGAATATAGTATTTTAGAAAATACATGCCATATTAACTAATTTCCTTAATTTAATGAAATTATATAAATATATTTTATATTAAGGATAAGAAGGAGTACTTTAATGAATAGGTGGTTTAAACTAGCACTAAACTTTATTAGTGGTTTTGAAAATAATTGCTAAAAAAATATCGTGGGAAAAGATATAATCTAGCTTTTTTAACATTCAAATTATGAGTGCACGCGTGCGTGAAAATATTGAAGGCGAAAAAATTGACAACAAAAATTGAAAGGTAATATTAGATAGGGGACCGATTAATTATGGGTGTTTGATGGAAACAAACACTAAACAGTGAACGAAGTCTACGTCAAATATTGGATTACTTTAATTTACAACTAGTCAAAAAATGGTAATCTTCCTAGCTTAGATTAAGACATTCTTAATTATCATATCATCTCCATTTTTAATTATTCCAAATTCAAGTTTCTTGTAGTTAACCTCACATGTATAAAAACGAATTAAAATTTAAAGTTTAGGGTTAATTTAAATTTCACACAAAACTGAATAAACCAATTACTTGATTAACATATCTAAGCATATATAAAAGAAAAAACAAATAGAACAAGAAAATATTATGCTCACTTCACTTCGATCCTCAATATAAGAGCCGGTACGGTTGACATTTTCAGAGAGATTAAGAAAGTTAAATAAATCACTTAATCATAGTATATGTTGTGTATTATTAGATTATTACTACTATAAAAAGGGGTTTTAATATCCCTATTTTGACACTTTTAACGTCCAAAAACTGTAGGACATCTATGTTGGGGGCATAGTATGTTTTAAGAAAAAACGCCCCAATTCTTAATTTAGGATGTCTAAAGTCCCATTGTGGAGGACTTTAGATGTCCCAAATCTCAATTTGGGACGTCTAAATTCCTCTACATGGGAACTTTAGACGTCTCAATTTTTAATTTGGGACATTAAAAGATTTTATTTTTTTTAAAATGATTATTTATATTCTTCATTGCCCAGCAAATTAAAATTGCAGAAACAGAATTGAAGATAGATTCATAAATCACAAAATGTCCTTTACAGAATGGTAAGGGCCTCTAGCATTGCAATCTTTTTACTATATATATATATATATATATGTACAATAACAACAATTCCTACAACCTAATATTATATATGTATAAAAACAACCAGAAAGTGTCAAAATGTTTGTCACCGCACAACTACAAACTAATTGTTGTTCATTTCATCAAAATAAATATACATATGTATTTCTCTCGATTTCCAAGCTCCAAATGTATAAAACAAAAACATTATTAGTATTGCATAACTACTAACAACTAATTTATGATTTTGACCAAAAAAAACAATCAAGGGAAAAACACTCCAATAATTAGAATCATGTAAATAAATTGAAAGCATTATAATAATTTTACATTGCAAGTTTAATTTAATTCTTCATGTAAATTTATATTTAAAAAAAAACTTGATGAAAGCAGGGGAGAGGGTAGCCAACGGTGTTTATGTGCTTCCAAAGTGGAGAGAAGACGTTGGAGGAGTTGTGTATGCACGGTGGAGAGGAGAGGTATGCTGGAGGCTGAAAGCAACGAAGAAAGTGGGAGGTCTACGCTGGAGGGTGGAGGAGGTGTACGCCGGAGGGTGAGAGCAAAGAAGGTGCTATGAGAATGGAAGGAGGTGGAGGAAAAGGAAATGAAGAAAAGGAAAAGAGGAAGAAGATTGAGGAAGACGAAGTGTAATGAAGAAATGGGAATAATGAAAAAGCTTACTCATTGTGTAAAGAAGACGAAGTCACGGGAATGAAAGAAAAAAGTAAATGAAGAAAAAAAGGAAGAGAAGTCATGGGGAATGGGAAAGTTGGAAAAGAAGGGATGTGTTTCTGACATGGGAATGAAGAAAATGGAAAAAAAGTCTCACACATGTCAGAATTTTTGACATGACTTTAGGAGTCCCAAAAAAATTTGGGAGACCTAAAGTCACTTTAGGTGTCCCACATTTTTTTGGGACTCCTAAAGTAAGACTTTAGGCGTCCCAAATCTCATTTGGGATGCCTAAAGTCAATACTTGATTTGGGACGTCTAAAGTAAGTTAAATTTTTTTAATTTACTTTTTTTGGTGCCAATGGAAATCTTTAGGCGTCTCAAATAAAATTTGGGACGTCTAAACTCTACTTTAAGCATCCCAATTCAAATTGGGGACGCCTAATGTTACGATTTCACTACTTTATTTACATAAATGCCACCACCTCTATTTTTTAACCTTCCTTTTTAAAAAAGGGATGTCTATTGGGATAGTAATATCTTCCATCTATAGTTGTGTGTGTGTGTGTGTGTGTGTGTATCAGTTTATAAATCGCACAAATTAGTATAAAGAAAAATAATAAATATAAATACTTTAATGTTACTTATTTAATATACTTAATCTTTATAAAAAAAAGTCAATTAGTTATTATATTAAGAACTAATACTACTACAAAATATGGATTTAGTAGCGCTCATTTTATGACATCTCTTCAAATAAGCATCGGAGGAGACTTCTTATTTTTTTAAAAAAACAATACATATGATAGTTATGACGCTTGATCAGAAAAGCACCATAGTTATCTAATACATTGTATAACGCTTGCCTAAGAAAGCATTATACAATGGATTATTTTTTTAAAAAAAATTACTTTCTTTGTATGGCGTTTGCCCAACAAACGCCATACAAGGGGATATTAAACGTAAAATTGGATATTGACTTGAGTGGAGCTTGGCAGCTAAGCGCCATTCAATGATATTAGGTGTGTTTGTTTTTGCGATTGGATAAGTAACTTATTTTTACTTAAACTTATGGAATCTTAAGATTGGAAAAAAGTTAGATTGGATAAAATGATGAGTGTTTGGATTAGCGATTGGATAAGTAACTTAAAGTAACTTATGTAAAAGTGAATGATGTTTGGTTTGACTTTTGCATAATTGACTCTTGTATTAATTAAGAGAAAAAAATTGGAATAATTATGAAAATGAAAAAATGAAGGACTAATTGTGGAAAAAGAATTCATTGACAACTTAATTGCCAAATGGGATCTGGGAAGATATCTGCATTTGTTAAAGTAGCATTCTTGGTGATAAATTGATCCAAACCATCCAATGGTGACAGTGTTACCACAAGACACATACTCAAAATTTTGATGCCGCTAACCCATCCAGATGGGACCTGGGAAGATATCTACACACGAAAGGATTTTTTCACAATTTTCTCATAAATTAAATTTGAAAATTCGGCAATCGTACAATTTTAAATAAAATTATATCAAACTCTAATTTAAATTAGTACACTCTAAAAGTCTTTTCTATTGTGCACTTCAAGCTTAAATTTTATAAATTATATCAAATTCTAATTTAAATATTAAATCCTAACTCATATTTTCACATAGCTCAAAATCTAACAAAATAAACCAATTAAAACCTCAATAATACCTCCAATAATCCAAATAAATTATTTAAACTAAATTTAATGGGTAAAAACACTATATAGAAATTAATTTATGACATTTTTATAAAAAAATTGATTATAAAATCATAAAACAACTAAATAATAAATCTAAATTGATTAAAATTAATTATTAATTATTCTCTACATTTCTACAGTCATATATTAACAAAACTCAAAACTTGCCTAAGCTCTTATCCCAAAGTATTTTCTAATTAACAGAAGATTACTATCTAAAGAAAGAGAAAATTATTTAGAATATTTTTCATAAAAGAAGTTTTATGATTAGAAGTGATTTTGAGTACCTCATTGATCCCCAAAAATATGAAAATACTTCTATCAATATTTTTTTATACACACACAGGCATATAAGCTCCAATAAGCTTCATTTTTTAGGCTTATGACTTTTTCCAACTTATGAGTTTTTTCACCTTAAATCCAATCGCTAAAACAAACACCTATTTTAGCAGTTTCACTGTTCAAGTCCGTTTGTTGCACTGTTGAAGCCCGTTTTCATCCTCAAACGTTGAAACAAACACGCACATTGGCTATTGAAATATCCAATTGCCTTGAATGCCAAGCGCCATTCAAGGCAATGTGCAATTTTTTTTAAAAAATAAATCCCTTATATATACAAGTTTTGGAGGAGGCTTCTATTTTTTTTAAAATAAATACATGTGGTAGATATGACGCTTTCTTGGTCAAACGTTATAGTTGTCATATATTTTTTTTTAAAAAAAAGAGAAAGTTTGTTGGGGAAGTAACAAAGTTTCATTACCATGATAGATGCTGGAAAGGTTAATTTTTTATTCTAGTTACATACAGAATAATAGAAATTCTGTAAGTAACAAAGCTCCATTACCATGATAGATGCTTCGTTAGGAAAGTTTGTCTATACTAAAAAACAAAAACTGAATTTGAAAATTAGTTTAGAGGTCAAAACTTAGAGATAAATCACTCCTACTGAAAAAGATTTTAATTTTTTTTTAATGAAAAGCCTTAGAGAACACTTCATTATAAAGCGTCATCCAAGGTCCACCTTAGACGGAGCCTTGGACGGCGCTTGATTACCAAGCGCCGTCCAAGGCCTTCAAAGCCTAATGTTTTATTTTTTTCTTCTCTCATTACATACAGAATAATAGAAATTCTGTAAATAATAAATCTCTATTACTATGATAGATGCTTCTTTGTCTATACTAAGAAATAAAAATTGAATTTGATAATTGGTTTAGAGGTAAAAATCTACGGAAGAATCACCCCTATTAAAAAATTTTTTAATATTTTTTAATAAAAAGCCTTGAGCCTTGGACCGTGCTTGAAAATTCAAGGCACCTGGTGCCTTGAAATATAAAAGGCATCATGTGGTGCCTTGACTATGCACATGCCTTGAATATATTTAAGGCACATCTTTGTGTCTGGTACCTTGAATATAGGTGTTTTCTTTGTAAGTTGGGAAGCTATGACGCTTTGACAAAAAGTGCCGAAGCTACTTCCACCTTGTATAACGCTTGTATGTAAAGCGTCATACAAGGTGCTATTTAATTTCCACAATCCGCCATTATTATTTTCGTTTTCATCTTCCCACTTTTCCTCTAGCTCCCTCATTTTCCAGAACTCCGTTGTAGTACAAAAGCTTCCTCTCCCATATATTGTTTTTTTGTTGTCTCGGCCTCTTTCAAAAGCTCCCTAGCGTGTAAGTGTTTTTTTTTTCAACATTTGGTTCACATCTCCTTTTTTAGTTAAAATTTGTTATGAATCTTATATGTGTGCTCATAATTTTTGTTTCAAGTATTTATTTGAAGTGTCAACTCTGTTTTCTTGAACTTTCTATACATTATAATTTGTACATTTTTGAGCTTACAAATATAATAATACTTAATTTAATCCTCCGTAGAAGTAACTTGTATGACTTAAGTTTAAATAACTTAAATTTTGGAGTTCTTTCATGATTGATACATAAAGACGCAATATTGAAAAAGATAAATGCTATATTATTTCATTTTGTTATGGATTGTATTATAAATTGTTGTGGATTTTGGATTGTAAATTGAGGTTTTCATCAAGAAAATAAAATAGTTCCAAAAAATTATTTAAGAAAAAAGACTTCCTACGACGCTTCTCCAGAAAAGTGCCACTGGAAGTCATTTTGGAGAAGGGCCATAGGAAGTACCACCTTCCTATGACACTTCCTATGACACTTCCCCGTCAAAGCGCCAGAGCTTTATATTTTTTTAAAAAATTAAACAATCAAGCTATGACGCTTCCATATATTTAAGAAGCGTTATATCTTTTTTTAATAATATTGAAAGCTACAACGCTTCACAAACATCATAGTATTTTTTTAAATTAAGTGTCACTGTTGATGTTTTTTTTTGTATTCGTGTGGAGGTAATATATCTGTAAGGATTAAATGGCTCAATAAACTTAATTGCGAGGGTTCATAATCCAAAACAGTCAAAACAAGATGAAAGTCATCTCGTCATCAGTATTGCCATCAACCAAGTTTTTAAACCGTAAATGTACAGAATTTATTAATTTTATATTACATTTAACACACGCATGCATCAAAGTGTTCTTACTGTAACTGAAAGAAAGTCCTATGGGCTATATGCCTATATCTCATAATCTCGACCTTGAAAGTAAAATCTTTTTTATATCCACCACTGATAGAGTTCTTTGAAATTAATTACGAGAGGACTATAATGCAAAACACAATAAGAACGCCCAAAAAAAGGATTAATCAATTACTATCTTCGATCCTAAATATAAGGTCCAGTTGACTTCTTTGAGGAGATTAAAGAAGCAAATTAAATTATTTTATAGTATTTATATTTATCAAAATAATATTCATTGGCTTGAGGTATCCTTTTTAGTAGCACTCAATATCTTAAAATAATATTTTGTGTACTCTTTAGCCTAAAATATTTTTCTAGTAGTATCTAGTATCCAGCAAGTTGCACCCTGAAGTATTTTTCAAGTAACATTTAGTATCTTAAATTAATTTTTATTGCACTTAATATCCTAAATTATTTTTCTAGTTGTTACAACCACCCTAAACTTAGGATATTGAGTATTAATAAAAAAAAATCACTACTACAAACTAGACATTTTACTATTTCAAAGGGTGTCTCTTTTTAAGTTAGGGACGCTCAAAGTCCAATATTTGGCGCGAGGCTTTGGCGCTGGATGAATTTAAAATAAAAAAAAAATTTCACCACTTTAGGCGTCCCCAGAAAAACTGGGGAACTTTAGGCGTCCCCAGATGTCCCCAGAAAAACTGAGGACGCCTAAAGTGAGCTTTAGGCGTCCCCTGCATAAATGGGGATGCAGAAAGATCACATCATGCAACTATTGAGTTGTAGCTTTACCTTCATCTGCATTCGTCTTCTCTTTTCCCATAACAATGGCACTACTGTCTTCCACTTTCCCTGCTGCATTCGTCTTCCCTCCAACTTTACCTTTCTCTGCAATCGTCTTCTCTTTTCCCATACCTGTGATGCTGTTGTCTTCCACTTTCCCTGTTACATTCGTCTTCCCTCCTTTCCCATACCCGTGACTACACTGTCATAACGCTCTTCTTCACTGAACAAAGCCGCACCTCCCCCGCATTCTTCTTCCCTCTTTTCCCATTCCCGTGGGTCTTCGCTATTTGCTGCTGCATTTGCATTCTCAGAATTAATCAGGTGCGTTTCTGGGTTTCTTAAACTAGCTTGGTTAATGATTTCTTTTTTTGTATCTTCTGCTTTGCCAGAAATGAGTTTTGTTTCTTAAACTAGCTTTCTTTTTGAGATGTGAGTATGTGATAGTTGCTACACTTGCATTTTGAGAATCAGGTGCGTTTATGGGTTTCTTTTTACTCTTGTGTTTAGTGCTATGAATTTTTGTTTGGGTTAGAAGAATTAGTGCGTTTTACAGCATTCTTAAAATCCATTTATGGCCCATGAGTGATATGACTTAATAAAGTTTTTATGCTCCTTCTTTCCCTAAATATCGCAGGTAGTGTTTTCAAGTCTTTGTTTCTATATATCGTTCATAATTTCATGATACTTAACAACAATTTTTTTAAACAAAGACAATCTCATTTTCTTTGTTCTATCATTTAGATCTTTTATTTTGTTTTCTATCAATGAGTAGTCGATCCAATTAATAGATTGAATTGGAATGGTGGATTCATAAATCATTGGATTACTCTTACTTTTTGTTGAATCTTTTTGAATTTCATTCAATTCATATATTCTTATTTTTATCAATTCTGATAATGATAGTTCTTTTCTTTTTTCTTTTAGAAGTATAATAATTTGGATGATCCATTGTGCTTTTTCTTTTGTGATATTTAGAAAGATTTTGTTCTTTGAAAAAGAATCTTTTTCCAAATTCTTATTTTTTTAAGTTCTTTAAAAATGGAAATTATCTACTATATTTAGGGATGAGAAATTAAAGTGTTATATTTATATAATGAAAAGAATATACTTTTATGAGATGATATATGATCTTGATCTTATAGTGTGGGCAATAATCTTGATCTTATAGCGAAAATGAGTTTGTTGGAGTAAAGCAACGTTTGTTTAGAAATTCATAGGTGTTTGTTGTTAATGTACTCGGCAGTCCTTAAAATAAAAGTTAGATAAAGGGTTTACTTTGGTTTTAAATATAAGACATCAATCAATTTTATCTTTGAAATTTATAATTTTTGCCCCTAAGTATCCCTATTGATTGCATATTATTTAAGAAGGTTTAGAACAGATATAATACTTTAGTTGATCATCTAGCTAAGTTAACTCATAACATCATATGAAACTTTTCTTTTTCTGATCGGCCACCACCTTTTTATCAGAAGATTGTAGTTGATGAAAAATAGTAGGTTGCATAGTAACCAATAAGGTTGTAATTGCTCTTTTGAGTTATTAATGGATTCCAGCCTTCACTCAAAAATAAAAAAAAATAAAGACCGTGTGTGTAAGGTCAATAATATCAGTGGAATAAATTATGAACTGCCTTAATTTGTTTAATTTTGTTTAAATTAAGCTGAGATGGTTTATTATTTTGATTTTGGGATGTCTCACTTTAAGGGGAAATGCTGCCAAAATTTTGAAAAACAAAATAGTAAAAGGCAATTCCTAGTGTTGAAAATTGTTCTAAACTTGAGTGTAAATGGGAATGGCATAGGTGGTAATGAAATGGATCATAGTTGGATAAATGCTTTAAGAACAAGTGAAGAATATGAGAATAGGGTTGAAGAGTTTATTGAATTTGCTAGAAGGAATGCTCCAGCAAAAAATGGGATGTATTTTTGTCCTTGTGTCAATTGTTTAAATGAGAGAAAATGAGATGTTGAAGTTATAAGGGATCTCCTACTTTGTGATGGAAAAAATCTTTGATATACAAGGTGGATATGGCATGGTGAGGAAGTAATTGATTGTCCGTCGCACAAGAAGGAAGCTATAGATATCATAGATGAAGATAGAATGGAGAGAATGATTCATAATGTTGAGGTAGAATCCTTTGCACAGTCGTGTGAATATGACAGCCTACAGAGTGATGCAGAGACATCGTTGTTCCTTATGAGTAAGTACACACGGATGACAAGAACATTACATTTGGTTAACTTAAAAGCAACTTGTGGGTGGACTGATAGTAGTTTCACATTGCTGCTTGAACTGTTGTGTGATGTGTTTCCAGATGATAATGTACTTCCAAATCATATGTATAAGGCCAAGAAAATCCTATTTACAATGGATATGGAGTATAATAAGATACACGCTTGCCCTAATGACTGCATATTATATAGAAAGGAGTATGAAGGTCTAAGTGAGTGCCCTAAGTGTCAAACTGCATGATACAAAGTGAAGAAAGATGGTGGTTGTGGCGATGGGACAACTAAAAGGCAACCTTTAAAGGTTTTGTGGTATTTTCCAATAATACGTTCTTTAAACATTTGTTTGGGACTGCAAAAAAAAGCGAAGAAGTTGAGATGGAATTCAGATGATAAAATATCTTACGGAAAATATCTTCGGCACTCGGCTGACTCATCACAATGGAAGAAAATAGATGAAATGTTTCCTGAATTTGGAAGCAAGCCGAGAAACCTTCGGCTTGGGCTTTGTACAGATGGAATCAATCTGTATGGAACTCTTAATAGCACACATAGTATATGGCCGGTACTCCTTATAATATACAACTTGCCTCCTTGATTGATTCTTTTTATGGAACTCTTAAATGGAAGTATATGATTCTTTTTATGATGATTTCTGGACCAAAACAGCCAGGAAACGATATCAATGTCTACTTGGCGCCTTTGATTGAGGACTTGAAGAAGTTGTAGGAGGAAGGCGTGGATGTGTTTGATGCATATAAGAATGAGTCCTTTAAGCTACGTGTAATGATTTTCACCACGATAAATGACTTCCTTGCGTACGAAAACCTGTCAGGGTACAGTGTGAAGGGGCATAAAGTATGTTCGATATGTGAAGTAGACACTCACTTCCACCAACTTAAACATGAAAAAAAAACGGTCTGCCTTGGTCATAGGAGGTTCCTTCCTAGGTTCCACCCGTATTGTAGGTTAAGAAAGCATTTTAACTGCTTGCCAGAGCATGGAATGGCTCCAAAGGCATTAACCGGAGAGGAAGTTTATAGTCGGGTCGAACGTATCAATGTCTTATTCGGTAAGAATCAGAAGACTGCGGGTGAGAAGAACATATGGAAGAATAGATCAATTTTCTTTGATCTTCTATATTGGCGTAGTCTTGACGTGAGACATAGTATTGATGTGATGCACGTGGAGAAAAACGTTTGTGATAGCCTTGTCAATACGCTTTTGCACATATTAGGGAAGACTAAGGATGGGATTAGTGCGAGACTAGGCCTTGTTGATATGGGAATAAGAGAACAATTACATCCACAGCTAAGAGGTGATGGTAAGAGGGCATATATGGAGCCAGCAGCACATACACTATCAAAAGCGGAGAAAAGAAGTTTGTGTGGCTATTTGCATGAAATTAAGGTACCACAAGGGTATTCTTTGAATGTGAGGAGGTGCATGTCAATAGATGATTTGAAGTTAGTGGGAATGAAGTTCCATGATCATCATGTGCTGATGCAACAACTATTACTAGTAGCTATTAGAGGCATTATGAAAGATGAAGTTAGAAGCACTGTAACAAGATTGTGTATTTTCTTTAATGCTATATGTAACAAAGTCATTAACATTAAAAAACTGGATGAACTGGAAGCTGAGGGTTATATTTTATTGTCCCAATTAGAGATGCACTTTCCTCCTTCATTTTTTGATATAATGGTGTATTTGATAGTTCATTTGGTAAGGGAGGTAAGGCTCTGCAGTCCAGTTTACCTGAGGTGGATATACCCTTTCGAGCAATACATGAAGATCTTAAAAGGGTATTCTAAAAATCCCTATCGCCTAGAAGCCTCAATAGCTGAAAGATATGTAGTTGAAGAGGCTATGGACTTCTGCAACGATTATCTATCAGGGAAGAAGGAACAATCTCGGCACGAAGAGAGGAGAAGCAAGGGAACACGAGGATTGAAAGTGAAGACTATGCCTCGTGAAGAGGTGTTGCAAGCACACTTTTATATCTTGAATAACATGGCAGAAGTTCATCCGTACATAGATGAACATAGAAAGAGATTGAAGAACATGAATCCAAGGAAGAATGACATGCAGATTTCTATTGATTTTCATTTTAATGATAGGGCATGCCAGACGTATCAAGTGCTTGGCAAGCCACGTGATCATAAAGGTGGCAAAGACCCGAAATGGTTGTTTCCAAAGGTACGTAGTTTTAAATCAAGTTCTTTTGATTAACGGTCATTTTAGATATGCCTTTATTGATTTTATCCATTTGCTTTTGATTTATAGTGCCCTCAATAACTTGACAGCTGGGAATGTGGATACTATGTCTTACTTTGTATGTTTAACATCATTAAGAGTGGCATTACGATAGATTTTGAACAAGTAATCGCTTCTTCATTCTCAAAGGATAATATTTTTGGTGCTGTAATTCAATGGCAAATTAATTTATTCACTTGATTCATTATATCATCTAAGATTATTTTATAATTTACTGATTTTTGACAATAAAGATGCCTACTTATATGAAGACATAAATATGATCAGAGACTTTTTGGCTAGACATATTCTTCAATGTATACCAGAGTAAAGTCTTTAGTAGTTTGTGTAGGACATACTTTTGTGGTGGTTCTATATATTGTACATATAATTAGCATTGTTGTTGTTGGATATAGATTGTTGTGTAGTTTGTGTAGTTTGTTAGTTAATTAGTTTGCTACTCCTTAAAGTTATTGCATGTAGAGCCTTGGGGTTGATCACTGTGTTTCAAGGTATTACTCATCCAGTCTGAGCTTGTGTGCTACTCTTACTATCTGCTAGTAGCTGTGTAACTAGCTACTAAATCCTTGGTCATTGTTTCCATTAGCATAATAGAGGCAAGAGTGTGTCATGGCAGCTATGTCTTCTCTATATTGTACATATAGATTGCTTTTATTACATAACAGCAGCATATAGATTGTTGTTTCCATTCTGCTGAATTGGTGTTGTTTCATTCTGTTGTTTCCATCCTATTTCTGCAGTTTAAATTTTCTAGACAGTTATATATATATATATATATTAAAAAGGCCATTAAAAAAAAGAAGCATTTAACTTTCTTAAAATAAAAAGGGACGTAGAAACAAGTACTTGTTAGTTTAGACATCTCCAGTTTGAACTGGGGATGTCTAAAGTGATTTTATACGTCCCCAGTTTTGAGAGGGGACGTCTAAAGGTACATTTTTTTGCAGCTTTAGATGTCCCCAGTCAAAACTGGGGACGTCTAAAGTGTCACAATTAGACGTCCCCAGTCTGAAGCGGGGACGTCTAAAGTCATCCCCATACACGTCCTCTGTTTTACAAAAGTTATTGACATTTTTTTCTACGTCCCTCAGATAGACATCCCCCTGTTTTCAGACATTAAAAGCATTTTTTCTAGTAGTGAATATTTGAAGTTATTACTTGAACAAAAATAATTACTCTAGGATAGTGGGTGTTACTGAAAACTTAATTTAGAGTGTTGAATGCAACCAACAAAATGTTGGTTAAGGTGGTAAGAGGGCTCACCCTCTTAAGGAAGAAAACACAAGTTTGAATCTCAGGATGGAATGGGAATGGGACACCCCCATCTGAGTATAGCATTGGCAGCAGCGAGAGGCGACATCATATGGTAAGAATGAGCCATTGAGAGCAATAAAGGAGATGGGAGAAGAAACTCAAAAAATGAGTTTGATCTTTGATGTCTATGTGGGATATTATTGAGAAGTGAGGTAGCCATCTGTCGAGTGTTGAGGTCTTGAAGAGTGAGGCCGAGATCTATGGCAAGGATTTGAGGAGGTGAGAGCGATTTGGGGGAGGAGGGGAGCCAGATTTTCTCACTTGTGGTTAGGGTAGAAACAAATTAATAAAATATGACTAATAAAATAATATGAGTTGATATAATTTTTTATTTTTTTAAATATATAATATCCCAGGACGGGACTGGACAGAAATGGGACACCTCATCCCAAGTCCCGTCCCATCTAAAGACAAAATTTTTGGGATGGGTTTTTTTTGAATCCAGTTTGGAAAAATTTTAAACACACCTAGTTGTCTCTTACATGTGGCAAATGAATATATGTCCTTAATTTCAGTGTCCATCCAATAATAAGTCTCTAGTCACTCCACGAGTTTTGTACCTTTTTCTTATCTCTCAAATTGCACTTGTACTCTATCAATAGTACTTATTGGTACTTTCCATTACAATCTTTAATACTGATAAAATGCTCTTGTGGCTAGCAAATTATCTTCAAATTAGTTACAGGTTTAAGGAGAAAAGTTTCCCCAAAAGTTTTCACTCAAGAAGAATGTTACTCCGCAAGTTGTTTTGGGTTTAAGGTTGTTCTGGAAATGTTAAAATGGAACAATTTTACCCCTTAACGTTAAAAATTTAACAGTCAATATCAATTTTTAACGTTAGATTTTTAACGAAGGGGGGCAATATTGGTACATTTTGAAACTTTCGGTGCAACATTGAACTTAAAAAAAACTTTCGAGGCAACATTGATCCTGACTAATGGAACATCCCAAACTTTATTTACCAAAGCTCCTTGTATATTTGTGACATTAAATGGAATAAAATGGTGAATTTTGATACACTTGAAATGATAAAACATTGCAATTAGTGATTACACACAATTTGGCTAAGTTTGGACACAAGAGTGCAATTTTTGTACCCTTAAAGACTTAATGTTGATGCCCTAAATGAAGAAGGGAAGAGCATAATTTTTTGGTCCAATTAACCTGGCAAATTTCAGCCAAGAAGAGGAGAAAAGGAACAAGACACAATTTGATACCAAAATTGGAAAAATGTAAGGGTAAATTGGTTATTTGCCAATAGAGCAAGAAACCTTTTATTTATCCCTTTTAATTGGAATATTTTCACCCAAAAGGGGAATAAAAGAGGGAAAATAATTATTTGGAGAAAAATGGTGACATGTGTAAGCATTATGAGCCATGAAAAAAAAAGAACAAAAAGTCAATAATCAAATATTAATTAGCAATTAAAAATTAATATTTGAGGAGGTGGAAGAGTGATATTTTAAGATCATTATCCTCCTTCAAGGGCCATATTTTGGCCTAAAAAGAAGGAAGAGAGAAAGAGAGAGAGAGCTATTTGTTAAGAGCAAGAATAAAGAGAGAGCATAAGTGTACAAGAAGCAAAATCAAGGCAAGTTGAAGGTAAATTCATATGTTTAAGCCTTCAAATTTATGGAAACTCTCTCTCTCTCTCTCTCTCTCTCTGATCTCTATGCCTCCTTGAATCACACATGTAGCAAGCAAAAATTCAAGGAAAAGAAGGAGGGAGGAAGAGAGATGGTTTTCTTGAGCTAGAGAGAGAAACCATAGGTAAGCCATAAAACCTTGACGTTCTTGTTGGATTCAAAGTTTTGATTGTTGTTGTGGTTGATTATTGGCTTGTATTGGTTGAATTTGTGATTTAGGATGCATAAACCCTAAGGGAGGTGCTACCCAAATTTGGATTAATAATGTGGAAAGTATAATTAAAGGATTAAACAGGTAATTAGAAGTGAAAAGCAGGAGTTTTGTTGAGTAAAACATGAAATCACAATTTTCTCAATTTTTTTGTGGTTTTGTTCCAGAAGCAATTGGTAGTGTTTAGGATGGCATTTCATGGATTTAATGATTTTATTGTGTTTAGAATGGAAAATTGTGTAAGGAACATGTAAAATATAAAGTATGGAGGCTTTAGGGTGTGAAAGGACACTTTTAGCCCTAAAACCCTAACATAGTGGCTGCCAAGGGTATTCTGGGAATTTGAATATGAATTTTTCAATCTTGAGATTAAAAATGGATTCTACACACAAAATTGTGTAGGAATAACCTGTATCATAATTTTTGGTGAAGTACAGTTAGACCGGGTATAAAGAGGGCTTAGACTAGGTCCCCAAGGGCATTTTGGTCATTATACATTTTTTTCATAGAGATAGCCAACAATATGAATTTAGAAATAAGTTATGAATAAGTAATAACTCATTTATTATAAATTTGGAATTTTAGGACTTGACAATTGCCCGAGCCAAATCAAGAATTGGTAGACTAACTGACTAGGCTGAAAGGGATTTCAGGTAGTAATTCTATCCTTCATACATTATGTAATTATTTATATACTATGTGTTGCCATATCCTGTGATATAAATGGTAGTTACAAAATCTAGCTGTGTTGTGGGAAAAGCACAAGTACTGCCTGGTGGGAAAAACACAAGTACCATCTGGCTCATTTGGGACCCAACTGAGGTAGTAAGACAAGTAGGCATCAAATAATCATTTGATCCTGAATAGTGTGCACAGTTAAGTTTGCAATATGATTGTTCTGTTACACTATATGGTGCATTATATGTTTATTTTCATATTTTATATGATTGATTGTGAGCTACTACTAAGATTCGTATGAATCTTACCCCTTTCCACAAATTTAAAATTTATTTAGCTGAAGGGAGCTGCTGTAAGGGCAAAGATATGGATATTTGCAACTGAGGGTTTTGGTTCAGCTTAGGCTGCTCTTGTTATCTGTAGTTTTATTTTGTCTTTTGGCATCTGTATATATTTTGTGCAAACATTGTGGGATTTCCTATAAATATAATCAAGTACTTTGTATCAGTATATTTATGCTATTTTTGTATGCTCATTGAACTATCCGTTATTACTTTAGTAATTATCAAAATGTTGAGGGTTTGATAAGCAAAATCTTCTAGGGCAAATTTGCACCTTTACTTTTAAATAAACATATATATTTATATATATATATATTTATAACATATGAATATATAAATTTAATAAATATATATTGATAACTTATGTTTCACGTGTGAATGTGTGTTTTTACAATCTTAGATGTCAAATTTAATTCTAATTTTTGCCTAGCATATTATCAATAAAGGAAAATTCATCTAAACAAGAAATGATATTGAATAATTTTACAGTTATATAATCACTACTACAAAAAGAGAGAATAGTAGCACACATTTTGTGGCATTTCTTTAAAGAAGTGCCACAACTTCTATTTTATTTTTTTTTAAAAAAAGAATATACAAACTGTGGCACTTACTTAAGTAAGTGCCACAACTTGTGGGATTGCTTACGTGGTGCTTGGTCAAACAAGTGCCATGTAACCATAGTGGGGACCAGTCGTGGCACTTGGTTGACCAAGCACCACAACAAATCAAGCACCACAGCTAGTCTATCATGCATGTGTGACGCTTGCCAAGGCAAGCACTACACTAGGTGGCCACTAAATCCACTTCCAGCCAATCACCTTCCCTCTCCCTATACTTTCAAATTAACTTATCCTTCTCTCCTCCCTTTTTATTCCCTCCGTATACACCACACATGCCCAACGTCCCATCGTCCTCCATTCTTGCTTCCTCCTTCCCTATATGCTCCCTTTTCCTCCTATCTTGTTCCCTCTTGTCCCCATTTTTCCTTTTTCTTCCTACTCTCTTCTTTTTTTAGTCCCCACTCCTGTATCTAGCTGGTCCCCACTCCACTATCCTCACTCAAGCGTCATCAACTTCTTACATTGTGGTCCCCCACTCCTTTGCTTTAGTCATTCACTGTTCTGGTGCAAATCTATAAGTGTTAGCTTTTACATAATGATTTTGCTAGTTTGTAGTGCAAATTGCTAGGTTTTAGGTTGTTTCTTGTTTAATTTGTAACCCCAGCTTATGATAAAGATGAGGTTGGGCAAGTAGGACTCCTCCTTTAACCTGAGAAGTAGTTCTCAGTGCTCACTGAGTTTGTCTAATTCTTTTCCTTTTTAATTGAGATATATATATATTCTTGTTTTCCATTTTGAAATTCTAAAAATTAATACCGTTAGGGGAAATGCTTGTACATGTACCACTATTTTTCTTTTTTTGTTTTTATGGAAACATATTCTAAATTGGATGTAGAAAGACTTGAACTAGTCAAAGAAGGCGTGTTTTAATTAGATGTCTCCTTCTAGAGTTGGCATGCAATAATATTGATGATAAGGTTTTTTTTTGGTAGAATCCAAGTGGTAACCCCGCCGATAATTAGAGACTAATTCTCCATAGTCAGTCTATGTAAGTAGATATATATAAAGTAGGATCATTTCATTTGGATAGAATCCAAATCTGCTAGCTATAATGCCTCCCATATGGGAAGATTAATTATTCATTATGCCTTTTAATTATGCAAATCGTTTTGATGAAATAATGAATTTTTTCCGTACAAATGGATAAAGGTAGTGTTTTGATGAATATTTCATTATTTTATATTTATAAATGACATATATACTTATTTTTACATGCAAGCTGTGAACAAGGCTCATAATTCTCATTATTTCATATTTATAAATTGTAGGTAGTTTTGTAAGTGTCATTTGAGCTTTAAAGTCTGCACTTACGTCATTTTATAAATCATGTAATTATTTTATAATAATTTATTTTATAAATCGTGTAATTTATAAATACTAGGGGATATAGTTTGGATCCACTAATCAATAAATATGATTATTTTGTAATTTAAGTTTTGCTTATATTTCTTCAAAATTGATTGATTAAGTAATGATAATTAAAAAATGATTTAATTATTTCTTAAATTTCATTTATTATTGATGAAAATGATTGATTTGATTATTTCTGAAATTATTGATTTGATGAAAACAAAGTAATCATAATTTAAAATGATTGATTTTTTTTTTATATTTTTTCAAAATTGATTGATTAAGTAATCAAATTTTCTGCTTTGAATCATTGGTGCTTAATTGTTGGATTGTCATGGATACAGTACTGAGGGAAAACAATGACCGATTTTTTTTTTTATAATTTGACAATATGTTGATGTTCATGACCATTATCTTTTGTTTTTTAATTTTTAAAGATCCATGCAACTTTGTCTTTCAATTTTTCCTTTATTGATTTTTTTATGTTTGTATTTGTAGTTTCATCTCAATCTATTTAACTTCTATTCACTGCAAGTTTTTTAAATTTTTGAGTTTACAAATGTAATTTTATTAGAAGTTTTAATAGTTTAATTTGGTAAATGCCTTTTATATTTAATTTATTATGAAATCTGAAAAAATTAATATCATTTTTATATGCTGAAAAATAAATGAGATAAATTAAATGTTATTGTATATAGGTTCTTTGTGAAGATATGTAGTAGTTATAATTTGTAGGTGTTTTAGTAATTGTTATTGATGAGTTGCATAATTAAAATAATTATTTATATATTCTTAACACTTGTATTTTATTTGTTGGTTTATAATGCTTTCTAATTTACCAACAATATATGTTGGCAAATCTGATTTCTTTCGTTATGAGCTGTGAAAAATTATTATGATGTTATAGGAGTAATTGACGAATTATTTGTCAATTAAAAGAGAGGATTTAAGACTTGGAAAGGCTCAATTTTTAATTTGTTATGCTGTCAATTTTATTTTAAAATAAATAAGAGAATATAAAAGTAATTAGTAAATGCAATAGTCATGTAACTAACCACTTTTTAAAAATAGATTGAAGGTATAGATGGATCGTAAATGGATGTCATCTGATCGATGTTCAAGTGAATATATAGATGGGGTTAAATAGTTTATTACATTTGCAATTGAGCATATAAAAGATTCTTACAAAATCTAGTGTCCTTGCTTATTTTGTTGTTATGGAAAGTGGATTAGTCCACTTGATTTTCTAGATTATTTAGTGTGTTATGGAATTGATCAAACATATACACGATGGACAAGGCATGGTGAGATGAATGATGCATGTAGTGATTGGGTGCATACCATGAGTAGTGCTTTAAATGAATTTGACCGAAGCATGTTTGATGATGATGGTCTTGAAGAAATGCTAAATGTGGTTGGAGGGGTGCTTCATAACTACCTTAAAGAATTTGATAAGTTGAAAGGTGATGTAGAGAAACCATTATATGCCGGTAGTACTAAATACACAAGATTAGTATTGAAATTTTACAACTTTAAAGCTCGCTATGGATTAAGTGATTCGGGTTTCATTGTATTGCTTTAATTATTGCAAGATATGCTTTTTAGAAAAAAATGTACTTCATACCAAGACATACAAGGCAAAGCAAATTCTTTGCACTACAACCAGTATGAGATATGAGAAGATACATGCATGTCTTAACGATTGTGTATTATTTTGAAATCAGTATGCAATGTTGAAGAAGTGCCCTAAGTGCAATGTATCTCGTTATAGGAAGAAGAAAGGAAAAAATCCTTTGAAGGTCCTATGGTATTTTCTCATTATTCCGAGATTCAAGTGACTGTACAGTAATGCAGAGATTGCGAATCAGTTGACATGGCATGTAGATGAAAGGATTAGGGACACGAAGCTTAGGCACCCTGCATATGCTCCTCAATGGAAAAAAATTGATCATGAGTACCCTGACTTTGTAGATGAAGTAAGGAACCTACACCTTTCACTGTCAACTGATGGAATTAATTTCGCATGAGGTTCAGAGCAGTACACACAGCATGTAGCTAGTGATATTGATGATTTATAACCTTTATCCACACTTGATCATGAAACGTATGTTTATGATGTTGTTCATGTTAATTTCTGGGCCAAGACAACCTATGAATGATATAAATGTATACTTGGCCCCTTTAATTGATGACTTGAAGCTGCTTTGACAAGAAGGTGTTAATGCGTATGGTGGATATAAGGAAGAAAGTTTCACTCTAAAAACCATGTTGTTTGGCACAATTAATTATTTCCCCACATACTACAAAAAAACGTGATTTAGTAGCGGTTAAAAATGGGTATTAGTAGCGGTTTTAACCGCTACAAATAAGGTTAGTAGTGATTACTCAAACCGCTACTAAATCGTATGTTGCAAGCAGTTTTGTAGCGGTTATATAAAACCGCTACTCAACCAAAAATAACCGCTACAACCTTTGTAGCGGTTGAACCCAACCGCTACAACACCCTCATGGACGAAATTTTTTTCAGAGATATTTGTAGCGGTTATATAACCGCTACAAATATAAAAAATTGAAATTTTGAGAGCAAAAAAAATGACATTTTTTTTATTTTGTAGCGGTTAACAAACCGCTACTAATTTTGAATTTCATGAAATTTGTAGCGGTTATGAAAACCGCTACTAATTTCATGAAATTCAAAATTAGCGCCAAAAAATTTAATTTGAGTTTTAAAAAGGCGCGTTATTTAGTAGTAGTTTAATAACCGCTACAAATATTTAAAATTTTTTTAAAAAATATATGATTATTTGTTTCTGTTTTTTCAATATTAAATTAAATAGTTTATTTTGTTATTATTTTATCTATTTCAATTAGCTTATTATTCAATAGTTTAACTTATTAATAAATTAAAAGGAAAAATGTAATTGAATTGGATTAGTATAAAATTTATATTAATAATATTATTAAGGATAGGTAGGTAATAAGGAATTATTATGTTATCTAATATAATGTAATTGTGTATGAAAAATAGATGAAAATGAGAATAAATTTTATAGAAAGGAAAGAAGTATTCTAAAAATAATTAAAAATCTTGTTACCATATTTGATCGTATTATTCAGCTCCTCTACTCATACGAAAGAAGTTGTAATTATGAGAGAAAATGAAAGAAAGGTAAGGTGAAAAGAAATTGGGGAGTGTTTGAAATGAGTTGTGGTAAGGGTATTTATAGGGATCCATGTACTATTTGTAGCAGTTAATATAGCGGTTATTAGTTAGTAGCGGTTATTTGTATTTTTGTAGTGGTTTAATATTTATAGTGATCCACATACTATTTGTAGCGGTTAATGTATCCATTTTGTAGCGGTTATTCATTTAGTAGCGGTTAATTTTATATTTGTAGCGGTTCAATAACCACTAAAAATATTATTTTATTTTTAAAAAAATTTTTTTTTTTAGATTTTATTTTAAAAATTTTTTTGCATTTTTTGTAAAGACAAAAGCATAATTTGAATTTGATCACTCATCGTCGCCATCCCTACAGAAATTTTGTAGAAAAATTATTGTTATGGATGTATTATTAAATTTAAAAAATTTAATTCAAATGAAGTGGACTTAAAAAAACTCACCGCAGTAGAGGTAAATTGTCATCGCCTTCAGGGAAGTAGTTTTCAAAATCAGCTGGCTGAAATGGCTTACTCTCGTAGGCAATGTTATCGCCTTCACCCATGTCGTAAAGGTCTCTTGGCTTTAAATAAACGACCATGTGCCAATCCCTATGCCTCTCGTCCTCGACATAATAAACCTGATGTGCCTCTGAAGCTAGAATATACAGCTCATCATCTTGAGAAATACCAATATGAATCGGCCGTGAGAAATTGACTGATGTGATCCCTAAGTCGTCAGTTGTCAGTCCCTGAGAAGTAATGGTATTTGGCCACAAACACTTGAATAGCGTCACAGTGAAACGGCATTGATAATTAAGTTTGACCACATCAAGAAGCTTGCCATAGTAAGGGACGCCTCCGAACTGCATGTTGGCGTCACTGCTGCTCGCATAACTCCTTGTCTCAAATGTGCCATAAACACCCGAATTCTGTGTTTGCAATCCTTGATCCCGTGAAATCGTGCAAAACTTAAAACCATTGATATTGTATGATGTAAACCGTTTTGCATGATCAAGAGGGCCGATTGCGAGAGCTCTGAAATCTGGTGAGTGTGAGTTGTGGTCATTTAGTATTCTACGCGCAAACCAACTCGGGAATTCTCTGTGGACCCTTCTATCAACTTCCGAGGATGTCTGTGTACGGATCCTGAGTTGATGCTTAACATGACTTCTGAATTCCCTGCAATTAATAATGGAAAGGCATTAGTGAAATGAAAGTGAGAAATGTTACGAAAGATATAGATCAAATAACATGTGAGTGTACAATTCTTACCGTATGAAAGGTTCAACTTGAGTGCAATTAATCAAGACATGTCTATGTGCTTACAACTTCTCAGTTGCCGTTAGTTTGAAGTTCTCAGTTACTCCAACTGGTTTATCAACACGAGGGATAAATTCTCCTGATGTCGGCGCAGGTTCAGGACAATCGTCAACACGAGGTGGGCGGTTGAAAGCCGTCTCAAGATCATCAAAGTACCTTGAGCAAAAATATAGCACCTCATCCCCTATATAGCCTTCAGCTATAGAACCTTTTGGCCACGCCTTATTCCTCACGTAAGATTTTAATTTCCCAAGGAACCTACGAAGTACAGAAGAGAAAATTGATATAAAATGATGAAAAGGACGACTAGAAAACATTAAATACAGAGAATAAATTAAAGCACATATTTAAAATGAGTACCTCTCAATCGGATACATCCAACGATATTGTACTGGTCCAGCGAGCTTTGTTTCATGAACGAGGTGGACAGTGAGGTGAACCATCACAGTAAAAAAGGACAGAGGAAAGATCATCTCCAAATGACAAAGCGTAACAATGATTTTCGACTGCAGTTGATCGAGCTCCTCAACGATCAAAACCTTAGAACACAACTTCCGAAAGAAAGAATAAAGTTCCACCAAAATGATGGAAACATCGGGAGGAAGTGTATTCTTTATAGCCAGAGGGAGTAACTGCTGCATAAGAACATGTGAGTCATGACTCTTCAGGCCAACAACCTTTCGAGCCTGCAAGTCAACACATCGAGAAATGTTGCTTGAATACCCATCAGGAACTTTTAATTTCTTCAGCGTCGCGAGGAACACTTCCTTGTTCGGTTTTGTGAGGGTAAACTTTACCGGTGGAAATCTGTCATGCTCATCTGGCCAAGCGTCTTCACGAACTCCCATGTCGCGTAAATCTTTCCTCACTTGAAGGTGATCTTTTGTCTTGTCGGGTTCGTTAAGCAGCGTATACAGCACATTGTCGCAAACATTTTTTTCAATGTGCATTACATCAAGACTGTGGCGAAGTAAATTAGATCTCCAATATGGAAGCGTGAAGAAAATACTTATCTTCTTCCACTGCTGAGGCACCAAAGTCCTGCGCATCTTTTGGCGAGTTTGTGCTGAATCGTCGCTTTTTCCAAACTCGAAGTCAACATGCTCAAGCTGCTGTAAGATATCTGTACCGGACAAAGTCTGAGGTGGTCCTCTTTTTTCTGGTTTCTCATTGAAGCAATTCCGTTGCAATCTGAACTTATGCATTCCATCGAGAAACCTCCGATGCCCTATAAAGCACCACTTTCAGCTGTAGGGAAGGCGCAATGCGTCAGAGTCAAAATTGCAAGCTGGACACGCCGACCCAGTATGCACATTCCAACCAGATAATGTGCCAAGGCTAGGAAAGTCACTAATCGTCCACTTCAAGGCTGCACGCATGTTGAACAAAGTCTTGCTGTAAGCGTCGTACGTCTCCAAGCCGACATTCCACAGGTCAAGCAATTCCGCAATAAGCGGTTGGAGATACACATCGATGTCATTGCCCGGTGCCTTTTTTCCTAGAATGATAATAGACATAATGAAAGAGTTTTGTTTCATACACATCCAGGGGGTAAGTTGTAGGGAACTAAGACTACCGGCCAAATACTGTAACTTGTGCTAAGATTCCCAAAAGAATTGAAACCGTCGGTCGCTAACACAAGCCGGACATTTCTGGGGTCAGTCACAAAATCTGGAAAGTCATTGTCAAACGTTTTCCAAGCAGCTGCATCCCGCGGATGTCTTAATTTACCGTCTTCGTTTTTATCAACGGCATGCCACCTCATGTGCTCAGCAGTTTTAGACGACATAAATAATCTTTGTAGATGAGGTTTCAAAGGGAAGTACCTGAGAATCTTTGCAGGTTTCTTCTTCTGCTTTTTCTCCTTTCGAATTGTCTTATACCTCATGTGTGACATCTCTTACATGTCTCCCTGCTGAAATCGTCTCCCCAATACAGCACACAATCATTTGGGCATGCATCAATCTTTTGATAATTCAACCCCAACATGTTGATAATATTCTTGGCCTCGTAGAATGTTGTGGGAATCTCAGCGTCGGGGAATGCATCTTGTAATAAGTCAAGCAATATCGACATTCCCTTATCTGTGATCCCTCAAAAGCACTTGATATGATACAATTTGATCAAGAAAGATAATTTAGAATATTTGCGACAACCTTGATATAAAGGACGATCTGCTTCATCCATCAAGCTAAAAAAATCCCAAGCTGCTTCATTCCCCAAAAAATCCGGCTTAGAGCCGTGTACATCTTCGTTGAAGTTGTCGCCTTGAAATCCAAACGCATCACGCACAGCATCATTCACAGGATCATCTTCATATACTTGAACGCCTACTTGAGAACTTCGAGGAAGAGCATCGTCATATCTAATGCCGGCCTTCTCACCATGAACTGCCCAGTATGTATAGTCCTCAGGGAAAGGCTTCACAAGCAAATGTTCCTTCACAACATTTTGTGCATGCCACTTCTTGAACTTGCATTTCCGACACGGACAGATGATCTTGCCGTTACAGCTGGCGTGAGTGAATGCGAAATCCAAGAAACTGTTTAATCCGTACAAATATTCAGGAGAATTGTGCGGCAACATGATCCATGATTTATCCATAGCTATAAGTGAGAGAGAAGAAAGTATAGAGAAGAAGATGATTGAGAAGATAATGACGAATGCCAAGAACCTTATATTCTGAAACAACGTTTATAATTTTGTAGCGGTTATAAAACCGCTACACTAACCGCTACAGTTATAAAATATTAGTAGCGGTTATATATATAAAACCGCTACTAATTTTCAAGCCGTTACACATTGGTGGGAAATTCAAAATATATATGTTGAGTATTTGTAGCGGTTATATATGTAACACCGCTACTAATTTTCAAGCCGTTAACATTGGTGGGAAATTCAAGATTTACTTGTTGAGTATTTGTAGCGGTTATATATATAAAACCGCTACTAACATTAAAGCCGTTGGACAGTAAATTTAAAAATAATTTTTATAATTTGTAGCGGTTATATATAACATAACCGCTACAAATGTACACAAAGTCGGCAAATTTTAAAATTCAAATGATGAGTGTTTGTAGCGGTTCTTATTGTAAAACCGCTACAAATATATACATGTTTGTAGCGGTTTCTCTTGTAGAACCGCTACTAATATATATATAGTTGTAGCGGTTGCACAAGAGAAACCACTACAACTATATATATTTGTAGCGGTTTTTATTTAAGAACTGCTACAAATACATATATTTGTAGCGGTTTTAAGTTAAAATCGCTACAAATATATATTCTTTATTTTTTTTAATTTAGAAATATAAATAATATTATTGCAATTAATTCATAAATTCAACAACGCGATCTAATAATATAAATATAATTATATTAAACACAATAAGAAAGTTCTGAAATACAAACTCATATATATATATATATATATTTACAAATGTTTCAACAAAAAAAATGTCCTAAACTAAGTAGCTGGGGGTTGATCATCTGGTGCTCCCTCAGGTGGGGCTCCCTCAGGTACTGCTGGATCGGGCCGCTGCGCAGAGTGAACTGCACCATCGTCATCAGTAGGAGCAGGAGGAGGAGGAGGAGTAGTACTCGGGACAACGTAGTGAGGGACAGCGGGAACCTCTGGATGCTGCTCGTCCGGGAACAGGCGACTCCATGACCGCTCGAGCATGTTGTTCACGATTTCACGCCATTACGTCTGCTGAGTGTAGATCATATCAGCGTGCAGCTGCATCTGCTGCACCTGTATCTGCTGCTGTTGCTGCGCCATCTGCTGCTCCAAATTTGACCACAGCTGGTCAATAGACTCGTCCCTCAGACGTCTGACCCCTCTAGTGCTGCCAGCCTCAGAGGCGGCGCTCCTGCCGTAGACCATGCTAGGTCTAGCGCCTATCCCCATCCCTCGCACGCGTCCGGGGTGCTCAGCCTGAGCCAGACCCGCCTTCAAGGAGACGTCGGGTCCACTGACCCCTGTGACTCTTCAGGCTGGGTCTGTCACAGCTCAGCCTGCAACTGCTACATCTGCTCCTGCCATTTTATGAAACAATTACTAATTAGCATTTTTCATTATTAACTTGGTTTTATAAAAATTATAATAATAAAATTACTTACAATGGCCGCCTCTGCCTGCTGAGAGGTCGCAGTCCCGTCACGGTGTCTGTGTGTGATGGCGTACAACTCCCCATAGTCTGTCTGACGGTTCTCCTGCTGTGCCTTCGTCTCCTGAAACAATTACTAAATTCAATTAGTATTATGAAATAATCAGCTAAAAGTTAGTGATATTTTGAAAAGTTACCAGCTCGCTATAGGTCACAGCAAAGGTCTTTGATCCTGCTGTGTGGTGGATCGTCTGCTGGCATGGATCCCGGTGTTCCTCTGAGAAAGCTCCTGGAAAAAAAATATTAAATGTATTATAATTTAAAATTAAATACAAATTAAATTAAAATTAAAATTTAATATTTAACAATTACAAAATTATATATAAAAAATTTAATAAATACATTACCTGCGCCTCAGGGCTCCTCCTGAACTGGACGAAACTCGCCCAGTCGTTCGGCGGCACGCCGTCCGGGACACTCTCGATCAGCTGCTCCAAAAGCATTGTCCCGTCCTTGTTCACCTTGTGGAAGAGACGGTTCCTCCTGTTCCTCTAGGCGTCACCCATCTTCACGAGGGCTTACCTTTTCCGGTTGGCCCGGACAGCAAACCGCAGCTGAAAAAAAATTATTTAAATATCATTAATTACAAAAAACATAATTTAAATAATATTAATTAAATAGAATTAATTACAAAAAATATTAATTAAATAATTTTAATTACCTGAACCACCTCCTCCCAAGCCTGGTCCTTCGGCCCCCTCGGAACGTGCCTCCACGTCTTGAAGTGAAGGGGGAACCACATCCAATTCGCACCCAGGTCGTTCAGGAAGCGGTTGACCAGGTGACCCCCATTGTAGATGGGCTGGTCAGTGCCCTCATTCCACGGCACTATAACTCACAGGCTCCGGTCCAAGTTGTTCACATCGGCCATGTCTAGCCTTCTCGTTGAAACGTTCCCCTGCTCGTCTGCACAGTTTACCGCACGTTAGATACATTGTAATCCAAAGTTAACATTTCTAATTTAAATAAATAATTTACTAAATTAAAAAATTAATTTACCTTGGACCTATACCTCAAACCTAGTGGACCGTGAAGATGACCCTCGTGGGTTGTTCGGTTCCCGAGCCTCCTCCTCATCGAGGAACTGCTCCATCTCCCTGATCCCAATCGGGATCTCAAACTCCTCCTCATCGAGGAAGTCCTCGACGCTAATATCTGGCCCCCCAACCTCAGGCACCTCTGGTGCGGTCGTCTCCTGTGGGATCGTCTGCGGTGCCTGTGGCAGGGCCGACTCCTGTGGGGGGATGGGCTGAGATGCCGCAGTCGCCCTGCCTCCGCGCTGCCCTCTCCCTCTGCCCCCTGCCCGGCTGCTGCCACCCCCGTAAAATTGGTCTGGGGACCTCAGGGGCCTTCCCCTTATCCTTTCTTGAAGCCATATCAACTGTACAAATAAAAAAAAATAGTCACATTATTATGCAAAAATATAATAAAAATACAAATACAAATAATTTACGTGTTGTATACGTACCTCAAATGCAAATACTGAGAAATACTATAGCAAAACTCCTACACAGACGTCTGAATGCTCAAATCTTGAAGAAACCACTCAGAGAAATCTCAGGAAACAAAATGAGCAAAAGGAGAAATGAGGGGGGTGGTAGCTTAAATAGGCCAGATATTAGTAGCGGTTATTTAAATAACCGCTACTATAACCGCTATAAATAATTAAATTTGTAGTGGTTCTACAATAACCGCTACAAATGACAACAACGTTTGAAATTTTGTAGCAGTTATTGCCCATAACCGCTACAAAGGTGGAGACTCTTGAAATTCTGTAGTGGTTATACCCCTATAACCGCTACAAATAGCTGACCTTTGGTATTTTGTAGCGGTTTGGTTGCTGTAACAGCTACAAATAACCGTTACACTGTTGGCGGAGCTTGGTCGCGCCAAGTGGCGGGAATATTGTAGTAGTTTCTATGCTTTAACCGCTACAAGTTTTGGCAGGAATATCACGCCAAATTTCTAGCGGTTTTGTCTATCCAACCGCTACAAAAAACGAGGCTAATCTATCGCGCCACTTGGCGCGTAGCTTGCCGCTACAAATTTGTAGCGGTTTGGGTGAAAACCGCTACAAATACTATAATTTGTAGCACTTTTATATAACTGCTACAATTGCACCGCTACAAAATACCTTTTTTTTGTAGTGACATATGGTAATTTGTCTGGATATAGCGCTAAAGGATATGGTCCATGCCCTATATGTGAAGAAGACACTCATTCAGTACGACTAGATCATTGTAAGAAACATGTTTACATGGTACATCGAAGATTCTTACCATCACAACATAATTGGAAGAAGTGCGAAAAAGGCTTTCAATGGTGACTTAGAAGAAGGTAACCCACTGAAGATGTTGACGGGTGCCCAGGTATTTTTAAAGGTAAAAGACTTAGATAACAAGTTTGGCAAGCCTTTTACAAAACAAATTGAGACAAGTGGTTGGAAGAAAAAGTCCATTTTCTTTGAACTACCACATTGGAAGTCTTTATATGTGAGAAATTTTTTTGATGTTATGCACATAGAAAAAAAATATATGTAATCGTCTAATTGGCACATTGCTCAATATCCAAGGAAAAGTAAGGTAGTGTCAATTTGAGGTTGGATTTAGTGAACTTGGGAATCAGAGAAGAGTTGGCACCGTTTATGTAAGGGCATCATACTTATCTACCTCCAACGGCCCACACTCTGTAGAGGAAAGAGCAAAAATTGTTTTGTGAGTTTATGCAAGGAATTTAAATTCTCGAGGGTGACTCTTCAAATATAAGGAACCTTGTATCAGTAAAAGAATCGAAATTGTCATGTGCTCATACAAAATTTCCTACCGGTTGGTATACAGCCCATTTTACCCAAAAATGTAAGAAACACCATAACCAAACTTTGCATGTTTTTCAAGTTGATTTGCAGTAAAGTGGTTAATTCAACCAAGTTGCATGATTTGCAAAGGCTAATTGTTTGTACTCTATGTGAAATTGAAATATATTTTCCACCTTCATTTTTTTCACATTATGGTCCATCTAATTGTATACTTGGTCAAAGAGGTTCAATTGTGGTCTAGTGTACTTGAGATGGATGTACCCAAATGAGCAATTAAAGAAAGTTTTAAAAGGGTAAGTGAAAAATAGATATCAACTAGAGAATTGTATTGCTGAAAGGTACATGTTTGAAAAAGCAAGTGACAAGTATGCCAATTTTTTATAAAATGTTGACCCTGTAGGGATCCCAAAGTCTCATCATGATAGCCGAAGATCAGGGAAAGGAACAAGTGGGAGGGATGTAATAATGATATTAGTGACTGAATGGGAGCAAGCTTACTTATATGTGCTACATAACACTGATGAGGTCAAATCGTATGTTGAAGAACACAAGGATGCTCTTCGATTGGTGCATGGTGATGAGAATGAAAATTTGTTAACAAAAGAACACAATCGACATTTTTCACGTTGGTTGAAAAAGTTAAAAAGCACATTAATGATGGGATAGAAAGGAATCTTGATTCAGTTTCTGAAAAATTGAAATGGTTGTCAAAGGGACCGAGCTTAAATGTATTATCTTACAATGGTTATGCAATCATCAGTTACACATTTTATACACAAGATTATGATACATGGAGCATGACGCCAAATAGTAGGTTAATACTTGTTGCTTATTCTTGGCATAGATCCAGTGCTAAAGACATACACTTTATCTATGCATCAATGTCATACTTTGGTGTGATTGAACACATATGGGAGTTAAATTATTCTATGTTTAGGGTCCCTGTCTTCATATGTAAGTAGCTTAACAACAACAGTGGATTACGGATAGATGAGTTAGTCTTTGTTCAAGTGGACCTTTCAAAAGTTTGGTATGAAGATGGTCCTTTTATTTTAGCAGCACAAGTAGAATAAGTGTTTTTCATTCTGGATTATGCTAAGAAGAATTGGTCTATTGTACTACCATTAAACAAGAATCATTAAGAACAAGTTTATGTTGAAAGTAATGAATAGTTGAATATTGTTGAGGATGATCCTTCATTTGAGAATTTTTGGTCAGAAGATATTGCTGTTGATGAAGATGAAGATGAAAAAGATGAAGATGGACCCTTATACATGAGACATGATCATGAAGAAGGAACTTGGGTCAAGAGAAACACAATTCTCAATCCAACATGAATTTTTATGAACAAAATTTTAAATCAAACAAGAAAAAGGAAAAGATAATGAGTGCCTTGACTTTTTTCACTTGTATGTCTTAGATGTTTTTATATATTTCAAATTAATTTACTTTTGTTGACATGGTTGACACTGTGTATTGATGTTTTGTTTAGTTTATTTCACTTGTAGGAGTATGGATTCACCACGTAATGAAAATGATGATGTTCCCATGAATATTGCTAGATAAATATTTGTGGAGAGCATAACTCATGGCAGGACCATTATGGCGAGGTTGATCAAATTGAGAAGTAAGGGAATTAAGTTAGTACTGGAGTAGAATGAAAAGGGAAATCCAATAGGACCAAACAATAGCTCGTTTAATAACTTCATTAGGACTACATTTCAAGACAAAGTCCCTATTACAATTCAAGATTGGAGACTGGTGAAGCAACATTATGGGGATGAAATCCGGGATGAAGTACAGGTTACACATTAATTACTTTATTGTTCGGTTTGTTTTGTTTCATATAATTACAATTTAACAAATTATGTTTGTTTATTGTTATAAAGTGTTTTTATTATAATTGGTGTTGATCAAAAGAACTTTGTTCTGAGAAAAGCCGGTAAACTTATTAGAAAGTTTTGGTCTCATTTTGTAAAATCTTTCATGAGGGATGATAATGAGAATATCATCACTACACCGCCGGAATTGTACAAAGGAATCATCACTCAAGAAATGTGGGATGAGTTTTTGAGAACACATATAAATACGGAATTCGAGGTAATATAATATATTACACTTTACCTACTACTTGTAATATATTTACAATTAACATTTATTGATGTGAATTATTTAGATCTAGACAGGAGTTGAGCGAGAAAAATTGCTTTAATGCGGCTAACATGGCATATCGGTACACACAAGTATTAGATCCCATATGTTTTAATGATAACAAAGATTGGAATGATCTTACAAAAGGTTTTGATAATAAACAAGATTTTTTGAACAAAGAAACAAAGTACTTGTGGCATGATGAGCCATCACTCGAGTAACCATTGGAGTGATGCAGGACAAAAAGTGACAGAATAAGAAAAAGAGCCTCTGGAAGAATTTAGAAGGGATCACTCGAGTGATGACCCTTCACCACTCGAGTGATGTGTGCCAAAATATCCAGAAAGTCTCTACCAAGATTTGAGAGGTGTCACTCGAGTGATCACTAGAGTGATGACTAAGGATCACTCGAGTGACCACTCAGGTGAGTAGGTAAGAAATGAGCTAGTGACTTTCTTCCAAGTTTTAGAAGGGATCACTCGAGTGATGGCCAATGATCACTCGAGTCACCACTCGTGTGATGAAGTCTAGAATGCATGATTTTGATATGTTGTTTAATGATTTGTTATCTATATGAATTACTTTTCATTGTATTAGTATTTTAAGTATATTTACAGAAAAACAATGAAGAGACCATGCTTTGAGAGAAAAGTCCAATGTAATGTCTGTAACGCTCACCTTCCGACATGGCTGTTTTTCAAATTCGAAGAATGGTGAAATAGAGCCACTTAACTCTAACGGACATATTGAAATGCTTCCAACGTCTATCACGATTGAACTATAAATATGGGGATGTTCAACAAAGAACACATAACTGACAACACACAAACATGCATCGATCAATACATTCATAGTGCTATATTTTCTCATATTCATTCTCTATACTTCAGTGTTCATATATTTACTCTGTGAGAGAGATTTTCATTATAAGCTCAATATTTATTATTGAGACAACTTAAGGTTGTGGAACCTTGAGTTGAGGATTGGTTTATAGAGTATAAGGGGGAGTAAGTGTTCAGGAGTGGAACTTGCTTTGTACTGAGGTGCCAAGAACCCACTGAATTTAGGAAGATATAGTGAAACTCTTAGAGGAACTCTGAAGATTAGACGTAGATCAAAGTGGCTGAGGCCAAACCAGTATAACTCCCGGTGTACACTTCGGTGATATCTTTCTTAGCTCTTAATTGCTTTAAATCCTGTCAGTTTTTATATAAGATTCGAATTTTCTGTTTTCACTTAGTTCACCCCCTCTTGGGTTAAATGCTTGCACTAACATTTGGTATTAGAGTGTAGGTCTTCTTGTTCAGGTATAACAACCTAAGAAAGATCCAATGGCAAGCATGGGTAAAGGAATATTTCCGGATGGAGCTTCTATCACAAGACTACCAGGTTTCAAAGATGAACACTTCTCCTTCTAGAAAGCAACGTTCAGAGTATTCGTAATGACTGAATACGGATTGTGGGAGGTAACTGATGATGGGAACCATGTACCTATAAAGATTGAAGATCACAAAAAGTTCCCAAGATACCAGTAGAGTATGATGAGAACGACAAGAAACTCATTACTCTCAACAGCAAGGCAATCTTGATGATCCAAAATGCTTTAAGTCAAAATGAGTACTTTAGGATTTGCACACTTCAAACAGCCAAAGAAATGTGGCAAGCTTTGGAGAAAGCTTGCGAAGGAACTTTAGGAATAAAAGAAAACAGGATCAATACTCTGGTCACTGAATTTGATCTATTTCGAATGAAATCAAGTGAGTCAATAGCTGAATTTAAACTTACATATACTCATCTTGTTAATCAACTTGCAATACTTGGGAAATTCTATGATCAAACTACCCAAGTAAGAAAAATACTAAATATCCTCTCCAAATAATGGGAGGCCAAATTCATTGTGATAGAGGAGGTAAAAGGAGAATCAATGCGATCAGTCGCTTCTCTATTCGGAAGTCTTTCTGAATATGAAAGTAAATTGAAGTTCAAATGAGAACATGAAAAGATAGGTGATAGGAAAAAGAAAAGCCTCACACTAAACGTAAAAGAGGAAACTCAAGAAGATGATGAAATATGCCTTATAATAAAATGATTTAAGAGGTTTTACATAAAGGGCCAAGGATTTAGAAATCTTCAGAAAGGAGGAACTAGTAGTAGAAAGGAAACTAAAGAACACATTATTTGTTATGAATGTGGAAAGCTAGGACATATTAAAGCAAAATGGCCAGATTTGATTCAGAAGAACAAAGAAAAGAGAAAAGAAAGATTCTTCAACAAAAAGAAAGCTTTATATCCACTATATGAGGAGACAGTTCTTCTGATGAAGAAAGAGATGTAGAAGTAGTCAATATCTATCTGGTCGCTTAAGAAGAAGCAGAAGAAGAGGTAACTAATTTTGATCCTACCTATGATGAATTACTTTTCGAATATAATACTTTACATTCTGATTTCATGAAATAGTTAAAGAATTAGTTGTTTTGAAAAAGAAGAATAAATATTTTGAAGAAAAACTCAAAGAAGTTTAAGAAAAAGATTGTGAAAATTGTACTTCTTCGAAAAAGAAAAACACTGATCTCACTAGAACTCTTAAAAGATTCACTAAAGGTAGTGAGATGTTAAATGTGATTTTAAAAACCCAATAATTTGTAAATGACCGATTTGGTATTAGATATGATCCAAAATCAGACAGAAAGAAAGGAAGAAAGAAAACAGGAGGTAAGACATACTTAAGTCATTTTCAACATTCTCTGCAGAAATCAAATCCTTTTGCATATTGCAATTACTATAATAGAAAGGGTCACTATACTTCGTCATGTATCCATAAAAGAAAGGATAAATAGGAACCTACAAATGGGTACTTGAAGGCTCATATGTTCAGAAAATAATCTGTACAAACCCAAAAGGACCCAAAAAGATATGGGTACCTAAAACTTAATTGTATTTGATTGCAGATATGTCTTAAAGCAACCAAAGGCAAAAAATGGTATATAAATAGTGGATGCCCTAAACATATGACCGATGATTCCGAAACTTTTACCACGTTACAACCTAAGGAAGGTAGAAAGGTAAAATTTGGAGGAAATCAATCCGAAAAGATAGAAGGAATTGGTGAATAAAAAATGATAAAGGTATACAAGTCAAAGATGTATATTACATTAAAGGTCTATTCCACAATCTGCTGAGCGTGAGTCAAACCACAGATAAAGACAACTGGGTGATATTTGACTTAGAGGAATGCCTAATTGCAAACAAGACAGATTTACAATTAGATAAGAAGAACATCAAAGCAAAGCTTAGAGCAAAAAGGAAAGGTAACTGCTATACTCTTTATATAAGCAAAAGTGTTTCTGAAAACTGTTTTCTTAGTAATGCCGATGAAAGTTGGTTATGGCATAAGAGACTAGCTCATGTCAATATGCACCAACTAGGCAAGTTACTCAAAAAGGATTTAGTACTTGGTTTAACCCAAGTGAATTTCAAAAACGATTTGATTTGTGATGCATGTTAGAAGGTTAAACAAACAAAACCAACTTTCAAATAAAAAAAAGAAATTTCAACTAACAAACCACATCAACTGCTACATATGGATTTAGTTGGACCCGCAAGAGTTAAAAGTCTTGGTGGCAACTTATATTTATTAGTCATTATTGATTATTTCTCTAGATTTACATGGATTATTTTCTTATCATCGAAGGATGAAAACTTCACTGAATTTGTTGTTTTTGCCAAGAAAGTACAAAATGAGAAAGGTATGTCCATTACAGGTATTAGGACGGATCACAGTGGAGAATTTGAGAATCAAGCCTTTGGAGATTACAATGACACTAATGGCATTGATCACAATTTCTCTGCTCTAAGGACACCTTAACAAAATGGAGTCATGGAATGAAAGATCAGAGTACTCACTAAAATGGCTAGAGCAATGCTAAATGAAAAGAACGTGTCTCAAGTTTTTTGGATTGATGCCATGAGCACAACATGTTAAAATTCAAACAGAGCCTGCATTAGAACAAAATTTAGAAAGACACCATACAAACTCTACAAAGAAAGGAAGCCAAACCTTGCTCATCTACACATCTTTGGTTGTAAGTGTTTAGTTCATAATAATGGTAAAGATAATCTAGGAAAGTTTGATTCTAAAATAGATGAAGGACTATTCCTAGGCTATTCTAACAAAAGCAAAGCATACAGAGTTTTCAATAAACGAACATATGTTGTTGAAGAATCAATTCATATTGTATTCGATGAATTTGAATCCTCTGACAAAATTATTGACGATGAGTAGGAAATAGTATTAAATCAAGAGAATAAGTAACTTATTCCTAAACCTTCCAATCCTGAGGTTAAGCAAACTGAAAAAGAAAAACAACCACAACCTAGAGCCTAGAAATATAACAAAAGTCGCCTCTAGACCAAGTTATATGAGATGTAAATAAGGGAGTTAAAACTAGAAACAAAATATTTAATGAAGTTAATTTCTCTGTATTCATTTCTAAGTTAAACCTTCTAACATTGATGAAGCCTTATCTGACAATAATTGGGTTATAGCAATGCAACAATAACTCAATCAATTTGAAAAAAAAAATCAAGTTTGGGATTTGGTACCTCGGCCTAAGAATCATCTGATCATTGGCACAAAATGGGTGTTCAAGAACAAACTTGATGAATCCACAATCATTGTCAGGATAAGGCAAGATTGGTGGCCAAAATCTCTATAAAAAAGAAGGTATTGGTTATGAGGAAACGTATGCCCCAGCTGCTAGTTTAGAAGCTATACAAGTACTCTTAGCTTTTGCGTGCATCAAAAGACTCAAACTTTATCAAATAGATGTAAAAAGTGCATTTTTAAATGCTATATCATGGAGGAAGTATATGTAGAACAACCTCCAGGATTTGAGGATGTAACCAACCCAATCATGTTTTCAAACTCAAAAAAGCTTTATACGGTTTGAAACAAGCCCCTAGAGCATGGTATTAAAGGCTTAGTAAATTCGTCATCGATTAAGGTTTTGTATGAGGAAGAATCGATACAACACTATATACAAAACGAAAATGAAATGATATTTTGATAGTATAAATATATGTTGATGATATAGTTTTTGGTGCTACTAATGAAATTTTATGCAAAGAATTTTCTAAGTTAATGCAGGGGGAGTTTTAGATGTCAATGATGGGAGAATTGAATTTATTTCTTGGTTTGCAAATCAAAAAAAGAAAGAATGGAATTTTTGTATCTTGAACAAAATATTTATAGGAGCTATTGAAGAAATACGAGATGGATGAAGCAAATGGAGTAGACACACCTATGAGTTCAATTACGTTGCTTGATGCCGGTGTCAAAGAAAAAGAATATGACATCACAAAATATAGAGGAAAGATTAGATCATTACTCGATCTTACTACAAGTAGACCTGACATCCAATTCGGTGTTGGTATATGTGCAAGATATCAATCAGCACTAAAGGAATCACATACTGAAACTGTCAAATGAATCTTTAAATATCTTGTCGACACAACATAATTAGGTCTCTACTATCCTAAAGGACAAAATCAATACCTTGTTGCATACTTAGACTCTGATCACAAAAGTTAAAAGATTGATAAAAAGAGTACCAATGGGCAATGCAAGTTTCTTGGAGGCCCACTTGTGTCATCGTTCAGCAAAAAGCAAAACACGGTGTCTCTTTTGTCAACGGAAGCTGAGTATGTCACAACATTAAGTTGTTGTGCACAAGTGTTATGGCAGAAACAATAACTACAAGACCTTGGTATACACTTGAAAGAGATACCTATCTACTATGACAACACTAGCATGATAAGCATGTAAAAGAATCCTGTTCAACATTCCAAAACCAAGCATATTGATATCAGACATCACATTATCAAGGATCATGTTCAAAAGAAGGATGTCAAAGTGATATTCATTCCAACTCATCTTCAACTAGCTGATATCTTTACGAAACCCCTTGCAAAAGATCAATTCCTATTTATAAGAAGAGAATTGGGAATGGTAAATCCCAATGAATTGTAAGTTGTTTTATATTAGAAAATGTAATTTGATTATGTTTTGATGGTTACTGACTTAAGCATCGGAGTATCTAGTAATTTAATTTTGCAGGACTTTGATGCTCTATTATGTGTCGTTAACTTTACCAAAAAAATACTAAGCTAACTATAGTAAAGTGATAACTAGCCTAGGTCATCCTTCCTACCATTGTTATAATTCCTAGTAAACTTACAAGCCATAATAAGTATGGTTTGGTTGTTGAGAATTGATTGAATTATATTTGCTATAAAACTAATCCTAATTTCTTTTATATAATTTTTTTGATTTTAAAGTGACAATATAATGAAAATGAAGTGATGATGGTTTGACACAATGATGAGACAAGCCTTCCTAGAAGTTCTACTTAGCCTTCCTTATCCAATTAGTATTGCAAAGCTCGCTGTATCAGCCACTTAGCAATATGTTCCTATAGTTAATCAACTAGAATAACATATAAAGAACAAATTGATGAGAGAGGCTATTCATTCATGAAGATTTATAGCACAACATATCTGAATTCTCTATAATAACAGCTACCGCTCATTACTTATGAAATCTTTCGAAGCAATCACATAAACTGATGCAACTAGAATCAGCACACATGATTAAATCTACTTGAATATAGAGAACACATTTCATCAACTGATTTCACGCGAATAGATCTTTGCTTCTATAAAACTCAAATTAGATTCAGAAGTTCATCTACACAATATAAAATTCATAGCTAAAAATTGACTCTGCCTCACAGTTGCACAACTCGTACAATTATAAGAAATCAAAATCGGATAAGAACAACAAATCTTAATGAGCTTCTCCTTTCAGTGCATGGATTTAGGTTCAGCTTTACTTCTAGGAAGAATCGAAGTTATCAGCTACTTATGATGAACGAATGAGCGCCATCGTGTTCCAGATCAGCTTCGGCCATGGTGAAGAACTGTTTAATTGTGGAATTGATGTGGCTTTCGGCAATTGAGAGGAAGAAAGGTAATGGTCAAAGAGAATCCCAGTAGAATTGAGTGGCCAAATAACGATCCCCCTGGATTGATAGTCGAGAGTGTTTAATTGATCTTCCGCATTTTTGAATGGCCGGAGGTGAAAATTTGGTACTGGAGAAAATTGCAACTGAGTTATATGGTAAGTAAAGCAGAGGTTAATAGAGTACCACTTCACTCGAGTGTCAACTTTGAGTGATCATCAATAGATCACATATCAACCAAGTTTCAACTCAAATCTGCCTTGAAGTGCCATTAAATCACAAAAGGAATATACATAGGTAATTACAATATTATTCATGTCAGGTACGTATTTAAAAATATATGATTTCATTTTTCAGGCATGATTACTCGAGTTACTAATCAATAGATTCCCCAAGATCACTCGAGTGATGTCGGGCATTATGGGTATATCTGTTGGCACTCTGTCATTTTTCACAAAATCTCTTCCAGTAATTCTCCTAATGCTCTCCTAAAAATTTCTCACAATATCTCTCCTACTCAATTTCCATCAAAACCCATTGATTTTCACCCTGGAAAACTTCCTAAAATCTCTCAAATCTCCTACCCTAAGGTTTCAACTGTTGACACAAATTTTTCTAGAAATCCACTCTTCTCTCAATCTATAATGGTGAGGACTAAAACAACCCATCATGATTCTCCTTCTGAGTTGTTTGCGCCCTAACAACACTCTGAATCTCCTCCAACTAAGAAACGAAAAGCTTCCTCAAAGTTGAAACCCAAACCAAAGACTCAAGCAAATCCCAAAGCCAAGGAGGTTGAAATCAAGGAGCCTATGGTCACAAGAGCTAAAACAATGAAAGCCACACTCCAGACAAAGGCAAGGATACCATAGTGTCATCTCCACCTTCCTCAGATTTATCTGACTTTCCTTTATAGATAGGGAAAAGTCCAAAGGTGACCAAGTACAATGCTAAGCTTGCCAAAGCAATGGCAAGTATGCTAGATGAGGCCTTTTAATCTAGAGGAGGAAAGCAAGGACAATCCTCTAAGGATCCAAATTTTCCACTGACAAAAGGAGAAGGAGAAAAAGGAGAAGATATCACTTTTCCTCCAAAGGGCTTCAATGTCAAGAAGTTTGAGATATCTCAAAAGTATAAGGAATACTTCTCGAGGAGGAAAGTCTGTAAAATGTACTACATTGATCTCAAGGTTCTGTAAGAGGTGTTGAAGTTTGATTTAAGTTCTTATCTTGAATTATACATGCCTTGGCTATCCATTAGGCTACCCTATTGCACTAAAGTGGTGAGACACTTCTATTGCAATTTGGAACTAGTAAATGATGCCTTGAGAGATTCAGTAGAGGAAGAGATAGTAACTAAGGCTAGAGGACAAGAAATTTTTATCTCTCCCTGGAAATAAACACTTGGCTAGGAATTGAGAACCCCCTGAATGATGTATACCCAACTTTGCATTCAAACCAATTGTTCACTATTCTTAGGCCCGGTGAAAGAGTAGGACCACTTTTCTTCAACCCTAGAGACATATGTGATTTACATAGGGTCTTGTGGTACATTTATTCTTAAGCCATAATTAAAAAATCAAATAATTTCACTCACTTCATTGAGAGAGATTATAAGAATATGGCCTCTACTATCCTGAAAGAACATAGAGACTTAGGTGACCTCATTTTTGCAGAAATAAAGAGATATCGGTTCTCTGGAACCAGGACTATACCAATGCCATTGCCTCAGCTTATCTCCTTATTTCTCAAGAAAAATAAAATCTAGTATTTGGAGTCAAATGTGCTTGTTGAGAGGCTACTTCTAATAGGAAGAAACCAGATAGGGAAATTGGGCATAGGGATTCCATTAAAAAAGCCTCTTGAGTCTAGCCCAACAAAGAAGAAGAAAACCGAGGTTGGGTCAAGTAGGTTGGATGATACTTAGTCCTCTGCCCCTACTACTCCACCTCCTCCATCATTCTTCAGTTCCACAATTCAGACTTATATGAAGAATGTTCTTGAGGGTTTTCATGTGGATATCACCAACATGAATGTAGAACTTATAAGCCATATGAACCATAAGATGGGAGAATAGTAGACAGTATGAACAAGCACAATGAAGCAATGTTGGCAAAGTAACAGGCTTAATGCAGTGCTATATAGAAGCTTGGAAACCTCTTAAGATCTTTGGATGAGAAAGTGGATGCCCTGACACGAGGTTCTTCAACCCCTAGTCCGTCCATGCCTACAACTATCCCTGCTTCTGGTTCAGTTCCAATCTCTGAGCCTGGTCCTTCTATTATCCTTCCTCCTATCATACCTAGTACTACTCCTAGTAACCTTTTGTTCACCATGTCTAACCCATCCACATATGATCAAGTTCATATTACTCTTGATAAGCCATTCCAATCCCAGCCAGTACCTATACCTATTGCTTCACTTGCAGACACTAAGCCATTCTCTTCACACCACTCCTCTAGTAATCATTCACTTCATTTGCCTAATCATACTAAGGAGGTGTAATTACCTCACAAACCTCACCACCATAGAACCCTCCTATCTTTATCCCATCTCTAGATGATCCACTCCAGATCCCTCATGTGAACCTCCCTGAGATTGAACAATCATTTCCTAGCTTCTCTTATCAGGTGCCTCACATGACTCTAGAGCCTCACCTCTTAACTTCACACCAATCTCTGCTATTAAACCATCCAGTTCAAGCTTTTCCTCTCTTAAATAATTCCCACTTTTCAATGATATTAAAAAGGGGGAGAAGATTTGGATGGTGATTTTATGAAGATGAATACTGAAGTACAGAGAATGAATATGAGAAAATAGAGCACTATGAATGTATTAATCGATTATATTTGTGTGTTGTCAGTCGTGTGTTCTTCATTGAGCATCCCTATATTTATAGTTTAATTGTGATAGCCGTTGGAAGCATTTCAACATGTTCGTTAGAGTTACGCAGCTTTGTTTGACTGTTCTTCTAATTTGAAAAATAGCCATTGTGGTAGGTGAGCGTTGCGGATGTTACGTTTGACTTCTCTCTTAAATCATGATCTCTTTATTATTTTTCTGCAAATATAGTTAGAATACTAATACAATGAAAGGTTAATCATATAGATAACAAATCAAAATCATGTATTATGGACTTCATCACTCGAGTGGTCACTCAAGTGATTAAGGGCTATCACTTGAGTGATCCCTTCTAAAACTTGGCAGAGAGGCATTGGCCCATTTCTTACTTGCTTACTCGAGTGATCCTTGGTCATCACTCGAGTGACACCTATCAAATCTTGGTAGTGACTTTCTGGATATTTTGGCACATATCACTCGAGTGGTTATTGAGAGATTAAGGGTCATCACTCGAGTGATCCCTTCTTAATTCTTTCAGAGGCTCTTTCTCATATTCTGTCACTTTTTGTCCTATATCACTCTAGTGGTCACTCGAGTGATGGCTCATCATGCCACCAAGTACTTTGTTTCTTTGTTAAAAAACTTTTGTTTATTATCAAAACCTTTTGTAAGATCATTCCAATATTTGTTATCATCAAAACATGAGATCTAACATTCTCCCCCTTTTTTATGATGACAAAACTTGGTGATTTTTGAACAATGTGTTTAAATCATTTTGAAAATTGAAGTTTCAATTAAGATCATATGCTTTTGAAATTCTTGACATCGTTTCTTATAGAAGCAAAATATCATTAACAAACTTCTTTGAAACTATTTTGAATTGAAAAACAATGATTTTGAAGATTAGTATGCTTTTTGAAACCATTTTGAATTCAAAACCAATAACTTTGAAAATTAGTATGCTTCTAATATTTGAAATCCATTTTCAAAATCAATGGCTTGGAAATTTTAGATTTGATGACATTTTGTAGTCACCTTGCATACATAGCAAAAAATTCATCAATCCACAATTTTGATAGTAATAACAAATTAAACTGAAGAATTCATTAAACTAACTTGAAAACTTTAAATTGCATAATTCATTAAATCAACTTCATAACTTTAAACTGTAGAATTCATAAAGTTCATTACATAGCTAAACCAAAATAAGTTAATAAAGCTAAAAACTCCCTAAATCCCAATACACCCATAAACCTCATGTTGTACTTTGTGAGAGAGATTTTCATCACAAACTCAATATTTGTTCTTGAGACAACTTAAGGTTATGGAATCTTGAGTTGGGGATTGATTTACATAGTACAAAGGGGAGTGAGTGTCTGGGAGTGGAACTTACTTTGTACTGAGGTTCCAAAAACCCACTGAATCTTGGAAGATGTAGTAAAACTCTCAGAGGAACTCTGAGGACTAAACGTGGGTTAAAGTGGTTGTGGCCGAACCAGTATAACTCCCGGTGTACACTCCGGTGATATATTTCCTAGCTCTTAACTTCTTTAAATCCTGTCAATTTTTATATACGATTCAATTTTTTTTCACACAATTCACCCCCCTTTTGGGTGAAATGCTAGCATTAACTACAAGGACCTGTTTCATACGGACAGTTAGAAAAAAAATTGTAAAAGTAATGATTATTTCATATTTAGATAAGTTGTATGAATAACCATTAATTTCAAATAACTTTGATATGCAAATAGAAGAATCAAATTTAGATATTATACAGGTACCACGATATGATCTGTAGGTAGCCAGTTGAACAAAAAAAAGGCAAAATTCATAATAAAGAAGCAAGAAGAGTAGCAAAATATTGTGTAATTATTGGATTATGTGTACAATAAATAATTAGCTTTACTTAAATGAATCTCATTTTTAATAACTAATATTGTTGTAATTCTTTTTGTGATAGGGATTAATGACATAGGAGAAGCCTGAGTTGGCCAACTATGTTAGTAGAGATGATTTGTCGAGCAAAGCGCTAGGAGTACCTGTGTATGATGGTCGTGTTTGGGATACTGATTTTGCAATAACCTAAATAGCATACTTTAGATGCCAGAAGCACTTAAATAAAAGTGATGTTTTTTAGTTGCGCTAGGAGATGAATAGCCTCAAGCATCAAATGCAAGAACTTCACGAACAAATGCATGTCAAGCAACAAATGGAAGAACAATTTCTGGAACAAATGTGTTTGCTGCAAGAACAAAATGCGCAGTTTAAGGCACAAATTGAACACTTGGTGTACTCTAGGGTAACACAAAATTGTCCTACTAGTGATAGTCCAAGTGTTCGAGATAGTTGACTTCCATGCCTAAAGTCCCTCTTCTTTTGGTAATTAATTTCTTCTTTACTTAACTTTTTGTTACATTATAATTTAGCGGACCTTAATATATTAACTCTATTTTCCATTGGGCGAGTCGTCATGCAAGTTATACGTTGATCAATCTTCCAAGCATGCGGTTGCAGTAGGTGTTGCCTACAATACCGATAATGATACACTACACAATTCACCATTGCCGGACAACACACTCCGAGTAAGGGTTGACATCTAAACGAATGAAGATGCGCTCTTACCGATCCCTTCTTAGGAGGAGGAAACAATGGTAAAAGATATTATAGGTGGCTATATTGCTTGACCAATTGGTCTTATAGAGCCATGTGAAAAGGTAGGTCATTGACAATTCCCTTAACTTTTCCTTTGCACTTCCAGCTAAACCTACATGATTTAATTTCATGATTTTTTCAGGCTGGATAGTCTAAAGGAAAACAAATTCAACTGCATGGCAAGATTTCAAAGTGTTCAACAACACAACCAAAGTCCAAAGCCTCAGCTAGACAACAGAACAAAAGAAAACGACCTTATATCATGATCAATTGGTATTGATTGCATCTAATTTGATCAACGAAGGAAGTCTGGAGTTATATTTTGATATACACATCTACAGTCCTGGTGGTTTAGCTAATCATATTAATGCTGATGTGTTGGATTGAATATTTAATCGTGGATGGGTCAGTGCTTCGGTTATCAACATTTGGATTAGATACTTTATCATCATCGTTTATAACTATTATTGTTATTTATCATTCAATTTTTTGGTTTTAATGACATTGTTTGTTTTATACCAGGAACTTGTACCATGACATCTTAATGGATACAGATAGGATCTAACTCGCATTTGTCAACCTTTATCTCGTTGGCCAGCATGAGGGCAAAGTAGATATGCATGTACAATCAAGTGAACTAAAAGATTACTTTAGAAAGAAAGCAACACCAACTATGCTATTTCCAGTGCCATACAATGCGGGGTAAGTTATTAGTTGTAGTATTTTAATATATGTTTCTTTTATTGTTTAACTTTTACCATAACTTGATTGTTGAAGAAAAATTTTTAAAATATTTTAGGGCGTGTTGGATATTGATTGTTATTAATCCAGTGGAACCTTCAGGCCCTCGCATCTACTATATAGATCCTCTAATTGGAGGTCTTCCAGAAAACCATCCTGATATATTGCGATTGTTCAATAGGTAGTAAGCGTACATGTGTATGTGTAAATATTTGCATGTGTGATTGATTAACCAAAAGTAATCAGTTTCTATTTGTTTTGTTAGCACATTGACTGCATATCGGGCTTCTGCCTCCTTAAACTATTCTACATCTACTGACCCTATTAATAGCTATGCCTGGAAGAAGATACGGGTATTGATATATAAATTTTCTCAAACTTTATTATTAAACAATTTTTATTCAAAAATTGAGTTAACTAGTTCATTATATTGTTGCAGTGCCTTTTCTAGCCGAATAACAATGATTATGGGTATTACATCATGAAATTTATGAAGGATATAATTACTCATAATCAGCCATTTATTCCTCAAAAAGTAAGTCATTTAGTTGCAATTCATATTGTGTTTTAAATTTAATTAATTAGTCCCTAAAAATAATTAAGTTTTAGTGATTTTAATTCGTTTTAATTTGTGCATGATTATACATATATGTAGTATTATGAAGATCAATGTTATGACAATTTAACTAACCATCAAGTCAATAAAGTGATCAAGGAATGGTGTGAATATGTGTTTAGGTAAACCTCTAGGTAGCTACTATTTAATTAACGAGCCTAGGTGTTGTTTCTTGCTAATTGTTGTGTTGTTTATTTAAGTTGAATTTGTTGTATTTCATTCACAATTGTTGTAAATATAATTAGTACTAATTTTAATTTGTTAATTAGTTATTTGTTTGTATCATTTTGAAGTTATTTCATTGTTGTTTGTTTTTCTTCATTTTTATGTGGATATAGAAATTTGTGTTTAAAGTAGTCCACTTCTGTAATTATAGGGTTATAAATTAAAAATGTAAAAAACATAATTTTTAAAAAAATACTTCTTATGGCACTTCCTTAAAAAAGGACCACAACAAGCAAATTAAAAAAAAAAATCAGCTATTTCCTATGGCACTTCCTTAAAGAAGGCCACAGGAAGGCTATACTTCCTGTGGCGCTTTCTTGAGGAGTCCAAACTTCCTATGGCTGTGGGCTATGGTGCTTGGCATGATTTTTTTTAAATGCCCTTTCTATGGAGTTCCTGTGGCCCTTCCTCCAGGAAGCGCCATAGGAAGGGCTTTTAAAAAAAAATCATGATGTAGCGCTTGGAAGCGCCACAACTTCTTTTAGTAGCGTTTTGATATAGGGCTATTCTTAAGCATCACAACTTTCTTTTTTTTTTTGTGGTAGTGAATTCATTATAATATAATCAAAATAAAAATTCTAACAAGTAATTTGGCTTAATTAGTAATTATGTGTAATATACTTAACCACTCCTAATAAAAAATAATTAATACCGGTATGCATAAAATTTTAAAAAATACATGATATATAATTATCGATCAACATCAATATATAATTTGTCTGATTCATAACTCATAAGGAGTTGTTCGGTAATATTATATATAGAAGGTTTTTTGACAGACCGGAAATATTATATATAGAAAATTAAGTTATTCAGTAATCAGAAATAATGTAGCTTAATTACCTTTGACTTGTTGGCCAAAAGGAAAAAAAAAAAAACCTTAGATTTCGTGTAAAAATTACCTAATTTGATTAGTCTTCATACAATACAATAATAAGTCATCGCTGCAGCTCAATTTTTTTTCTTACTTCCTTTTATCCTTAATATAGGATATATTTGAAGAGTTGATATTGGTTCTAAATGTAAAATATATTTTTTATATTTATCAATATTTTCCCAATTTACCCTTATTGATACTCCCTCAATAATAAAGGAGGACGAGAATGGGGGACTTAAAGGAAGATGATTAGAGTGATTTAAAAAATGCATGTCATATTAACTAACTTCCTTAATTTAATCAAATTATGTACATATATTTTATATTAAGGATAAGAGGGAGTACTTTAATTAATAGATGGTTTAAACTAGCACTAAACTTTATTAGTATTGTCAACACCCATTTCTATTAATCGAAGAGTAACAGACAAAATTTCATGAGCATACAGAAAAGAACAATTATATTGATAACAATATTCATTTACAATCCAAAGCCATTCGTCGACAAAATACAGAAATACAGTGGAAATTCTAATATATACAAGATTCCTAAAATATCTTAAGAATAGACTAATTATAACCACTGTCCTTGACCTTGTCTCAAGACACGTGCAAATCACTTCTTCGTATCTGTACCTTTGCCTTTCATCCCACTAGCACCCACTAAGATGCTTATTTAAAAAAAAAAAGGGTGAGATTCCAAGGAATCCAAGTAGAAACATGTTATCGTTCATAGAAAATGTGAAAAGTAAATATGATATGCGCCAAGGTATGCACCAATTAAAGAACAATATAAACACATCATCGTAACACATCATCATCATGTGTACATAAGTAGGGCCCAGCCCCACTATCTACACCTAGTTGGACTGTCACCAACTCCTAGTGTAAGTGTACCTCTGGCAGTAACTGCCCCTCTCTAAGCAATTCATGTTGATTAATAAAGCGCATTTATAAACAGTGGCATCCACATAAGTATATAACTATGACATGATGTATAAAGGATAATGTTCCTACCTTAAGGTCTTATCAATCCCTTTTTAGTATGTCTCGTAAAAGGTTTCGCTTTCGGCTTCTAACTCCATCCTAAAATATTAAACGTATAAGAAATAGGTCATAACCTATCCAAATATCATTTTAGACTCTTTCATAGTATTTCTTGTGGTTATATTAGTCTATGGTGAAAATTTACTAGAATGCCTTTAGGACCCCAGGCCGACCCCCTCGTACCCGGCTCGATGGCACGTTTTCCCAAAATTTTGACTCGGGCTATCCTGACTTTTCTCTCCCAAGGAATCCATTTCCGGGCTCAGAATCACCAAATTCAGTGTCAAATTATGAAAATACCCTTGACAACCCCGATTTAGGGTTTTAGTGGTGTTTTCGCAATTATGCTTTTTCGGCCTTTTCCGAAAAAGTAACCAACTGTAACCCCACCTATTTTTTCCCAATGAATCCAATGGAACCATCTATTTCATGAAAATTCAGCTCCTTCCCCCTATTCTAGTTTTGGCCAAAACTTAGGCAAAAATGGAAAAATGCTCTTTTGTGTTTTATCTTCCAAAACTTGTACTTTTCCACTTCTAATCCTTTATTAACTCATTTAAACACATCTTAACCATGATTTAAATAAATTTGGGCAGTATAACCCCTTAGGGTTAGGAATTTTCCAAATTTACAAACTTGACAAAAATCACCAAATCCAACAACATTCACCAACTACAACTTCATACTTGTATAGATCTAAGATTTATGAAGTTACCTCTTGAAATCTTGAATTCTCTCTCTCTAGGTGTTCACCTCTCTCTCTCTCTCTGCTTGAGCTCAAAATGTGTCTTGAAGATCATGGATCCCATGAAGAGAAAGGTTTTCTAAGCAAGATAACAAGAAAAAGGCATAAGAGATCACTATACATACCTTAAGCTTTCTCTCCTTCTCTCTAGAACTTCAAGACTCTTCAAGCTATCTCTCTCTTCTTTCCTCTTGTGCTAGCCGAAATGTATGAAGGAAAGAGGAAGGAAGAGCTTTCATAAAATTTCTTCCTTCATCCTACACCACTTGATTTAATCAAGGGTTATTATTGTGACACTTGTCACAATCCTCTCCTCCAAATTTATATCATGATGGCTCCATTTAGTTTCCCTTAGCATGGAACTAATTTTACTCTCCATTTGGTAGGCTCAAAACCGTCCCCTCTCACATGCTCCACTAACCCAATTGCCTCTTCCAACTAAACCAACCATGCACTCAACCATATACTCAACTAGTGAAATGAGTTTTCTCCCATCATGCACTCAAGCTTGCACCCAACCTTGCACTCAAGTAGTCCAACAAATCCAACTTCACACTCAAGGTAGTATACCATTTCATCTTTAACCATAATTACTATGTCCATGTAGCATTATTTTAATGCAATTTGACATGTGCTCATACAAATCAATTATAATTTAATCCTATCCTCATATGATCATGACACTTGGCATCTTTAATTCCATTAATCAACTTCCAACACATTTTATTTTCAATTTTCAGAATAATGCCAATTCTGGCAGATTTTCTGCCCTAACTTTGAAAAATCATAACTAATTTTGTAGACATCTTTTTGGAGTGATTCCAAAGGCTATGGAACCCTATTTAGTCTAGTTTCAAGAAAAAATATGGTATTTAGCCAGTTGAAATCATATCAATACCAAATTTCATTTCTTTGACTGCTGCTCCAGAGACTTTCCAGATTTTCTGGACTAACTTCAAAAATTCATAACTCTTTGTACATAGATTCAATTGATTCATATGACATATCAAATTAAAGCTTAGGATGTCTAATTTCATCCTATAAAATTTCATAATTTTTGCTCATTATTTGACCTTCCAAAACCAAATGACAAACTCACTGTCTCGCAGGTGATTTCATTGAAAACACTGTTCACCTTTAAATTTTCAATATTTAATTCCTTTTGGCCTTAAATATTATCCATTTTATTGAATATATAAAATAATCACAATATACTCTTGGTGAATAAAATTTGGGGTGTTACAGGTTTTGAAAATAATTGCTAAAAAATATTGTGGGAAAAGATAATCTAGCTTTTTTAACATTCAAATTATGAGTGCAAGCGTGCGTGAAAATATTGAAGGCGAAAAAATTGGCAACAAAAATTGAAAGGTACTATTAATTAGATAGAGGACCGATTAATTATGGGTGTTTGATGGAAACAAACACTAAACAATGAAAGAAGTCTACCTCAAATAGGATTAATTTAATTTACAACTAGTCAAAAAATGGTTATCTTCCTAGTTTAGATTAAGAAAGTCTTAATTATCATATCATCTTCTTTTCCAGTTATTCCAAATTCAAGTTTCTTGAAGTTAACCTCACATGTATAAAAAAGAATTAAAATTTAAATTTTAGGGTTAATTTAAATTTCACACTAAACTGAATAAACCAATGACTTGATTAACATATCTAAGAATATATAAAAGAAAAAACAAATAGAACAATAAAATATTATACTCACTTCACTTCGGTCCTTAATATAAAAGCTAGTTGACTTTTTCAGAAAAATTAAGGAAGCTAAATAAATTACTTAGTCATATCATATGTTGTGTATTATTAGATTATATATATATATATATATATTAGTTTATAAGTCACACAAATTAGTATGAAGAAAAATAATAAATATAAATACTTTAATGTTAATTATTTAGCTTCTTTAATCTCTATAAAAAAATCAGTTCACTATTATACTAAGAACTGAAGGTAATATAACTGTAAGGATTATATGGCTCAATAAACTTAATTGCGAGGGTGCATAATCCAAAACAGTCGAAACAAGATGAAAATCATCTCGTCATCAGTATTGCCATCAACCAAGTTTTTAAATGATGCATGTACAGGGTTTACTAATTTTATATTATATTTCATACACGCACACACGCATGCATCAAAGTGTACTTTCTGTAACTGAAAGAAAATACAATGGGCTATATGCCTATATCTCATAATCTCAACCTTGAAAGTAAAATCTTTTTTATATCCACCACTGTGTTCTTTGAAATTAATTATGAGAGGACTATAATCCAAAACACAACAAGCACGCCAAAAAAAAGATTAATCAATTACTATCTTCGGTCTTAAATATAAGACCTAGTTGACTTTTTTCAGAGATTAAAGAAACTAATTAAATTATTTTATAATATTTATATTTATCATTTTTTCTCTAAACTAATTGACTAATAAACTAATATATAATTTCATTATATACAACATATAATATAATTGAGTAACTTATTTAACTTTTTAATCTCTCCAAAAATAAGTCAATTAGATTTTATATTTAGGACCGGAACCATCATTACAATTAAATTATTGAATCATAAATATTTTATAGTATTATTTTTTGGGTTATATTACTATGATGTTACACGAACAAGTAAAGCAGCTATATGTACTATAACTTACAGAATCTGGACTTGAAAGGAAAAGAGAGATTTCCCCGCCACCACCGACCCTGGATTTGGAAATGAATTTTTTAATTTAATTATATATTCCTTAATAAGTGATCTTAAGCTTTGAAATATCTGGTATATACCTTCCTCTTAACCCAGAATTCAGTACTCTAGTCTAAAGCAAATATGCATTATTGTGATAGCAACATCGCATTCAGATAGTAAGATATTATATATATATATATATATATCTCTCTCTCTCTCTCTCTTCTACAACACAATCAAACTATATAAAGATTCATCATGGATAGATACCTAGAAACCCTATAGTTTTACTTTTTTTTCCCCCTTCATTCTTTATATTGCTGTCAACTTTCTTCAATTTCTTCATCATTATGATAACCAGTAAGAAAATAATTATGTACTTGTTCACATGTTTAGAAACATTTCTACGCCTAACAAAGAGAATCTTCAGGTTTATATATAGAAACATTGGTTGCGTTATGAATAACATTTTTCTATTTTTGACGTTTAATAATTAATTGTCGGTCTGTTTGATTCTACCCCTATATGTTGCTGAAAAGGATGAGAATAGATAGACATAGACTCTCTCATATATCTCTGTGTGTGTGTGTGTGAAAGTTATCAAAATATTAATAATAGTGTTAATTTTAATGAAATTTAACTCTTGAGCTAGTATGATTAGCCTTATTGTTTATCATGCAATAAAGGGATGAGTAAGCTTCGAGGGAAACCCTTGATCAATGGGGGGAAAAAAAAAGAAGATGAGTACGAATGAGCACAGCTTTCTAGCTTTTAGATGAAATATAGATAATTATGGTGTGATGCGAATTATATATATGCCAATTTATTAATTTATTAATAATGCAAAATTAGCATTAGAATTTTTTGTCCATGCAATGATAAAAAACAATATTAGATTTTTTGTTGACCGAGTGTTTAATTATATGTTTTTGGATTTCCACACTTAATAATCTAGATAACAATATTTGAAAATATAAAAGTGCAGTGTCTCATTTCCCTTTAGTAAGTGATGAAAATTGGGACGGGTGATTAATTAGAGTAAAACGTATGTTCTTATTATTTTAGTAGGGGTTTTTCCTTTGATTTTATATGTTTACCAAGAAGCTACCCCAATATTAGGAAGCTAGATTGGATTCTAATTAATTGAAGTCAAGTATACTAACAAGGGTCCTCATATAAGCAACAGGATCTGAACTCACGACTTGACTTTATGAGTTATGATTTAACTCCTTAGCCACTAGACCAATTTTGTTGGTAGTTATAGTTATACATAATTATAATCTTGAAAAGTGCACGCACTGCACAAGGTTAGATTCTATTTATTTTTGTGAAATGATATGTGTGTAAAATGTTGTTTATATTTTGTTAAAAATATGGTTTTGAAGTTTTGTGTGGTTTTAATTCAATAGAAACTTGCATAATTTATATAATTACTTATGAATATTTTTAGGGTTAAAGGCCTATTTTGTTCTGAAAGTTGACAAGGTGGGACAATTTTGCCCACCTTATCAACTTCTCGGACAAAATAGCCTTTTAATCCATTGTTTTATCAGCAAACATAACCAATTAGTACCCTTCGAATATACACGTTTCTCTTGTAAAAAAAAAAAAATGCGTCTCTAGATGTGGCTCTATCTATGTACGTATAGTCTTTCCATTTTATTCATAAAACTATCGACACCCAGTTTGTAAATATATAAATTTCTTAATTTTTCATTATTAAATTGCCACACAAAATATTTTAGAAAAAACATATACACTATGAATCATGACAATAAAACATGATCCATATGATTTTCATATCGATAACAAGTCAGTATGGATACACACAAATTAATTCTTTCAGCCATATGATTATTAACTATTAATATAAATTATAATATTTGAAAAGCTGTAATATTTAAAACAACAACAACAGTATAATATGGCTTTAAAAGAATAACCGAATCTGGAATTATCCATAATATTCTAGCTTCACCTAAACAACACAGCTACTCTAACTACAAACATGTGTTTAAATAATATATCAAACTATGACAACAAATATTGGTCCAGTTAGTAAGAAGTTGATTTATAACTATAAGATTGTAACATTAAATCTTGCTACCAATGCGATGACTTTGTTACTGGGTAATTTATGAGTACCTTTATAACCTCTTTTTAAGCCCAAACATAGGCCATGACTCTGGTCTAAGCGAGCCCTCATAACCCAACTCACAAATTTTTTTAACAAAAAATAATATATTAAATTAAGAGTCATGGGACTTGATAAGAATCAATAATAATCCTCATAAAACAATATTCCAATGATAAAAATACATTTTTTTAATAAAAATGAAATTGAATGGAGATAATGATATTAACAATTTGATAAATTTTGTAACAAACCTAAAATGTTTGAAGCATTGTATGAAAAACTAGACTGGACCGGTTGGGTTAGACCAAAAACCTGCGACCTAGCCACTTTTCCGGTCCGGTCAAGACCTAACTCGGGAAAAAATGAACCCAGAGTGAACCAGATAACTCGGGGTGATTCGGACGTAACCCGCACATCCCGCTGGGTTGGGCGGGTTACCAAGCTGTTTTCTTAGGCAGCCAGACTCAAAGAACGATGGTGTTTTATAAGTTTTACTAGATCTAAAAATAGCAAAAATGCAAAGCCAGCAAAAAAATGAAGAAGGGGAGCAAAAGAAAAGAGGCGTGACGAATAACGATGAAGATGAAGAAGAACCACAAAGAAAAATGGGGAAAAACTAGTAAGATGTTCTTCATTCTTTATAGTCAAATGCATGCTCTCTGTTTCTGGCTTCTTGGTTTCTTAAAACCATATGCGTGATAGAGCTTGAGGTCCTGGGAAACTGAAAGAATTGAATTTGAGCTGGTAGTGATTGTATCATGGACGTTCGTTTTAAACGAAGGGCTATGATCTCTTTTGAAAAGAAGATGATTATAGTTAAGTCACATCCTCCGTCTCGTGCTTTCCAACACGATTTCTTTTACACGTTTATGCACTGCTCCTCATGCCTCATGATGCGATGCCGCCATTAGAAATTAAAAGCTTATTAATATTATTATATTACCCCATCGCCTATCTGCCTATGTCGATTGCTATGGGTTTAAATCAAGGTTATTAAACCGGAACCAGTCAGTGAATCGGTCGGGATACTGGGTCAAGGGTCAGTGGGTCAGACCGGAGTCAAACTGGAGCTAACCCGGGACCAAACCAGTGAGAGAGTGAAAATTTTAAGTTTATTAATATGAAATTATAAAGAAATTTTTAATAAAATATTTTTTTTAAAAAAAATTAAAAAAAAATACTGAACCGGTCTGGTTCATGAACCGGACCGGTTTTTTCACCGGGTCACCTGTTCCCGGGCCGGACCGGCCGGTCCGGTCCGGGTTTAATAACCATGGTTTAAATTATAATTATAAAGTATAAATTAAAAGCTTATTATATGGAGCTTAATTGTTTTTAAATTATAAATTGTAAATGATTATTTATATATCTTTATAAGTATATTTTTGTATTTTATATTTTAATACTTTAAATTTTTTATGCAATGCATTAAATTTTATTCCTATTATCTTAGAAGAATATTTTACTCCCAATATCTAGGATCAATTTATTCATTTTCTTATAGGATATAGTCCAATTGGGAGCATATATTGGCTGTAAAAAAACAGAAAAAGAAAGAAAGAAATGGAGCATATTGAATCTTTTATTCAATATTATTTTTATAATGGTCAGATATAATTATTTTATACATATTAATTAAATTATATTATTTTAATTATGGCCCGTCTAACTATGGGTTGAATCCCGTTTTGACCCATTAAGCCTAGACCTAGTACCTTGACCGGTTCAATATCCGGTCTGGTTCTTAATACCTTGGTTTGAAGTTAGTGCACTAGTTTGGAAGGTTCATGCATGAGGTCTAATTATTTTGGGATAATACAGCTCATCAGTTTCTTCCTATATATATAGAGCTGGTTTGGTATGAAGGGAGGGCAGGGGAGGGAAAGTGAGTGAAGGGAAAAAAATTTAGAGTTAGATTTGAGAAAAAGAAAAAAAATGGGGTTAAAACTTTTTAGTTTATTTTTCTTAATATTTTATCTTATATATTATCTTTATTAGAATTTAGTAATCTCACTTCTCCAGTTTTTATTTTAATTAAATTTGACTCCTCGGCATAATAATTTGATTAGGGTGGTTGTTTATCATCCGATGAAGAGAAGAGTACAAAAGAGATGAATACGAGCATGGAGCCATGGACTTGACTTCTCTCTTACTATACTCTACCATTCCCATCCACTTCATCTTTATCATTAAAATATAAACTCTCCAAATTTAATGTTTAATAAAATTACTAATAAAATGTTAAGTTATAAAAAAATTTAAACTGATAAATTTTAATTATGATATTTTAAGGATGCAACAAAAAATATTTAACATGATAATTTTATAAAATATTAAATTAGGTCTGTTCAAATTTCAGTCTAATAATAGTGATGGGTAATGGAGAAGAAGTAGATGGGAATGGTAAAGGAAAGAAACCAAGTCCGTATGAGCATGGTTGTATTTTAGATGATATTTAGATATGATATATGGATGATTTAGAATTTAATTTTATATCGTACAGTTTATTTATAATACAAAATTATCTTTTTATTATAAAATTAAGGGAAATATGATAAGAGAAAGAGAGAATATGAGAGCAATAGAGAATAATTCTTATTCACTATCGATGTATATCAAATACATGGTACGTATATGCCCTATATTTACAGGCACAATTTTACAATAATATAATCAAATACATTAATATTAATGATAATAAAGGACAATAGAGATAATGAGAGAATTTATGAGATAATGGGAAGATATGGACATCCACACAAATATTTTTTTGATAACACATTTGAATTTTTTTTGTCCATGCAATGATCAACACCGAGATTGTAGTTTTTTTTTCACCATGTGTTTAATTCTATATTTTTGGGTTGTCACAATTAATAATTTAGAGATAACAATATGGGAAAACATAAAAGTGTCTCATTTACTTGCAGTAGTAAGTAATGAAAATTGGATTAACATAGAGTTAGTCTAATAGTGTAAGGCATCGCTAGATCCTTTGGGGATTCGAGTTTGAACCCCAGAAGAGATCTTTTTGTTGAAAGGGGTAATCAGGAACCCCGAACTGAATATCAAATGATAATATTACCAAAAAAAATTCGTAATGAAAATTGGGAGGGATAAATAATTAGTGTTAAAAGTAAATAGCATTGCATGTCCATTTTTCGGAGTCTAAAATGAGAAGAATTGTTCCCACTTTAAGAATAGTGAGACTTATTAATTTTTTCTATTTTATATTAACATATTGATATGTTATTGTGAATTGTTTTGTTTATTAAATATTGTTGAAATATATTAGTCTACTCTTAGTGGATTAGGATTCAAGCTCAAATCAAGAGGGGCTATTGTGCGGATATGGAGAGATATATGGATTCATAAAAAGAGATATTCTTTTATTGTTTAAAGGTTATGTCTATTACTATATAACCGTATGGTTAAGAGTTATATGTTGGTAATTAATGAATTATGAATGTTGAATTATTAATGAATTTAATTTCAATTATTTGTATTTAAAATACATTCAAGTCAAATCATTGTCATTTTTTATATTTTAATTATTTAATTATACAATGTTAATACCTATTTATTAATAAAAATAAACTTTTATAAGTTTATGATTTAAATTCATGATATGAGTATACGTACTTGGCACGAATTTACTTAAACTCGTGGGTTTAATAATTTTAAATAAAATGTGCAAAGAACAACAAAATATAAGTGGAGAGATTGTAAATGATATTTATACACAATGAATTGATACATTGCAGATGTACCTCTTAGAATATTAAACATCTTTTTAAATAAAAAATCATAACCATATATTATATTCATGAATTTTATATATTCACGGACCAATGCAAAGTTCATGATTTTTAAGGAGATAACTTTTCAAAACACATATTCTTTGGATGCACTCTGATACATCTAGCCACAATATTTACGACACACGACTATACACATAATTTCCTTTCCGCTCTTAAACTTTTAATTCCCTCTCTCTCTTATTCTTTCTCGCTTTTATTACCCACATGGCAGCAGTTACAGAGCCACATGGCTCCCTATTTATACAATTATACCCCTTTCATGCACTCTCAATCCTCACTCAACTCTCTCTCTCTCTCTCTCTGAACGACCTTCTTAGCCTTCTTCTTCTTCTTCCTCTATTTCTGTGTTGTTACTTCTGCAACACCATGGTGGATCTATCTGGCTCCTCAATGACCAAGTTCATGCTCCCAAACTCATGCATGCCCAGCAACACAACCAGTTTGCTCAATGAAATTCCAGAAATCGACCTCTCTGATCCTCAGGCCAAGACCCTCATCGTCAAAGCCAGCCAAGAGTTTGGTTTCTTCAAGCTCGTCAACCATGGCATCTCAATGGACCTCATCGCCGACCTCGAAGCCCAGGCTCTGAATTTCTTCGCTCTTCCTCAGTATCACAAAGACAGAGCAGGCCCTCCCGACCCCTTTGGCTATGGCAGCAAGAATATCGGCCCCAACGGCGATGTCGGTTGGATCGAGTATCTTCTTTTCAATCTCAACCCTGAAGTTGTCTCTCCCAAATCTCTCTCCATTTTCCAGGAAAACCCAGAAACTTTCTGGTAAAAAAAGATTCCCCTGTTTCTCTCTTTCTTCATCACGTCCAGATTTATCTTAAAAATTTTTGCTTAAAAATAATGCTACTTTTAAGTATTTCAGGTTTAATGTTACCTAGATATTTTAAAATGTACGAGTTTTGCCCCATACCGTTAACAATTAATTTTTTAATAATAAGGGATAATATTACTCTATTTAAACACTTACAGTATAATATTAAACTTAAAAAAAAATATTTGGAATAAAATTGCTCTTTAGTAGCATAAATTTGCACCTTAACACTTTTTTAGATAAAACCTCACAAGATTGTGAAATTTTCCAGGTGTGCTGTGGAGGAATACATATCTACAATGAAGAAACTGAGCTGTCAAGTGCTGGAATTAATGGCGGAAGGGCTGGGGATAGAAGAGAAGAACACGTTCAACAAGCTTCTGAGAGATGAAAAAAGTGACTGTGTCTTCAGGCTGAACTATTATCCGCCATGCGAGGACGTTGAAGAACAGCTGATAGGTTTTGGAGAACACACAGACCCACAGATGATCTCTGTTCTGAGATCAAACAACACTTCTGGTCTTCAAATCTGCCTGAAAGATGACACCTGGCTTTCAGTTCCACCCGATAACACTTCCTTCTTCGTCAATGTCGGCGACACCCTCCAGGTACCTACCAATTGTTAGCTAACTTTCCCTTCTTTGTCATTCTCTTTCTAGTGATGGACAATGTAACTCACACATATGTATGTATGTATGCTTATATATGAAGATGATGACGAATGGGAGATTTAAGAGCGTGAAACACAGGGTGGTATCAGGCACAAGCAAGTCGAGGTTGTCGATGATATATTTTTCAGGAATAGCTTTCAATGAAATGATAAGGCCTTTGCCTTGTATTATGACCAACCAAGAGCAGAGCTTGTACAAGGAACTCACATGGTTCGAGTTCAAGAATACCTCTTTCAAACACAGGGTTTCCAATAATAGGATTGCTCTCTTCCTCAAATCTCCACCTTCCCATATTAATTAACTTCCCATATATAGAGAGAGAGAGCTAGTTTGAGTGAATGCGTTAATGTACTGAACTACTTATGGGTGTGAGGAATAGGTTGTTGGGTTACTATCTTATGCGTCGTTTTTATTGTTATCTTTGTTATATCTTTTAATTTCTTTCTCGCAGTGAATCATATGTGTAATGGTGACAATATCTTTCTCTGTGATGAATGCAAATCTCTCTAGCGTTATTATTATATTATTGCAATGTCTTTTTATTAATTAGTATTTAATTTGATACATGCAATTAGTGTTGTGTTGGTGTTTCTAGTTTCAACTTTTTTTTAATGGGTCTCGTTAATTTCTTAACTGAAGTGGTTATTCCCACAAAAATAAATATAATTACTTGCATTTTATGCTGTCATTTGTTCTATATCAAGTCAAATATACAACTTTGTTTTTGTTGGGGACAAAAATAATACAGCTTTGTTTGGCGCTGCTGATGTGCACTATAACCTTGGCCAGGATGAACAGGGAACAAATACAAGTAGAGTTTGATATTTTTTTTTTTTTATGTTTTTTATGTTACCTCCCAGTATTTTTCTTTTGGGGAAAAAATATTTTTACACGTATGGATGCGATAGTTTTCTTTAAAATATTATATGTATTAACAATAAAAGTATAGCAATTAACAACTTATTTTAGTAGAAAATCACTGATTTTGAATTTTAAATTGAAGTGGTATTTTCCTGCATTTTTTCCTATTATTAAAACAGGAATTTTGACCCTTAAAAACATGATGAGATTTAAATGACTCATTTCCAAAAATACATTTTCTTTTCCACTCTATCATCCATCTCATTTCAACTTTTTGAAGCATAATTTTAGGAAAATTAAGTTTTTTACGCTTATTAACCACTCTCGACCAAATTCTTTCATCTATAAACAACAAGTTAATAAGTTTTTATTTATAGCATAGATAAAAAGAGAATCTTCGGGTACAATGTAGAGCATAACTGATAAATTATACTGCAAAAATAGTATTAAATTTTGTTGGTGACCTTTTAATAAAATAATGATAACATGATTCGAAGAATTATTAATTTTTGAGTTGAGTCTATGTATTTGATTATGAGTATGTAGATGAAAATACATAAATACGATATATATACAAAATAAATATATGGGTCTCTTTTCTTATTTTCAAAAATTTTTTATGATAGAAACTAAGAATAAATCATAAGTTGTTTATGTTCTTCTCTATTATCATTGACTATGGTAGTATTGTTGACCATTATTAACTACAGCTAATCATAGTTGACCACTGCCAACTGTTGGCCACTTCGTGCTCAAAATCTAAGTTGAGATTTCAAAACAAAATTTTTCTAATATATTCATTGATTTCTCATCAATAATCAAACTTATTCTAAAAAATAGTTACAAAAAACTATTTTTAAAATGTTAAACAGCATCAAACAAGCTTATAATCTTATACTTTATAGTTTGTTCATACTTCTCTCCCAACCAACATTAAAAGCTTTTCCTGCAATAGGGTAGGACCAAAGTAAACTCATATCTTCTATAATTCGTACGTTTAAGATTGAAGTGTGGGAGTAGTATTAATAATTATTTATTTATAATATAACTTGTTATTAACTTTATATTTTATATTTTAAAAAAATAAATTTATTATGTTAGCATTGGGATAGGGATAAGAAGATATATTTATAACTTTTGAAGTAGTCTCCGTCCTAAAAAAATGGAAGATTCTTGGAGACAGTGAGCGGGAGGGAAATGTACTTGAGTTTAGTGGAATGTATGTAGTCCCAAGGGTCAAGTAGCTATCATGGGGGTAAATCCTCACGATTGATGCTATAGTCCAAATAAAACTATTATATATCACCAAAGAACGACAGACCAAAAAAAAAAAAAAATACAAGAAGAATGTTTAACTGTTTAATGCTTTAATTTTTTCACCCTTAAATTTTCAATTTTTCCTTATATATTTGAATTCATTAGCCAGAATCAAAACACGTTTGTGGTTGCCCATCCAAAATGCATATCATTATATTCTTCAATGTTCTCGACGTGCCTTACCAATTCAGCTTCTCTTCATTCCAACTGTTTGTCCGAATTTGTGCCTCCAATGCACCCAGATCTTGTTTAAATTAGATGGGCATGCAATTTAGATAATCTAACTTGGTTTTCTTGCATACAAATCATTCCACATAGAAATGTATATATTCCCAACTACTACCTTTGGTCCTTAATATAAATAAGATGTTGTCCTTATTAACTACTACCTACAGGCAAGATTTTATATTAAGGATTGGAGTTTGTATTATTATTGTACAATGTGTGCTTTAAATAGCTCATCTAAATAAGATGATGAGTGATTTGGATTTTGTTGATCTGTATATTTGCGATTCATTTGTCTCCTTCCTTCTTTGTTATGCAAATCCCTTGCTATTTTCTCTCTAAATTAAACTTGTTTGGTTAAATAAAAGTCTACCAAGGTCTTTCTTCAAATCCTCCTTATTTTTCTACATCTTCATCGTGATAGACTCGTACTCTATGTTTGGATGGAGAGAAAATTAGGGGGAAAGAAAACTGAGAGAGAAAACTCCAAAAAATAGTACATTTTTACCATTTATAGAAGTTTTCCTTCCTTGTATTTCCCCCTATTTCCCCCTCACTTTTCTCTCCATCTAAACATAATATTAATTTCAATTAGTCATACAAAATAACTAGCCTTAGAGCAATAGTAAGGTTATTATCATATGACTTGAATTATGTAACATCCCAAATTTTATTCACCAATATGCCTTGTAATTATTTGAAATATTCAACGAAATGGAATGGTGAAGATTCTTGATCTTGCAATTTAAGGAGCTAGTAAATTTCCATTTTCATGAGAATTGGGTTAGAACAAGTTATGAAATTAATTTTGGGGTATTCCAAAAAGCCCAATATTAAAACCCAAAATGGAATAATCAAAGAGCAAAATATTTGGGAAAAATTCCAAAAAACTACATTGAAAAATAGAAAAGTACAATTTAGTGCAGCGAAATTCAGAATTCCCATATCAGTGTTGTGTCAGAGCATACGAGGAATCTGGGATATGATATCTTGTCACAATGACTTTAATGCCCTTAGTGACAGGGAAAAGGGAAAAAATCAGAAGAGGGAAGGCCGAAAAACTGTCAAATGAGAAACCTAAGGGACGACGGAGAGATGACGAGAATGATGGTGTAGTGACGGTGGTCGGCGGCAATCTGGTGTCACTTGGAAGGAGGTTAACAGAGAAAGGACGAACATAGGAGGTCAGCGGCATGGTACAGTTCTGCGACCTGCAGTCTGTCGAGGGAGGTTGGAGTGTTGTTTCTGTAAAGATGTTAATGAAAGAAGTAAAGTCGTTAATGATGAATGTGGTGTTGTTAATAGTCCAGGAGGTGTTGTTTTCGAATATCCACGTTATGACTTTCCATGTAGTTCCAGCGAAAATGTTAATCAAGGATGTGGAATCGTTAATGATAACTCTGGTGTTGTTAATAGTCCAGAAGGTCTTCTTGTGAAGATGTTAATGAAGGAAGAAGAGTCGTTAATGAAGAATGTGGTGTTGTTAATAGTTGAGGGGGTGTTGTTTTCGGACATCCACATTACGACGTTCCATGTAATTCCTGCGAAGATGTCAATCAAGGATGTGGAATCGTTAATGAAGAATGTAATGTTGTAATAGTCCAGGAGGTGTTGTTTTCAGACATCCACATTACGACTTTCCAAATAGTTTCGGTGAAGATGTCAATGAAGGAAGCAGAGTCGTTAATGAAGAATGTGGTGTTGTTAATAGTCCAAGAGGTGTTATTTTTGGACATCCACATTATGACTTTCTATGTAATTCCTGCTACCAATGCGATGACTTTGTTACTGGGTAATTTATGAGTAACTTTATAACCTCTTTTTAAGCCCAAAGATAGGCCATGACTCTGGTTTAAGTGAGCCCTCATGACCCAACTCACAAATTTTTTGTAACAAAAAATAATATATTAAATTAAGAGTCATGGGACTTGGTAAGAATCAATAATAATCCTCATAAAAAAATATTTCAATGATAAAAATAAATTTTTTAATAAAAATGAAATTGAATGGAGATAATGATATTAACAATTTGATAAATTTTGTAACAAACCTAAAATGTTTGAAACATTGTATGAAAAACTAGACTGGACAGGTTGGGTTATGTTAGTGCAAGCTTTTCACCCAAGAGGGGGTGAATTGGGTGATAATAAAAATTTATGATAAGACAAATAAAACTGAAAACCAATATGGAGAAGATTAAAGTGTTAGGAAAATTTCACCGAGGTATACGCCAGGAGTTATACTGGTTCGGTCTAATTCACAATGACCTACGTCCAGTTCACAGACAGAATCTGTGCCTTCACTATACTTGCCAAGATTCAATGGGTTCTTGGCACCTCGTACACAGCGATCTATTCCTTACTTTGAATACTCACTCCCCATTACACCACGTAAAGTGATGCCCAACTTAAGGTCCCACAACCTTAAGATATCTCTCAAACAAGTGTATTAAATCAATGAATGTTCTCTCTTATAGAGTTGGTAATGTAAACACTGAAGCATATTAAAACAAAAGAGTAAGAGCTCAGAAAATGAATATTCATCAGTTCGGTAGTTCAATGTCTTAACTCCTGATTTGAATGCTTTTGCTGTTTGTAGTTGGAGAGATTTTAATGACCGTTAGAGGCATTCTGTTTTCCCGTTACTCACTGAGCATTACTTGGAACATTCTTTATGTTATTTGGATATAGCCGTTGAGGTAAAGAGTGTTAGATCTCTCATGTTTTGATGATAACAAAGGATAGTATAGATTTGATAAACAAATAAGTTTGAACAAAGTAATAACAGGGGAAAATCATCACTTGAAGTAAGCTTTGGAGTAATGAAGAAAGACCAAGAGAAAAAGCTGAGAAACTTCATCAGTGGCAAGTTTTCTAAAGGGTTACTCGAGTAAGTACTCGAGTAATGAGACAAAAACTTGAAGTAACCAGGTCAACCTTCAAGTAACCTGCCAACGTTACTCGAGTAAGAAGGTAAATCACTGGCAGTTGCTCTCGGCCTGTAATACCCCGAATTTTGAAACTTGAGGCTAGAGAATAAGCCTGAGATAAGTGGACTGCTAAGCCCCTGTTTAGCAAGATCCTAAATTGTGATTAAGAGATAATGACTCCAAAAGTGGATGTGGTTAGTGATAAATAACCCTTTTGGAGAATTTGATGTGATTTGAGTTCCGGATATGATTCGTATGTGCTGTGAGCAACGCCGAAACCCTGTATTTAAGTTCAATTATGGATTAACCTCTAAATTGACTTAAAATAGAGGGAGGGCGCATAATGTGGTGATATGGAAAGATATGAAGTGTTTGGTGGTGATTCAGGAGGAATTGCCATAATCAGGGGCAAAACGGTAAATTTACCGACTGACTGGTTAGTTACCGATGAGAACACTCCTTAGTAATCAAGATCAATGGCTAGGATTGAAAGAACAAGAGGTGGAATCCTATGCATACAAGTTTATATGAAATCATAGTAGGAAGTATAGGATGGTGCCAAGTGGCAAAACAAGGACCTTTGGATTAAAGTTAAGCTTTCTAATCATTTTTTCTCTTCTCTCCACTTCTAAATGTCGGCCAAGTGACTTAGCTCATCTTAAAATAAGACTTTCTTCATCATTTTCCAGCAGCTCACTTTATCTCTCTTCTCCACCATTGACGTCCAAGTTGAGCAAGAAAGAGGAAGAAGAAAACCTAAGGTTAGTGCCCTAAATGACCATGAATGCCTAATTCATCTTCACTAATATTATTCATGAGGTTGAGGGCTATATTCCTATGGTTTCAGAATTTTGATTGGTGAAGTTTGAGAACTTGTGGAAATTTGGAAATTGGAGAGTTGAAGAATTGGCTTTAGGAAGAAGAAGAGGTAAGAATTAAAAGCATTTTGGTATAGTTGTTGCAATCATTGGTTGAGTATTGGGAATTTATGAATTTGCCCTGATTTTGTGCAATTTTGAATGGTATGAATTGGCTTATGTGTTGTGTAGAATTTGGTCTTTTGTTGAATATTTTGGCTGTTGGAATTGATTTGGGAATCATTTGGGATCAAATGTAAAAATTTGGAAAATCTGTCCAGTGTGAGTTTGTTCTGGACAGTCAGATGGCGTGGACGTTTTGACTGGGCAAATGATGTTGGAAAATTATAAAAATTTCCAGTCTTAAAGTTCACATCTCAAGCTTCAAATGGACATAAATTTTGTGTCATTTCGCTTTGTGAGCTGGGAGTTTGAACTGACCAAAGTTTGGCATCCAAACTGGACCCTGTTTTGGCAAGTCTGTTCTGGACAGTTAGATGACGTGGACGTTTTGACTGGGCAAATGATGTTTGAAAATTATGAAACTTTCCAGTCTTAAAGTTCCCATCTCAAGCTTCAAAATGGACATAAATTTTGTGTCATATCGCTTTTTGAGCTGGGAGTCCAAACTGACCAAAGTTTGGTATCCAAACTGGACTCTATTTTGGCACAACGTTAGAGTTTTGGTAAATCTGGACTTTTGTGGTGATTTCTAGTAATGGCCAATATTTTTCCTAGAAAGAGGACTTAAATAGCTTTCATTTGGCTTTGGAATCACCTTATTTCGATTTTTCCTGAATTAGTTATGATATTTGGAAGTTCAGCCAAGAAACTGGATTTTTTGGGCCGCAGCCAACCCCCATTTTCAGCATTTTGAGATTTTGAAAGGGTTCAGTATTCGTTTGGTTCGCGAGTAAGCGGAGCTGGAGCATACGTGGAAAGAAAAGTGTAGGGAACTTACCTCTCCTGCATGTATTGATATTTGTGTTTGTGTATTGATGCATGTTATTGCTTTGCTTGATTATGTGAAACATATATGAATGATTGAAGCTCTGTTTCTATTTATGCTATGGCCATGAGTATGTTGTTGAAACATTGAGCATGCGAATATATCATTATGTGAACATGAGTTATTGTGATGCAAGCATGTCATGCATTAAACACTATCTTGCATGCATATTGATATCTGTTTCCTACTGGGATTCTCTAGAATCTCACCCTCCCCTACCAACATTTTAGACAGGTCAATTGGCTCAAGGAAGGAGCAAGTGACTAGGGGCGGCGAGAATCCCTTATGGGTATTTGTATTTGGTAGTTGGTTATCGTTATATGCTGGGATAATTGTATATGTTCGAATGATAGTTGGGATGTATATTTGGATATTGTATTTGTATATTGGATGAGTATTAAGTATGCATGTATGGAGTTGAGATTTGTGTAATCCCTGTTTGAGGAATTATAAAAGGGCGAATGTGCCCTATGAATTCTATGTAAAGGTATGAACCTAGAAGTTGCCGGGAAGTTATTGTTGTACACTCTGATATTTTTATAAATGTGATATTCCGCGTAATGTAATTGTATTCGAAATTGAATATGAGACCAAGTAAATTATATTTCGAAAGTTATCTGTGAAAACCCTGTCGTGAAGATGGGATTTTAAATAAGTTTTGTTTCCTATTGGTCTCTATTTCATTTTAATTGAGTATTTCGGATATAATTACGGAAGGGGGTTACACGGCCTGCCAACGTTACTCGAGTAGCTACTCGAGTAACTAGGTAAATCACTGGCAGTTGCTCTCGGCCTGCCAACGTTACTCGAGTAAGTACTCGAGTAACCATGTCAAAGACTTCCAGTTACTCTCGGCATTTTCAACCCTGCCAATGATACTCGAGTTACTCTATTTCAAGAAATGTGTTGCTCTCGGCATTCTTAACCCTGCCAATGTTACTCGAGGAGCTACTCGAGTAACTCACTGTGGTAAGCAAAACCTGAAGGTATTACTCGAATAACATAAAATGCTTTTCTCACACTTCACTTCAAGTCACTACTCGAGTATGCAGAGTTATTTAGAAGAAAAACTTCAAGTCACTACTCGAGAATGCAGAGTTAGTTGGAAAAGAACTTCAAGTCATTACCCGAGTAAGTTATGCAGAAAATTTATGTTTACTCAAGTAAGCACTCGAGTAACAAGGTAATCAAACTTGAATTGCTCTCAGCCTTGAAATCCTGCCAATATTACTGGAGTAAAGCATCGAGTAACCAAAAGTTTGTTTGCAAGTTTACTCGAGGTGATACTCGAGTAACCTATGAAGAAAAATGTGCCATACTCGAGTAAGTACCCGAGTAAACAGGTATTTTTAAAGGTTTGAAATTGTGTTTACTCTATACACTACCCGAGTAATGTAATGTTCATTTGTTAACTTGTAGTTTGTCAATATTTTCACGATGATACTCGAGTAAGTACTCGAGTAAACTTAAATGAATACTCGAGTAACTACTCGAGTATGCAAGTTCAAATTTTGAGAATTTATTCCAACGTTCATTGATTTGTTTCCTATATGATTAACCTTTCATTGTATTAGTATTCTTAGCATATCCACAGATAAACAATGAAGAGATCTTACCAAATAAGGAAAGTCAAATGCAACTTTCAAATGCCACCTACCGCCACCTACCGCAAACGGATATTTTTCAAATACTGGAAAAGTCAATAGTGGCTGCGCACTCTCTAACGGACATGAAGAAAAACGTTCCAATAATCATTACCAACACATCTATATACATGGGAACATCAAAACAGAGAAAAGAGAAAAAAAAAGAACACACACGAACGCATTATCAAGCTCATTACTCTGTTTTACATTATACTTGTAATTCTATGCTTCAGTGATTCTTATTCACTCTATGAGAGAGATATTTCATTCAAACTCAATATTTGTTATTGAGGTAACTTAAGGTTGTGGAACCTTGAATTGGGATTGGATTACAACTTGTAAGGGGGAGCGAGTGTCCAGGTGAAGGAACTTGCTTGTACTGAGGTGCCAAGAACCCACTGAATCTTGGAAGTTATAGTGAAACTCTCAGAGAAGCTCTGAGGACTGGACGTAGGTCAAAGTGGTTGTGGCCGAACCAGTATAACTCTCGGTGTACACTTCGGTGATATTTCTCCTTACTCTTTATTGCTTTATATTCACCGTCAAGTTTTTATATTCGCAACGAAATTTTAGTATCACCCAATTCACCCCCCACTCTTGGGTGAAACGCTTGCTCTAACAAAGAGAATGCATTGGTAGAGACTCAGAGAGCATTTAATGTCTCTGACACAGTATAGCTGCTTTTCTTGAAATTAAGATATCTAAAGTGTTAAACTCCTGAAACTTGCTTTGAGAACGTTAATCATGAGAGAAAATGATAATGAACAAGATTAATGAAAGTACACAATGATCTTGTGAAATTGTAGACTTAGATTAGATGCTCTGTTTTATATGAAGAACAAGTATTCGAATACTATCATCATTATCAGGATAATTTGACTCTTTTCAGATAACACATTATTCGAATACCTTCTTCTTTATTCGGATAATATTTGAGATTTTACACTAAGACTATTCAAATAGTTGATATACCTATTCGAATAGTGATCTCTTGAATATAAGAAGGATTATCCTGATACTTTAGCGATTATTCTAATACTTGCTTCTAATTTGATCAAGAAATAATTTCCTTTCAGCTTTCTATATTATTCGAATAGTTTTCTTGCTATTCGAATAATTTCTCATCTTAATCTCATAGTCTTAGTTTTGAAATGCTATTCGAATATTAATAACACTATTCGAATAGTGTCTTTACTATTCGAACAGTCTTCATGTTATTCGAATAACAAATGTGAAAAACCTTTGAACGTACAAAGTAATATTCTGATAATGATTATACTATTCGAGTAGTTATACTATTATCCGGATAATGCATTTGAAACTCACATTGGGAAATATAAGCACTAATCGAATAACGTGCAAGCTATTCAAATATTTTTAGTTCAGAAAAACTTTCAACTGTTATATTAGTTCATACTATTCGAATAGTCAAGGACTATTCGAATAATACAACTATTTATCAATGTATCATTATTCGAATAGCGTATGCATTATCATGATAACTATCTGTCTATCCGAATAGTCTAAGAGTTATCAGAATATCAGCTAATGAAAACTGAGTAACAGTATTCGAATAGTAAGTATACTATTCGAATACTTTCTTAGCAAAAACTTGTGAATGAAAATGCAGAGACAAATTAAACTAAACTTAGGTTTGTTATCATCAAAACTCTGAATCTAACATTCTCCCCCTTTTGATGATGACAAAACTAAGTGATATAAATCAGAATGCAGATGACTGGCAAGAATAGAGATATATATATATATATATATTAAAGCAAAGGTCTCAGGTTCAATAAACTAGACAACATAAGTGAAGATAAACAATCTAAACACACTAAATATTTAGGAAACTAAATATCTCAAAAGCTCTGATAAAATTTGATGGATGAAACAACAAGGTTGAGAAGGTTATTGTGTCTGACCACATTGTTGATTCTTTATGTTGTCTGGTGACTGGTTAGTTATGAAGAGGGTGATGGCTGAGAACTATTCTCCCCCTTTTTGTCATTATCAGAAAGATTGGGGGGAAGAGGGAGCGAAAAGTCAGAAGGAGGAGGAACATCTCTGGTAGGAGCAGGAGAGGGAGTGGAGGTGGAGGGCAAGATGTGTTAAGAGGAAGTATGAAATTGGTTTGATAAAGGAATAATGGTAAGTGAGGGGGAAGTAGGAAGAATATTAGTAGGTGTGATAGCAGAGACGGATGGAGAAGAAATGGGGCAAGGTTGGTTGGATGATTCAGGTTAGGGAGTGTTTTCAGGATTAGACACTTCTTGAGTCTCACCAGAGGAGCTAGAGAGAGGTTGAGGTGTTGGTTGAGGAGAGGAAGCAGGCTGGATCTCTGGCTCCACAGTGATATGAACAGGGGTAGAGGTGGAGGTTTCCTGAATAGTATAGAGAACATTGGAAGGTTCAGGAAGTAGAGGAGAGGTGGTTGGAGGTGGTTGAGATGGAGGAGCAGAAGGTATATCAGTGTATGGAGGGATGATAAGAGTAGGAGCCCTGGCAAGAGGAGAGCCAGTCATACTGGTCTCTAAACAGTTAAGTTTATGCCTGATGTCACAAAGTTGCTGAAGATAATTGGCCTGAAGATTGTAGAGAGACTTGAAGTTCTCATTGACTGCCCTGATGATGCCTTGAATTTGATTCTGAAGATCTTCTCTTAATTTTTGATTGGACCTCATGAGTTGGTCAACCATAGGTTTGAGAGCTTCCTGAATGTGAAGTTGAATAGAGGTACCAAGGAAAGAAGGAGAGGAAGAAGCTGCTCTAGAGGAATGAGCTTCATCTGCCTTAGAAGTCTCAGCCTCCACTCTCTGTCTTTTGGATTAGGGTTCCTCAGGGACATCCAATGGCAAGGGAATTTTCATCTTTTTAATTTGAGTCTTGCCAAATCTGACCATTCTCTCTTGTTCTCCATCTAGGTACCAGATGTTATTCATTTTGAGGAATAAGGAGACAAGTTGAGGAAAAGGAGCAGGAGTAGTTTTGTTGGATCCCATTCTGTATCTTTCAATTTCTTGGTATATGAATTGCCCAACATTTAGCTTCACTTTAGACAATAGGCAAGCCAAAAAGTGGAAGTCTCTATATGAGAAGAAGTTGAAATTCTGGAATTTGTTGACGATAGCTCTTGTATAGATATACCATAGAATTCTTTGTTCATTATTGAGACACATTGAAGAGAACTTCTTTGCTTGTCTTATTGGCTTAATAATCTGATGAATATGTTCACTAGAGTACTTAGGAATTACATCAAACTCATCTTCATCATATCCTAGGTAAGTGTTGATGATAGAGGGAGATAATTGCATTTTCTGACCTCTCACTGTAGATTTCAATCTCTCCTCAACTAGTTCCTTTTTATTTCCTTTGATTTTGAAAGAGTATAAATTAGAATAAAAGGCCCTTACCACAGAGGGACTATAGGATAAATCAATCTGAAACCACCTCTGGTAATGTTCTAAGTACTCATACAAGTTGAAACCAAGGTTGTCTCTTAAATAGGAAAGGCCCACATGAATAACAGGGCACATAGGACGGGAAGAGAATAGATCTCTGTACCTCTTTTTCTCCTCAGGTTGAAGAAGAGCTCCATTATTGAAATCTGTAGGGGGTCCAGCTCTTTCTTCCTCTATTAAACTTCGTAATCCTTCAGGCATACTTATCTGAGATTGTACTTGAGGAGTCTTGTTAGGCCCAGCTTCAACATTTTGCATAATGTTTTTGACAACATTCCTCACTGTTTGATCCAGGCTGTCACTCTCGATAGAAGAATCATTGGAAGATGCACTTGCAGTGTCTTTGTCCTTAGTGGTTGCAGTAGCTTTAGATACAGACCTAGTCTCCATTGGCTCTCTGATAACAACTCCTTGAGCTCGAGAAGACCCCTTGAATGAAGTATCAGCTACCTTGGGTTTGAATTTCTTTGGAGTTTTCTGAGTTGAAGTCTTCTTCGGGGATGATTTTGGAGGAGGAGTAACTTCTCCTTTCTCAATATTAGCTCTCTTTGTTCTCACTCTGGGTTTACTGAGGTATGTCGAAGGTTTAGGTTTTATGGTAAACTGTGAATTTTTGGAGATTTGGAGGAGGAAATGGTGAGATTTTTAGAGGGTTTTGATCGCAAGAGAGAGTCGAAGAAGATTGGAAGAGTTTGAATGTGGAGAGAAATGGAGTGGTAATCGAATAATGATCAAAGATTGAGCTTAGTTCCCTTATATTTAGGTCTATTTTTATTCGGATAATTACATGTGTATTCGAATAAAGGGGGTACTATTCAAATACTCAAGAAATCATTCGAATACTAAGAGAGTAAATGAGCATACCTGTATTCGGATAGTTCTGATGGTATTCGAATATTCCTATCTCTGAAGATTGTAACTATTCGAATAGTTGTCCAAGTATTCGAATAGTCTCTATTGTCTTGTAACTTCTGATTAACTGAATAGTAAGAGTAGTATTCGGATAATTCTTCTTTGGTCAGATATTCATGTGTTTTATTTAAATAGTTTACCAGCTATTCGAATAATCCTCTGTTCCTTGCTTCTAGTTGTATTTGAATAATGACTTTGGTATTCGAATATGCTATATACCTGTGAAATATGAAAAGTGCAATCTATTCGACTACAAGTTGTCACTATTCAAATAATCAGTTGTTATCCAAAATCAATTTTATTCGAATAGAGCTTTGGTTAATCGAATACAAAAAAATAATGATACTATTCGAATAGTTTTTAGAATCTTCGATTATTTTGACAACAATAACCACTATCACTATTCGAATAGATTGAGTTGTATTCGAATAACATTTTAAATTGAAATCTCATATTTAATTGGTTACTATTTGAATAATAGATGCACTAATTGAATACTTCCAATTGAATCCTGACTTAGTATTCGAATAGTAACTTCTATTATTCGGATAGTTCCCCTTTTTAAGCTCTGAAGAAGAATAGTAATATTAGAATAATATATTGATTATTCGAATAGTTCTGTTGAAATTCTTATCTTTGGTATTCAGATAGTAGTAAGAGTATTCGAATAATGGTTTATATGTTCTAAAGTTGTATTGTTCTTCGAATATCATCTCTTTTATTCGAATAGTTCTTTTTGACAAAAGTGCTTTATTATTCGAATAGCTCTTGCTATATTCGAATAGTTTTTACAAAACTTTGCAGTATTCGAATAGTCATTTGTGTATTCGAATACTATCCTTTTGAAACCTTGATTGAGTATTCGGATACCATAATGATTATTCAAATACTCCCTCTTTTACTTATATTTCTCCTTTAGAATTTATCCTGCAAAATACATAACTAACAACTCCCATGCTTAAGTCAGTAATGTTTATCATCAAAACTTAATTAAATAAGTGAATAAAATACAGAATTTCTTACAATTCATTTGGATTTACCATTCCCAATTCCCTCCTTATGTAAAGAAACTGATCTTTTGCCAGAGGTTTGATGAAAATATCAGCTAACTGCAGATGTGTTGGAATAAATACAACTTTGACATCTTTCTTCTGGACGTGATCTCTGATAAAATGATGCCTCACATCAATATGTTTGGTTCTTGAATGCTGCACTGGATTTTTGGCCAAGCTGATGGTACTCGTATTGTCACAGCATATGGGAATTTCCTTGAGATAGATACCAAGATCTTGCAATTGCTGTTTTAGCCATAGTACTTGAGTACAGCAACTTGAGGTAGCTATATATTCAGCTTCTGTTGAGGATAATGATACTGTGTTCTGTTTCTTGCTAGCCCAAGATACCACTGCTCCTCCCAAGAATTGGCATTGTCCACTTGTACTTTTTCTATCTGTCTTATAGCCACCATGATCTGAATCTGAGTAAGCTACAAGATATTCACTTCCTCTCTTAGGGTACCATATTCCCAAATCTACAGTGTCAGTGAGATATCTGAAAATTCTTTTTACTGTTTCAGCATGAGATTCCTTGGGGCATGATTGGTATCTGGTACATATACCCACGCTGAACTGAATATCTGGTCTACTGGCTGTGAGGTAGAGTAATGACCCTATCATTCCTCGGTATTTTGTTATATTGAATTCAGGTCCTTTTACATCTGCATCAAGTAAGGCTGTTGAACTCATGGGTGTGTCAACTCCATTAGCTTGATCCATTCCATATTTCTTGAGAAGTTCTTTGAGATATTTGGACTGAGATATGAATATTCCATTCTTTCTTTGTTTGATTTGTAAACCCAGAAAGAATGTTAATTCTCCCATTATTGACATCTCAAATTCTCCTTTCATAGTGTCAGAAAACTCCTTGCACAAAGAATCATTAGTAGCTCCAAAAATAATGTCATCAACATATATTTGAACAACTAACATATCATTTTTCTTTTGTTTTATAAACAAGGTTGTGTCTACTCTTCCTCTGACAAATCCGTGATTGATGAGAAAGTTGCTTAGTCTTTCATACCAAGCTCTTGGAGCTTGTTTAAGACCATAAAGTGCTTTTCTTAGTCTATAGACACCTTCTGGATTATAAACATCTTCAAAACCAGGGGGTTGTTCAACATAGACTTCTTCTGAAATATAACCATTAAGAAAAGCACCTTTTACATCTATTTGATAAAGTTTGAATCCTTTGATACATGTAAAGGCTAAGAGTATACGTATGGCTTCCAATCTAGCCACTAGAGCATACGTTTCCTCATAATCAATTCCTTCTTCTTGATTATAACCTTTGGCTACCAATCTTGCCTTGTTTCTGACAATTATTGCGGATTCATCAGGTTTGTTCTTAAATACCCATTTAGTGCCAATGACCGGATGATCTTTAGGCCGAGGTACTAAGTCCCACACTTGATTTCTTTTAAACTGATTGAGTTCCTCCTGCATTGCTAAAACTCAATCATTGTCTGTTAGGGCTTCATCAATGCTTGAGGGTTCCAGTTCTGAAATAAAAGCTGAAAAACTAACTTCATTGAGAATACTATTTCTGGTTTTTACTCCTTCTACAACATTACCTATTACCTGGTCTATAGGATGATTTCTATTAAATCTCCAGGCTTTGGGTTGATCAGAAGAAGGAGGCTGACTCTCTTTTTCTTCAAAGTTAAGAGACTCATTTGAGGATTTTGAAATCATTTGATTTATTCCAGAACTGATCAACTCTGACTCATCAACAACAGATTTAGCAGGGGAATCTATTTCATCAAATACAATATGAACAGATTCTTCAACAACACAAATTCGTTTATTAAATATTCTAGAAGCTTTACTTCTATTAGAGTAACCTAAGAAAATACCTTTCATCAGCTCTAGAATCAGATTTTCCCAGATTATCCTTACCATTACTGTGAATAAAGCACTTACATCCGAATATGCGCAGATGACTGAGGTTTGGCTTTCTTCCCTTATAAAGTTCATATGGTGTTTTTCCCAGCTTTGATCGGATATAACCTCTGTTAGAGATGTAGCAGGCAGTACTCATTGCATCAGCCCAGAATACTTATGAGATTTCCTTCTTATTGAGCATTGCTCTTGCCATCTCCGTGAGAACTCTATTCTTCCTCTCTACAACACCATTCTGCTGTAGAGTTCTTGGTGCTGAGAAGTTGTTCTCAATTCCGTTCGTGTTGCAGTAATCTCCAAATGCTTGGTTTTCGAATTCACCTCCGTTATCTGTTCTAATTACTGCAATTGACATACCTTTCTCATTTTGAACCTTCTTAGCAAAAATAATGAATTCACTAAAAGTTTCATCTTTTGAGGATAAAAAGATAGTCCGTGTAAATCTTGAGAAATCATCAACAATGACCAAGGTATATAAGTTTCCCCCAAGGCTTTTCACCCTTGCTGGTCCAATTAGATCCATGTGGAGTAGTTGTAATGGACTTTTTGTTGATATTTCTTTTATGGTTTTGAAAGAAGATTTAGTTTGTTTTCCCTTTTGACAGGAATTGCAAAATGAATCATTTTTAAATTTCAGTTTAGGTAAACCTGTCACCAAGTCCTCTTTGATGAGTTTATCTAACTGACGCATATTTACATGGGCCAATCTTTTATGCCATAGCCAGCATCCATCATCATTACTAAGAAAGTAATTTTCGGAAGTATGATTATCAATATTAATAGTGTAGCAATTACCTTCTCTTTTGGCTTTGACTTTTACCTTAATTTTATCTTTCTTGATGGATAAGTCTTTCTTACTGACTATAAGGCATTCCTCAGAGTCAAATATGATCCAGTTGCCCTTGTCAGCACTCTGACTCACACTCAGAAGATTGTGCATCAGCCCTTCTACGTAGAAGACATCTTTGATTTGAATTTTGTTCTTGATTCCAACTTCTCCTATACCAGCAATCTTTCCTGATTAATTTCCCCCAAACTTGACTGTGCCTCCTTCCTTTGGAATTATGGAAGTAAATCTTTCTCTGTCACCAGTCATATGACGTAAGCATCCACTATCTATGAACCACTTGCTTCCTTTGGATGCTTTGAAACATGTCTACAAAGACAAAGAATTAGGTTTTAGGTACCCATACTTTCTTGGGTCCTTTGTGGTTAGTTTGAAAATATGTGTCTTTGGGTATCCATTTGTAGATTCCCATAGTTTTTCCCTTTTTATGATAACATGACGAAGTGTAGTGTCCCTTTTTGTTGCAAAAATTGCAATGAGCAAAAGGGTTAGAAACATGGACAGATTTTTGAAAATGATTCAAATAAGATTGGTTTCCCAACTTTTTCTTTCCTTTTGACTTATCTGTTTTTGGGTCATATCCAATTCCAGATTTGTCATTGGTAAATTTTTGGCTTTTTAAAATTACCTTGAGCATTTCACTTCCTCTAGTGAACTTCTCAAGAGTTTTGATAATATCATCATTTTTCTTTTCTAAACTTTGACAGGAGTTACAAGAAACTGGTTTTGGTTCCTTGTGCTGTTCCTCGAGTAACTTCACCCGTTTCTTGTGACTCAAGTTCTTTGACAATTCTAATAAATTCTGTATGTAAGGCATTATATTCATCATGCAATTCATCATAAGAAGGATTTTCAGTTACCTCGTCTTCTTCTTCTTCTGATTGTTCTTGAGCTACCAGACAAAGGTTGGCCATTTCTTTATCATCACTTTCTTCGTCCGAGGAACTATCTCCCCAGATGGCTGAGACAAAGGCCTTTTTTCTTGCAAACTTGTTCTTCTTTTTCTCTTTGTTCTTTAGATATTCAGGGCATTCGGATTTGATGTGTCTAGGCTTCCCACATTCGTAGCAAATGATTTGATCCTTAGTCTTGTTGCTACTTCCTCCTTTGTTGAAGTTTTTAAATCCTTGTCCCTTTTTATAAAACTTTTTGAATCTTCTTATAATCATTCCCATCTCATCATCTTCGACCTCTTCTTCTGATTTTAGTTGTGTTTCCTCCTTGATGACATTTAACGCTACTCCTTTCTTCTTCTTGTCATCAATTTCATCTAGTTCACGTTTGAACTTCAGTATGCTTTCGTATTCTGATAGGCTGCCAAATAGAGAAGCTACTGATCGCATAGATTCTCCTTTGGCTTCTTCTATTGCTGTGACTTTGGCCTCCCATTCTTTGGAAAGAATGTTTAGTATTTTTCTCACTTGGGTGTTTTGATCATAGTACTTACCAAGTGCCCCAAGTTGGTTCACAAGGTGAGTGTATCTGAGTTCAAACTCAGCTATTGATTCTCCAGTCTTCATGCGAAGTAGGTCATACTCAGTGACAAGAGTATTGATCCGATTCTCCTTAATTCTTGAAGTTCCTTCATGTGCTATTTCCAATGCTTGCCACATCTCCTTAGCGGTTGGAAGAGTGCAAATTCTGAAGTACTCCTTCTGACTCAAGGCACTTTGAATCATGAGGATTGCTTTGCTATTGAGGGTTACGAGCTTTTTATCATTATCATCATATTCAGCTGGTACTTTTAGAAAAGCTCACCCTTCTACCGTCTTTTCAGGAACGTAGTTCCCTTCTTCAATGACCTCCCAGAGTCCATATTCTGTTGCCATGACGAATACTCTGAATTTAGCTTTCCAGAATGAGAAATGTTCTCCATTAAAGCCTGGAGGTCTGGTGATTGAGGCTCCATCTGGAAGTATTCCCTCACCTATGCTTGCCATAGGATCCTTCTTAGGCTATTAAACCTGACAAAGAAGACCAGGCTCTGATACCAAATGTTAGTGCAAGCTTTTCACCCAAGAGGGGGGTGAATTGGGTGATAATAAAAATTTATAATAAGACAATTAAAACTGAAAACCAATAAGGAGAAGATTAAAGTGTTAGGAAAATTTCACCGAGGTATACGCCAGGAGTTATATTGGTTCGGTCTAATTCACAATGACCTACGTCCAGTTCACAGACAGAATCTGTGCCTTCACTATACTTTCCAAGATTTAATGGGTTCTTGGCACCTCGTACACAGCGATCTATTCCTCACTTTGAATACTCGCTCCCCCTTACACCATGTAAATTGATGCCCAACTTAAGGTCCTATAACCTTAAGATATCTCTGAAACAAGTGTATTAAATCAATGAATGTTCTCTCTTATAGAGTTGGTAATGTAAACACTGAAGCATATTAAAACAAAAGAGTAAGAGCTCAAAAAATGAGTATTCATCAGTTCGGTAGTTTAGTGTCTTAACTCCTGATTTGAATGCTTTTGCTATTTGTAGTTGGAGAGATTTTAATAACCGTTGGAGGCATTCTGTTTTCCTGTTACTCACTGAGCATTACTTGGAACATTCTTTATGTTATTTGGATATAGCCGTTGAGGTGAAGAGAATGCGTTGGTAGAGACTCAGAGAGCATTTAATGTCTCTAACACAGTATAGCTGCTTTTCTTGGAATTAAGATATCTAAAGTGTTAAACTCCTGAAACTTGCTTTGAGAACGTTAATCATGAGAGAAAATGATAATGAACAAGATTAATGAAAGTACACAATGATCTTGTGAAATTGTAGACTTAGATTAGATGCTTTGTTTTATATGAAGAACAAGTATTCGAATACTATCATCATTATCAGGATAATTTAACTCTTTTCATATAACACATTATTCGAATACCTTCTTCTTTATTCGGATAATATTTGAGATTTTACACTAAGACTATTCGAATAGTTGATATACCTATTCGAATAGTGATCTCTTGAATATAAGAAGGATTATCCTGATACTTTAGCGATTATTCTAATACTTGCTTCTAATTTGATCAAGAAATAATTTCCTTTCAGCTTTCTATATTATTCGAATAGTTTTCTTGCTATTCGAATAATTTCTCATCTTAATCTCATAGTCTTAGTTTTGAAATGCTATTCGAATATTAATAACACTATTCGAATAGTGTCTTTACTATTCGAACAGTCTTCATGTTATTCGAATAACAAAATGTGAAAAACCTTTGAACGTACAAAGTAATATTCTGATAATGATTATACTATTCGAGTAGTTATACTATTATCCGGATAATGCATTTGAAACTCACATTGGGAAATATAAGCACTAATCGAATAACGTGCAAGCTATTCAAATATTTTTAGTTCAGAAAAACTTTCAACTGTTATATTAGTTCATACTATTCGAATAGTCAAGGACTATTCGAATAATACAACTATTTATCAATGTATCATTATTCGAATAGCGTATGCATTATCATGATAACTATCTGTCTATCCGAATAGTCTAAGAGTTATTAGAATATCAGCTAATGAAAACTGAGTAACAGTATTCGAATAGTAAGTATACTATTCGAATACTTTCTTAGCAAAAACTTGTGAATGAAAATGCAGAGACAAATTAAACTAAACTTAGGTTTGTTATCATCAAAACTCTGAATCTAACAGGTTAGACCAGAAACCTGCGACCTAGCCACTTTTCCGGTCCGGTCAAGGCCTAACTTGGGAAAAAATGAACCCAGAGTGAACCGGATAACTCGAGGTGATTCGGACGTAACCCGTGCATCCCACTGGGTTGGGCGGGTTACTAGGCTGTTTTTTTAGGTAGTCAAACTCAAAGAACGATGGTGTTTCATAAGTTTTACTAGATCTAAAAATAGCAAAAATGCAAAGCCAACGAAAAAATGAAGAAGGGGAGCAAAAGGAAAGAGGCGTGATGAATAACGATGAAGATGAAGAAGAACCACAAAGAAAAATGGGGAAAACCTAGTAAGATGTTCTTCATTCTTTATAGTCAAATGCATGCTCTCAGTTTCTGGCTTCTTGGTTTCTCAAAACCATATGCGTGATAGAGCTTGAGGTCCTGGGAAACTGAAAGAATTGAATTTGAGCTGGTAGTGATTGTATCATGGACGTTTGTTTTAAACGAAGGGCTATGATCTCTTTTGAAAAGAAGACGATTATAGTTAAGTCACATCCTCCGTCTCGTGTTTTTCAACACGATTTCTTTTACACGTTTATGCACTGCTCCTCATGCCTCACGATGCGATGCTGCCATTAGAAATTAAAAGCTTATTAATATTATTATATTACCCCATCGCCTATCTGCCTATGTCAATTGCCTTGGGTTTAAATTATAATTATAAAGTATAAATTAAAAGCTTATTATATGGAGCTTAATTGTTTTTAAATTATAAATTGTAAATGATTATTTATATATCTTTATAAGTATATTTTTGTATTTTATATTTTAATACTTTAAATTTTTTATGCAATGCATTAAATTTTATTCCAATTATCTTAGAAGAATATTTTACTCCCAATATCTAGGATCAATTTATTCATTTTCTTATAGGATATAGTCCAATTGGGAGCATATATTGGCTGTAAAAAAACAGAAAAAGAAAGAAAGAAATGGAGCATATTGAATCTTTTATTCAATATTATTTTTATAATGGTCAGATATAATTATTTTATACATATTAATTAAATTATATTATTTTAATTATGGCCGGTCTAACTACGGGTTGAATCCCGATTTGACCCATTGAGCCTAGACCTAGTACCTCGACCGGTTCAATATCTGGTCCAGCTCTTAATACCTTGATTTGAAGTTAGTGTACTAGTTTGGAAGGTTCATGCATGAGGTCTATTATTCTGGGATAATAGACCTCATCAATTCCCTATATATATAGAGCTGGTTAGGTATGAAGGGAGGGAAAGTGAGTGGAGGGAAAAAAATTTAGAGTTAGATTTGAGAAAAAGAAAAAAATGGGGTTAAAACTTTTTAGTTTATTTTTTTTAATATTTTGTCTTATATATTCTCTTTATTAGAATTTAATAATCTCACTTCTCCAATTTTCTAAAATATAATTCATAAAAATTTCTCCTCCCCTACTTTCCAAATCCCTCGTACCAAACAGATAGTCCTATTCGTTTTCCCCCAACCTATTTATAGTTCTATACTATATAATGCCTATTAATTTCATTGCAGTTGAATTTATTAATATTTCAACCAGCAGGATGTATTTACCTATGTATAAGAAACATTAGGATTTGAATCTCATTATTTAAAAGTTAAACAATGAATTGTACAAAAGAAATTCAATACATTGTCGTTGTATAGGATATGAGTCGCATTCTTCCCAATTAAATTAGTGTTTTCCTGGCCTAATCATGAAGATAATTCTTAAAAAAAAAATTAATATATAATCAGTATAATATTAAAATTGAAATTCAGAAAGATAATTCCAATTTAAATAAGCTGTATATGGAGCCGCGTGGAAACAATTAGATTATCCTGAGTTGGAATATTTGCGTATTTTTTATTTTCAAACGACCATAATAGTAAAAACTCTAACAAATAAATATAAATTTATATTATATGTAATATATTTAAGAAAATAAGTGTTAAAAAAGTCAACGAAGTCTTGCATGATATTAAAGAAATATTTTCCTACATATAACAGTGCTTGTCTATTTTTTGATAGTCTAAAGTAAGAAGTATTGTTCATACTTATTGTTAGGTTTACTAATTTTTTATATTTTATATTAATATATTGTTATCAATTTATTTATTACATATTTTTTTTCCATCCTCACAATTCCTACCTGATTAAACCCAAATCCAAGTGGGTTGCAAACCCAAACTTTTTTAATTGTAACAGAGAAATTTACTATGCATAACAAAGAGAATCCCCTGGCATATACATAGAAATCTTAGTTGCGTTATGAATAACATTTTTCTATTTTTAATTAGACGTTTAATAAATTCTCGGTCTGTGGGATTCCACCTGCTATGTTGCTGAAAAGGATGAGGAAAGACAGACTATCAGTGTCTATGAAAATCATTAACATAAATAATAGTTTTGATTTTAATTAAATTTGACTCCTCGGCATAATAATTTGATTAGGGTGGTTGTTTATCATCCGATGAAGAGAAGAGTACAAAAGAGATGAGTACGAGCATGGAGCCATGGACTTGACTTCTCTCTTATTATACTCTACCATTCTCATCCACTTCATCTTTATCATTAAAATATAAACTGTCCAAATTTAATGTTTAATAAAATTACTAATAAAATGTTAAGTTATAAAAAAATTAATAAAAAAATTTAAACTGATAAATTTTAATTATGATATTTTAAGGACGCAACAAAAAATATTTAACATGATAATTTTATAAAATATTAAATTAGGGCTGTTCAAATTTCAGTCTAATAATAGAGATGGGTAATGGAGAGGAAGTAGATGGGAATGGTAAAGGAAAGAAACCAAGTCCGTATGAGCATGGTTGTATTTTAGATGATATTTAGATATGATATGTGGCTGATTTAGAATTTAATTTTATATCGTACAATTTATTTATAATACAAAATTATCTTTTTATTATAAAATTAAGGGAAATATGATAAGAGAAAGAGAGAATATGAGAGCAATAGAGAATAATTCTTATTCACTATCAATGTATATCAAATACATGGTACATATATGCCCTATATTTATAGGCACAATTTTACCATAATATAATCAAATACATTAATATTAATGATAATAAAGGATAATAGAGATAATGAGAGAATTTATGAGATAATGCGGAGATATGGACATCACACAAATATTTTATTGATAACACATTTGAATTTTTTGTCCATGCAATGATCAACACCGAGATTGTAGGTTTTTTTTCACCATGTGTTTAATTCTATATTTTTGGGTTGTCACAATTAATAATTTAGAGATAACAATATGGCAAAACATAAAAGTGTCTCATTTACCTGCAGTAGTGTAAGGCCCCGCTAGATTCTTTGGGAATTCAAGTTTGAACCCCAAAAAAGATCTTTTTGTTGGAAAGAATAGTCTCGAACCCCGAACTGAATATCAGATGATAATATTATCAAAAAAATTCGTAATGAAAATTGGGAGGGATAAATAATTAGTGTTAAAAGTAAATAGCATTGCATGTCCATTTTTCGGAGTCTAAAATGAGAAGAATTGTTCCCAATTTAAGAATAGTGAGACTTATTAATTGTTTCTATTTTATATTAACATATTGATATGTTATTGTTGATTGTTTTGTTTATTACATATTGTTGAAATATATTAGTCCACTCTTAGTGGATTAGGATTCAAGCTCAAATCAAGAGGGGCTATTGTGCGGATATGGAGAGATATATGGGTTCATAAAAAGAGAAATTCTTTTATTGTTTAAAGGTTATGTCTATTACTATATAACCGTAAGGTTAATAGTTACTACCTCCGGTCCTAAATATAGGACAAAATTTGTAGTGAAAATTGCACTACAAACTTTGTCCTATATTTAGGACCGGAGGGAGTATATGTTAGTAATTAATGAATTATGAATGTTGAATTATTAATGGATTTAATTTCAAATATTTGTATTTAAAATACATTCAAGTCAAATCATTGTCATTTTTTATATTTTAATTATTTAATTATACAATATTAATACCTACTTATTAATAAAAATAAATTTTCATAAGTTTATAATTTAAATTCGTGATATGAGTATACGTGTTTGGCACGAATTTACTTAAACTCGTGAGTTTAATAATTTTAAATAAAATGTGCAAAGAACAACAAAATATAAGTGGAGAGACTGTAAATGATATTTATACACAATGAATTGATACATTGAAGATGTACCTCTTAAAATATTAAACATCTTTTTTAATAAAAAATCATAACCATATATTATATTCATGAATTTTATATATTCACGGACCAATGCAAAGTTCATGATTTTTAAGGAGATAACTTTTCAAAACACATACTTCTTTGGATGCACTATGACACATCTAACCACAATATTTACGACACACGACTATACACATAATTTCCTTTCCGCTCATAACCTTTTAATTCCCTCTCTCTTTCTTATTCTTTCTCGCTTTTATTACTCACATGGCAGCAGTAACAGAGCTACATGGCTCCCTATTTATACCCCTTTCATGCACTCTCAATCCTCACTCAACTCTCTCTCTCTCTGAACGACCTTCTTAGCCTTCTTCTTCTTCTTCCTCTATTTCTGTTTTGTTACTTCTGCAACACCATGGTGGATCTATCAGGCTCCTCAATGACCCAGTTCATGCTCCCAAACTCATGCATGCCCAGCAACACAACAAGTTTGCTCAATGAAATTCCAGAAATCGACCTCTCTGATCCTCAGGCCAAGACCCTCATCGTGAAAGCCAGCCAAGAATTTGGTTTCTTCAAGCTCGTCAACCATGGCATCTCAATGGACCTCATCGCCGACCTCGAAGCCCAGGCTCTGAATTTCTTCGCTCTTCCTCAGTATCACAAAGACAGAGCAGGCCCTCCCGACCCCTTTGGCTATGGCAGCAAGAATATCGGCCCCAACGGCGATGTCGGTTGGATCGAGTATCTTCTTTTTAATCTCAACCCTGAAGTTGTCTCTGCCAAATCTCTCTCCATTTTCCAGGAAAACCCAGAAACTTTCCGGTAAAAAAAGATTCACCTGTTTCTCTCTTTCTTCATCACTTCTAGATTGTCTCTCTCTTTTATAATTATAGGGTTAAGGCGCAAATTTGTCTTAAAAATTTTTTGCTAAAAAATAATGTTACCTTTAAATATTTCAGGTTTAATATTATTCTAAAAATTTTAAAATGTACGAGTTTTGCCACATACCATTAATAATTAACTTTTTAATAATAAGGACAATATTATTCCATTTTAACAATTGCAGTGTAATATTGAACTAAAAAATAATATTTAGGGTAAAATTGCTCTTCAGTAGGATAAATTTTCATCTTTAACACTTTTTTAGATAAAATCTCACAAGATTGTGAAATTTTCCAGGTGTGCTGTGGAGGAATACATATCTGCAATGAAGAAACTGAGCTGTCAAGTGCTGGAATTAATGGCGGAAGGGCTGGGGATAGAAGAGAAGAACACGTTCAACAAGCTTCTGAGAGATGAAAAAAGTGACTGTGTCTTCAGGCTGAACTATTATCCGCCATGCGAGGACGTTGAAGAACAGCTGATAGGTTTTGGAGAACACACAGACCCACAGATGATCTCTGTTCTGAGATCAAACAACACTTCTGGTCTTCAAATCTGCCTGAAAGATGACACCTGGCTTTCAGTTCCACCCGATAACACTTCCTTCTTCGTCAATGTCGGCGACACCCTCCAGGTACCTACCAATTGTTGGCTAACTTTCCCTTCTTTTTCATTCTCTTTCTAGTGATGGACAATGTAACTCACACATATGTATGTATGTATGCTTATATATGAAGATGATGACGAATGGGAGGTTTAAGAGCGTGAAGCACAGGGTGGTATCAGGCACAAGCAAGTCGAGGTTGTCGATGATATATTTTTCAGGAATAGCTTTCAATGAAATGATAAGGCCTTTGCCTTGTCTTATGACCAACCAAGAACAGAGCTTGTACAAGGAACTCACATGGTTCGAGTTCAAGAATACCTCTTTCAAACACAGGGTTTCCAATAATAGGATTGCTCTCTTCCTCAAATCTCCACCTTCCCATATTAATTAACTTCTCTCTCTACATATATATAGAGAGAGAGAGCTAGTTTGAGTGAATGCGTTAATGTACTGAACTACTTATGGGTCTGAGGAATAGGTTGTTGGGTTACTATCTTATGCGTCGTTTTTATTGTTATCTTTGTTATATTTATAATTTCTTTCTCGCAGTGAATCATATGTGTAATGGTGACTATATCTTTCTATGTGATGAAAGCAAATCTCTCTAGCGTTATTATTATATTATTGCAATGTCTTTTTATTAATTAGTATTTAATTTGATACATGCAATTAGTGTGGTGTTGGTGTTTCTAGTTTCAACTTTTTTTTAATGAGTCTCGTTAATTTCTTAACTGAAGTGGTTATTCCCACCAAATTAATATAATTACTTGCATTTTATGCTGTCATTTGTTCTATATCAAGTCAAATATACAACTTTGTTTTTGTTGGGGACAAAAATAATACAGCTTTGTTTGGCGCTGCTGATGTGCACTATAACCTTGGCCAGTATGAACAGGGAACAAAAACAAGTAGAGTTTGATCATTTTTTTTTGTTTGTTACCTCCCGGTATTTTTTTTTTTTGGGAAAAAAATATTTTTATACGTATGGATGTGATAGTTTTCTTTAAAAGATTATATGTATTAACAATAAAAGTATAGCAATTAACAACTTATTTTAGTAGAAAATCATTGATTTTGAATTTTAAATTGAAGTGGTATTTTCCTGCATTTTTTCCTATTATTAAAACAGGAATTTTGACCCTTAAAAACATGAGATTTAAATGACTCATTTCCAAAAATACATTTTCTTTTCCACTCTATCATCCATCTCATTTCAACTTTTTGAAGCATAATTTTAGAAAATTTAAGTTTTTTACGCTTATTAACCACTCTCGACAAAATTCTTTCATCTATAAACAACAAGTTAATAAGCTTTTATTTATAGTAAAGATAAAAAGATAATCTTCGGGTACAATGTAGAGAATAACTGATAAATTATACTGCAAAAATAGTATTAAATTTTGTTGGTGACCTTTTAATAAAATAATGATAACATGATTCGAAGAATTATTAATTTTTGAGTTGAGGCTATGTATTTGAGTATGAGTATGTAGATGAAAATACATAAATACAATGTATATACAAAATAAATATATGGGACTCTTTTCTTGTTTTCAAAAATTTTTTATAATAGAAACTAAGAATAAATCATAAGTTGTTTATGTTCTTCTCTATTATCATTGACTATGGTAGTATTGTTGACCATTATTAACTACAGCTAATCATAGTTGACCACTGCCAACTGTTGGCCACTTCGTGCTCAAAATCTAAGTTGAGATTTCAAAACAAAATTTTTCAAATATATTCATTGATTTCTCATCAATAATCAAACTTATTCTAAAAAATAGTTACAAAAAACTATTTTTAAAATGTTAAACAGCATCAAACAAGCTTATAATCTTATACTTTATAGTTTGTTCATACTCCTCTCCCTTTTCATTGAAATTAAACTAGACATTATTTTGTGTGCATTAAATAGAATTAAAGTAAATTATACTCCCTACTAAATATAGGAAATAGTCAGCATAGTTATTGATAAAAAAATGTGTGTTAGTTTCTCTGATACCCATTTTAATTATTTGCATTGAAAATTATTCCCTCTTAAAACTAACGTTAAAAGCCCTTCCCAACCAACATTAAAAGCTTTTCCTGCAATAGGGTAGGACCAAAGTAAACTCATATCTTCTATAATTCTTACGTTTAAGATTGAAGTGTGGGAGTAGTATTAATAATAATTTATTTATAATATAACTGGTTATTAACTTTATATTTTATATTTAAAAAAATAAATTTATTATGTTAGCATTGGGATAGGGATAAGAAGATATATTTAAAACTTTTGCAGTAGCCTGCGTCCTAAAAAAATGGAAGATTCTTGGAGACAGTGAGGGGGAGAGAAATGTACTTGAGTTTAGTGGAATGTCTGTAGTCCCAAGGGTCAAGTCGCTATCATGGGGGTAAATCCTCACGATTGATGCTATAGTTCAAATAAAACTATTATATATCACCAAAGAACGACAGACAAAAAAAAAAGTAAAAAAAACAAGAAGAATGTTTAACTGTTTAATGCTTTAATTTTTTCACCCTTAAATTTTCAATTTTTTCCTATATATTTTCTTTAAAAAGATCTTATTCAATAATTTATTTGAATTCATTAGCCAGAATCAAAACACGTTTGTGGTTGCCCATCCAAAATGCATATCATTATATTCTTCAATGTTCTCAACGTGCCTTACCAATTCAGCTTCTCTTCATTCCAACTGTTTGTCCTAATTTGTGCCTCCAATGCACCCAAATCTTGTTTAAATTAGATGGGCATGCAATTTAGATAATCTAACTTGGTTTTCTTGCATAAAAATCATTCCACATAGAAATGTATATATTCCCAACTACTACATTTGGTGTCCTTAATATAAATAAGATGTTATCCTTATTAGCTATTACCTACAGACAAGATCTTATATTAAGGATTGGAGTTGGTATTATTATTGTACAATGTGTGCTTTAAATAGCTCATCTAAATAAGATGATGAGTGATTTGGATTATGTTGATCTGTATATTTGCGATTCATTTGTCTCCTTCCTTCTTTGTTATGCAAATCCCTTGCTATTTGCTCTCTAAATTAAACATGTTTGGTTAAATAAAAGTCTACCAAGGTCTTTCTTCAAATCCTCCTTATTTTTCTACATCTTCATCGTGATTGACTCGTACTCTATGTTTGGATGGAGAGAAAATTAGGGGGAAAGAAAACTGAGAGAGAAAGCTCCAAAAAATAGTACATTTTTACCATTTATAGAAGTTTTCCTTCCTTGTATTTCCCCCTATTTTTCCCTCACTTTTCTCTCCATCTAAACATAATATTAATTTCAATTAGTCATACAAAATAACTAGCCTTAGAGCAATAGTAAGGTTATTATTATATGACTTGAACGATGTAATATCTCAAATTTTATTCACCAATATGTCTTGTAATTATTTGAAATATTCAACGAAATGGAATGGTGAAGATTCATGATCTTGGAATTTAAGGAGCTAGTAAATTTCCATTTTGATGAGAATTGGGTTAGAACAAGTTATGAAATTAATTTTGGGGTATTCCAAAAGACCCAAAATGGAATAATCAAAGAGCAAAATATTTGGGGAAAATTCCAAAAAACTACATTGGAAAATAGAAAAGTACAATTTAGTGCAGCGAAATTCAGAATTCCCATATCAGTGTTGTGTCAGAGCATACGAGGAATTTGAGATATGATATCTTGTCACAATGACTTTAATGCCCTTAGTGACAGGGAAAAGGGAAACAATCAGAAGAGGGAAGGCCGAAAAACTGTCAAATGAGAAACCTAAGGGACGACGGAGAGATGACGAGAACAATGGTGTAGTGACGGTGGTCGGCGGCGATCTGGGGTCACTTGGAAGGAGGTTAACAGAGAAAGGACGAACATAGGAGGTCAACGGCATGGTACGGTTCTGCGACCTGCAGTCTGTCGAGGGAGGTTGGAGTGTTGTTCCTGTGAAGATGTTAATGAAGGAAGTAAAGTCGTTAATGATGAATGTGGTGTTGTTAATAGTTCAGGAGGTGTTGTTTTCGGATATCCACGTTACGACTTTCCATGTAGTTCCAGCGAAAATGTTAATCAAGGATGTGGAATCGTTAATGATAAATCCGGTGTTGTTAATAGTCCAAAAGGTCTTCTTGTGAAGATGTTAATGAAGAAAGAAGAGTGGTTAATGAAGAATGTGGTGTTGTTAATAGTTGAGGGGGTGTTGTTTTCGGACATCCACATTACGACGTTCCATATAATTCCTGCGAAGATGTCAATCAAGGATGTATAATCGTTAATGAAGAATGTAGTGTTGTAATAGCCCAGGAGGTGTTGTTTTCAGACATCCACATTACGACTTTCCATATAGTTTCGGTAAAGATGTCAATGAAGGAATCAGAGTCGTTAATGAAGAATGTGGTGTTGTTAATAGTCTAAGAAGTGTTATTTTCGGACATCCACATTATGACTTTCTATGTAATTCCTGCTACCAATGCGATGACTTTGTTACTGGGCAATTTATGAGTACCTTTAAAACCTCTTTTTAAGCCCAAAGATAGGCCATGGCTCTGGTCTAAGTGAGCCCTCATGATCCAACTCACAAATTTTTTGTAACAAAAAATAATATATTAAATTAAGAGTCATGGGACTTGGTAAGAATCAATAATAATCCTCATAAATCAATATTTCAATGATAAAAATAAATTTTTTAATAAAAATGAAATTGAATGGAGATAATGATATTAACAATTTGATAAATTTTGTAACAAACCTAAAATGTTTGAAGCATTGTATGAAAAACTATACTGGACCGGTTGGGTTAGACCAGAAACCTGCGACCTAGCCACTTTTCCGGTCCGGTCAAGGCCTAACTTGGGAAAAAATGAACCCAGAGTGAACCGGATAACTCGGGGTGATTCGGACGTAACCCGTGCATCCCACTGGGTTGGGCGGGTTACCAGGCTATTTTCTTAGGTAGCCAGACTCAAAGAACGATGGTGTTTCATAAGTTTTACTAGATCTAAAAATAGCAAAAATGCAAAGCCAGCGAAAAAATGAAGAAGGGGAGCAAAAGGAAAGAGGCGTGACGAATAACGATGAAGATGAAGAAGAACCACAAAAAAAAAATGGGGAAAAACTAGTAAGATGTTCTTCATTCTTTATAGTCAAATGCATGCTCTCTGTTTCTGGCTTCTTGGTTTCTCAAAACCATATGCATGATAGAGCTTGAGGTCCTGGGAAACTGAAAGAATTGAATTTGAGCTGGTAGTGATTGTATCATGGACGTTCGTTTTAAACGAAGGGCTATGATCTCTTTTGAAAAGAAGATGATTATAGTTAAGTCACATCCTCCATCTCGTGCTTTCCAACACGATTTCTTTTACACGTTTATGCACTGCTCCTCATGCCTCACGATGAGATGCCGCCATTAGAAATTAAAAGCTTATTAATATTATTATATTACCCCATCGCCTATCTGCCTATGTCACTTGCCATGGGTTTAAATTATAATTATAAAGTATAAATTAAAAACTTATTATATCGAGCTTAATTGTTTTTAAATTATAAATTGTAAATGATTATTTATATATCTTTATAAGTATATTTTTGTATTTTATATTTTAATACTTTAAATTTTTTATGCATTGCATTAAATTTTATTCCAATTATCTTAGAAGAATATTTTACTCCCAATATCTAGGATCAATTTATTCATTTTCTTATAGGATATAGTCCAATTGGGAGCATATATTGGCTGTAAAAAAAACAGAAAAAGAAAGAAAGAAATGGAGCATATTGAATCTTTTATTCAATATTATTTTTATAATGGTCAGATATAATTATTTTATACATATTAATTAAATTATTTTATTTTAATTATGGCCGGTCTAACTACGGGTTGAATGCCGATTTGACCCATTGAGTCTAGACCTAATTCCTCGACCGGTTCAATATCCAGTCCGACTCTTAATACCTTGGTTTGAAGTCAGTGTACTAGTTTGGAAGGTTCATGCATGAGGTCTATTATTCTGGGATAATAGAGCTCATCAGTTCCCTATATATATAGAGTTGGTTTGGTATGAAGGAAGGGCAGGGGAGGGAAAATGAGTGGAGGGAAAAAAATTTAGTATTAGATTTGAGAAAAAGAAATAAATGGGGTTAAAACTTTTTAGTTTATTTTTCTTAATATTTTATCTTATATATTCTCTTTATTAGAATTTAGTAATCTCACTTCTCTAGTTTTCTAAAATATAATTCATAAAAATTTCCCCTCCTCTACTTTCCAAATCCCTTGTACCAAACGGACTGTCCTATTCAGTTTTTCCCCCAAACTATTTATAGTTCTATACTATATAATGCCTATTAATTTCATTGCAGTCGAATTTATTAATATTTCAACCAGCAGGATGTATTTACATATGTATAAGAAACATTAGGATTTGAATCTCATTATTTAAAAGTTAAACAATGAATTGTACAAAAGAAATTCAATACATTGTCGTTGTATAGGATATGAGTCGCATTCTTCCCAATTAAATCAGTGTTTTCCTGGCCTAATCATGAAGATAATTCTTTAAAAAAATTAATATATACTCAGTATAATATTAAAATTGAAATTCAGAAAGATAATTCCAATTTAAATAAGCTGTATATGGACCCGTGTGGAAAACAATTAGATTATCTTGAGTTGGAATATTTGTGTATTTTTTATTTTCAAACGAACATAATGGTAAAAACTCTAACAAATAAATTAAATTTGAATTTGAATGTGAATTTTGTGTAAATATAAATTTATATTATATATAATATATTTAAGAAAATAAGTGTTAGAAAAGTCAACGAAGTCTTGCATGATATTAAAGACATATTTTCCTACATATAACAGTGCTTGTCTATTTTTTGATAGTCTAAAGTAAGAAGTATTGTTCATACTGATTGTTAGGCTTACTAATTTTTTATATTTTATATTAATATATTGTTATCAATTTATTTATTACATATTTTTTTTCCATCCTCACAATTCCTACCTGCTTAAACCCAAATCCAAGTGGGTTGCAAACCCAAACTTTTTTAATTGTAACAGAGAAATTTACTATGCATAACAAAGAGAATCCCCTGGCATATACATAGAAATCTTAGTTGCGTTATGAATAACATTTTTCTATTTTTAATTAGACGTTTAATAAATTCTCGGTCTGTGGGATTCCACCTGCTATGTTGCTGAAAAGTGTCACGCCCTTATTTTAATTTCACATTTATCAGAGTATTCACGAAAAACGATATGCGGTTCGGTAGGCAACACAGGAATAGCATAATTATACTGATAATATGTGCATGATTATATAAATTCCCCACAGGGATTCATACCTGATAATTACAATTAGTGTAGCCCGCACAGGGATACTTGAGTGTCTAAACTTGATCCAGTGAAACAAAGACATCTTCTCATCTTCGTTCCACTACTGTAATCCCCTCGTACGGTACTCTGCATTGTTGTTTGCATATCTTCTGTCGTCTCCTGTCTAAATTGTTGGTAGGGGAGGGTGAGATTCGAGAGAATCTCAGTAGGAAACAGATACCATAATGCATGCATGATTGATGCTATGTGTATGACATGTTAGCTTTATCTAGATGTATGCCCCATAATGACATTTCTGCATGCTCAATGTTTCATACAACAAGACTATGGCCACAGTGAAAACAGAAACAGAGCTTCATTTATTCAAATATGCTCTACACAATCAAGTAAAGCAATCACATACATCATTACACAAGCAAAGATATCAAATACATGCAAGTAAGGTAAGTCCCCTACCTCAACCCTTTTCCGCCTCGAAACGTGTGCCTCGATCTTCGTGCAAACAGCTCGGGGCTCCATATTCGATCCTACAATGTCAAATGTACTATTTAGACACTTCCATAGTGTTTCTGGGGGTTATATGAGTCTATCTTGAAAAATTACTAAAATACCCCCGGGGACCCGCCCCATCGTACCCGATCCGGCTGTACTTTTCTCGAAATTCTCACCTGGGCTATCCTGACAGATTTTCGCCCAAGGAATCCATTTCCAAACTTGGAATTATCAAATTCAATGTAAAATTACGAAATTGCCCTTGGCAGCCCTACTTTTAGGGTTTTAGGGGCGTTTCCGTAATTATGCTTTCTTGGCCTTTTCCGAAAAAGTGCCCAACTGTAACCCCACCTATTTTCGCCCACTGAATCCAATGGAATCATCAAATCATTGAAAATCCAACTCTAAGACCCATTTACAATGCTGGCCGAAATATATAGGTTTTAAGGGGAAAATCGGGGTTTTTCGGTTTCGGCTCCGTAAATACGTTCCTTTCTACTCCTAACGACTTTATTGACTATCCCATTAGGTTAAAACTACCATTTAGTATCAATTTGGGCAGCATAACCCCTAGGGAAACCCATTTTCCATTTTTACAACCAATGGCAATCCGGCGAAATTTCACCGATTAAATTGCCCACAGCAGCTAGAATAGTCAATACACAAGAGTTTGGAAGTTACCTCAAGCTCCCACTGGCTTTTCTCAAAGTGGCTGAACCCTAGACCCTTGATACACCAAAAGATGAGCTTCCAAACCTTAAATCATATGCAAAGGAAGATTAGGAACGGAGTTATACGCATTAGGAACCGATTTACCGAAGAAATCACTTACCTTTGTAAGTTTTTCCTCCTCCTTTTCTCTCTCTACAATTTTTCTCTTCCTCTCTCTAAAACTGAAAATGGCGTCAGATGCAGGGCTGAAGAAGAAATAAAGAGCTTATATCATATTATATATTCTATTATATTCATTTACCAATTTTCCAAAAATTTCGGATTTTACAAAATTCTGGCAGATTTCTGCCCAAACTTTGAAAAATCATAACTAATTCTAGAAACATCGAAATGAGGTGATTCCAAAGCCTATAGAACTCTTATTGAGTCTATTTTCAAGAACAAATATAGACTTTTACTTTATGGAATTACAAAATTCCCAGAATTTCATTCTTTGCATGTTGTTTCAGAAACTTTCCAGTTTTTCTGGGCTAACTTCAAAAATTCATATCTTTTTGTGTGAAGCTCTTATTGATTCATATGACCTATCAAATTAAAGCTTAGGATGTCTACTTTCATCCTGTAAAATTTCATAATTTTTTATTATCATCTATTCATCCAAAACCTTATGATAAGCTCACTGCCTCATAGGCGATTTTACCGAAAACATAATTATATTCTCCAAAATTCACCATTTTACTTTCTTAATACTCCAAAGATATTAGAATCATTAGGGAATATATTTGGGACATATACTAAATCGGGGCTTAGTAGTCCACTCAATTTAGGCTTATTCCAAATCTTCCAATCCCAAAATTCGGGATATTACAAAAAGGATGAGAAAAGACAGACTATCAGTGTCTATGAAAATCATTAACATAAATAATAGTTTTGATTTTAATTAAGTTTGACTCCTCGGCATAATAATTTGATTAGGGTGGTTGTTTATCATCCGATGAAGAGAAGAGTACAAAAGAGATGAGTACGAGCATGGAGCCATGCACTTGACTTCTCTCTTATTATACTCTACCATTCTCATCCACTTCATCTTTATCATTAAAATATAAACTGTCCAAATTTAATGTTTAATAAAATTACTTATAAAATGTTAAGTTTTAAAAAAATTAATAAAAAAATTTAAACTGATAAATTTTAATTATGATATTTTAAGGATGCAACAAAAAATATTTAACATGATAATTTTATAAAATATTAAATTATGGCTGTTCAAATTTCAGTCTAATAATAGAGATGGGTAATGGAGAGGAAGTAGATGGGAATGGTAAAGGAAAGAAACCAAGTCCGTATGAGCATGGTTGTATTTTAGATGATATTTAGATATGATATATGGATGATTTAGAATTTAATTTTATATCGTACAGTTTATTTATAATACAAAATTATCTTTTTATTATAAAATAAAGGGAAAGATGATAAGAGAAAGAGAGAATATGAGAGCAATAGAGAATAATTCTTATTCACTATCAATGTATATCAAATACATGGTACGTATATGCCCTATATTTACAGGCACAATTTTACAATAATATAATCAAGTACATTAATATTAATGAATTTAAAGGATAATAGAGATAATGAGAGAATTTATATGAGATAATGGGAAGATATGGACATCCACACAAATATTTTTTTGATAAAACATTTGAATTTTTTTTGTCCATGCAATGATCAACACCGAGATTGTAGTTTTTTTTTCACCATGTGTTTAATTCTATATTTTTGGGTTGTCACAATTAATAATTTAGAGATAACAATATGGGAAAACATAAAAGTGTCTCATTTACTTGCAGTAGTAAGTAATGAAAATTGGATAAATATAGAGTTAGTCTAATAGTGTAAGGCATCGCTAGATCCTTTGAGGATTCGAGTTTGAACCCCAGAAGAGATCTTTTTCTTGGAAGGAGTAGTCACGAACCCCGTAATGGATATCATATGATAATATTATAAAAAAAATTCGTAATGAAAATTGGGAGGGATAAATAATTAGTGTTAAAAGTAAATAGCATTGCATGTCCATTTTTCGGAGTCTAAAATGAGAAGAATTGTTCCCACTTTAAGAATAGTGATACTTATTAATTTTTTCTATTTTATATTAACATATTGATATGTTATTGTTGATTGTTTTATTTATTACATATTGTTGAAATATATTAGTCCACTCTTAGTGGATTATGATTCAAGCTCAAATCAAGAGGGGCTATTGTGTGGATATGGAGAGATATATGGGTTCCTAAAAAGAGATATTCTTTTGTTGTTTAAAGGTTATGTCTATTACTATATAACCGTACGGTTAAGAGTTATATGTTGGTAGATAACTTTAAGTGAGGAAGGGATTGGCAGGGGCTCTGCTAGGGTTTTCCTTCTCCATGGCGGCGCCCCTAAGTTAATCGCAGAGAAGGGCTCTGCTAGGGGACTTCGAGAGAGTTCCCTTCCCTCATCTATGGAGGGTTCTCTCTTAGGGGGGATGCGATCAGCGGGATTGCTTTTCCGTCGTCGGGCGGAGGTAGCTTGTAGACTCTTGTGGCTGGGAGTGTTGGTGCTTGGGTGCTATGGAGTGAGTGGTTGGGCAATTTTGAAGGTCGAAGGGAATGGTTTGGGGTTGGAGGTGATCGCTGGAAGAACAGGGTTGGGCGGCGGTCTGATCTGCAATGGATCGATGACAGAGGGGGAGGTTTTGATCAAGAAGGTTCGGTGGGGCTTTGATCGCAAGGTTGGGGCAGATCTCCGATGGGTTCCTCCAGGAAAAGATCTTCAACTGAGATGGCTGAGATATGTTGCTGGCTTTGAGGAAGAGAAGGATGAAGGGCTCAGAGCGAAGACGCTTGGAGTTGATTCCTTGATCGATTTGATGATGCGTATGGATGAGCAGGGAAGGCTGAGCCTATGGTACTCAATTTTTATCGACTCTTTGTGGTATAGTTTTCCTCAATCCTTCTCCAATCTAGCTGATATGGATATGAATTGGTATAGTGCGATTATGTTGGTTCAATTCTCTGATAATAGGACTATTTTTAATTGTGTGTGGCCTTGGTTATACTATGATGGTAAATTTGTGAATAGATCTCCTGGTGGAAAAATTAAGGATGATTTGCGATGGGTTCCTCCCTGGTGTGTGCTGTTAAGTGGGAGTGACTTAAGTAAGTTTGATGGATTTCCATTAGTGCAAGCTGGTTTAAATGGTTGGATCTGCCTGATAGAGGATTGCTTGGAACTGGTGGATTACGTGAATCTTGGTAAAGCTATGCAGTTTGCTAACTTCAAGTGGACTCCAAGACTTTATTCAGCTGTGGAGTTGTTCTCCATCTCAGCTGATAGAGGGATGTGCTCAAAAGATTGGGTGTTAAAGCCCCCATCTCTCTTTACTTCTTTCCTAGTGTTCTGTGTGGAATTACTAGGAGGTGTTTGGTTTTACTTCTGTTTTGGTTGCATTCTAGTTTTGCTCCTGGGTTCTACAGGGAGGTTTTGTTTCAATTTTTGCATTTCTGTAGGTTGTTCTTTTGGTTAATTTGCATTGTACACTTACGTATCATTTCATCAATATAAACTGTTCCTTTGATGCCAAAAAAAGAGTTATATGTTGGTAATTAATGAATTATGAATGTTGAATTATTAATGGATTTAATTTCAATTATTTGTATTTAAAATACATTCAATTCAAATCATTTTCATTTTTTATATTTTAACTATTTAATTATACAATGTTAATACCTATTTATTAATAAAAATAAATTTTTATAAGTTTATGATTTAAATTCGTGATATGAGTATACGTGTTTGGCATGAATTTACTTAAATTCGTGAGTTTAATAATTTTAAATAAAATGTGCAAAAAACAACAAAATATAAGTGGAGAGACTGTAAATGATATTTATACACAATGAATTGATACATTGAAGATGTACCTCTTAAAATATTAAACATGTTTTTAAATAAAAAATCATAACCATATATTATATTCATGAATTTTATATATTCACGGACCAATGCAAAGTTCATGATTTTTAAGGAGATAACTTTTCAAAACACATATTCTTTGGATGCGCTCTGATACATCTAACCACAATATTTACGACACACGACTATACACATAATTTCCTTTCCGCTCATAAACTTTTAATTCCCTCTCTCTCTTATTCTTTCTCGCTTTTATTACTCACATGGCAGCAGTTACAGAGCCACATGGCTCCCTATTTATACCCCTTTCATGCACTCTCAATCCTCACTCAACTCTCTCTCTCTCTCTGAACGACCTTCTTAGCCTTCTTTTTCTTCTTCCTCTATTTCTGTGTTGTTACTTCTGCAACACCATGGTGGATCTATCTGGCTCCTCAATGACCCAGTTCATGCTCCCAAACTCATGCATGCCCAGCAACACAACAAGTTTGCTCAATGAAATTCCAGAAATCGACCTCTCTGATCCTCAGGCCAAGACCCTCATCGTCAAAGCCAGCCAAGAGTTTGGTTTCTTCAAGCTCGTCAACCATGGCATCTCAATGGACCTCATCGCCGACCTCGAAGCCCAGGCTCTGAATTTCTTCGCTCTTCCTCAGTATCTCAAAGACAGAGCAGGCCCTCCCGACCCCTTTGGCTATGGCAGCAAGAATATCGGCCCCAACGGCGATGTCGGTTGGATCGAGTATCTTCTTTTCAATCTCAACCCTGAAGTTGTCTCTCCCAAATCTCTCTCCATTTTCCAGGAAAACCCAGAAACTTTCCGGTAAAAAAAGATTCCCCTGTTTCTCTCTTTCTTCATCACTTCCAGATTGTTCTCTCTTTATTATTGTAGGGTTAAGGCACATATTTGTCTTAAATATTTTTGCTGAAAAATAATGTTACCTTTAACTATTTTAGATTTAATGTTACCCTAAAAATTATAAAATGTACGCATTTTGCCACAAACTGTTAACAATTAACTTTGTAACAGTAAGATAATATTACTCCATTTAAATACTTATAGTGTAATATTAAACTTAAAAAAAATATCTGGGGGTAAATTTGCTCCTCAAAACGATAAATTGCACCTTAACACTTTTTTAGATAAAACCTCACAAGATTGTGAAATTTTCTAGGTGTGCTGTGGAGGAATACATATCTGCAATGAAGAAACTGAGCTGTCAAGTGCTGGAATTAATGGCGGAAGGGCTGGGGATAGAAGAGAAGAACACGTTCAACAAGCTTCTGAGAGATGAAAAAAGTGACTGTGTCTTCAGGCTGAACTATTATCCGCCATGCGAGGACGTTGAAGAACAGCTGATAGGTTTTGGAGAACACACAGACCCACAGATGATCTCTGTTCTGAGATCAAACAACACTTCTGGTCTTCAAATCTGCCTGAAAGATGACACCTGGCTTTCAGTTCCACCCGATAACACTTCCTTCTTCGTCAATGTCGGCGACACCCTCCAGGTACCTACCAATTGTTGGCTAACTTTCCCTTCTTTTTCATTCTCTTTCTAGTGATGGACAATGTAACTCACACATATGTATGTATGTATGCTTATATATGAAGATGATGACGAATGGGAGGTTTAAGAGCGTGAAGCACAGGGTGGTATCAGGCACAAGCAAGTCGAGGTTGTCGATGATATATTTTTCAGGAATAGCTTTCAATGAAATGATAAGGCCTTTGCCTTGTCTTATGACCAACCAAGAACAGAGCTTGTACAAGGAACTCACATGGTTCGAGTTCAAGAATACCTCTTTCAAACACAGGGTTTCCAATAATAGGATTGCTCTCTTCCTCAAATCTCCACCTTCCCATATTAATTAACTTCTCTCTCTACATATATATAGAGAGAGAGAGCTAGTTTGAGTGAATGCGTTAATGTACTGAACTACTTATGGGTCTGAGGAATAGGTTGTTGGGTTACTATCTTATGCGTCGTTTTTATTGTTATCTTTGTTATATTTATAATTTCTTTCTCGCAGTGAATCATATGTGTAATGGTGACTATATCTTTCTATGTGATGAAAGCAAATCTCTCTAGCGTTATTATTATATTATTGCAATGTCTTTTTATTAATTAGTATTTAATTTGATACATGCAATTAGTGTGGTGTTGGTGTTTCTAGTTTCAACTTTTTTTTAATGAGTCTCGTTAATTTCTTAACTGAAGTGGTTATTCCCACCAAATTAATATAATTACTTGCATTTTATGCTGTCATTTGTTCTATATCAAGTCAAATATACAACTTTGTTTTTGTTGGGGACAAAAATAATACAGCTTTGTTTGGCGCTGCTGATGTGCACTATAACCTTGGCCAGTATGAACAGGGAACAAAAACAAGTAGAGTTTGATCATTTTTTTTTGTTTGTTACCTCCCGGTATTTTTTTTTTTTGGGAAAAAAATATTTTTATACGTATGGATGTGATAGTTTTCTTTAAAAGATTATATGTATTAACAATAAAAGTATAGCAATTAACAACTTATTTTAGTAGAAAATCATTGATTTTGAATTTTAAATTGAAGTGGTATTTTCCTGCATTTTTTCCTATTATTAAAACAGGAATTTTGACCCTTAAAAACATGAGATTTAAATGACTCATTTCCAAAAATACATTTTCTTTTCCACTCTATCATCCATCTCATTTCAACTTTTTGAAGCATAATTTTAGAAAATTTAAGTTTTTTACGCTTATTAACCACTCTCGACTAAATTCTTTCATCTATAAACAACAAGTTAATAAGGTTTTATTTATAGCATAGATAAAAAGAGAATCTTCGGGTACAATGTAGAGCATAACTGATAAATTATACTGCAAAAATAGTATTAAATTTTGTTGGTGACCTTTTAATAAAATAATGATAACATGATTCGAAGAATTATTAATTTTTGAGTTGAGGCTATGTATTTGAGTATGAGTATGTAGATGAAAATACATAAATACAATATATATATACAAAATAAATATATGGGTCTCTTTTCTTATTTTCAAAAATTTTTTATAATAGAAACTAAGAATAAATCATAAGTTGTTTATGTTTTTCTCTATTATCATTGACTATGGTAGTATTGTTGACCGTTATTAACTACAGCTAATCATAGTTGACCACTGCCAACTGTTGGCCACTCGTGCTCAAAATCTAAGATGAGATTTCAAAACAAAATTTTTCAAATATATTCATTGATTTCTCATCAATAATCAAACTTATTCTAAAAAATAGTTACAAAAAGCTATTTTTAAAATGTTAAACAGCATCAAACAAGCTTATAATCTTATACTTTATAGTTTGTTCATACTTCTCTCCCTTTTCATTGAAATTAAACTAGACATTATTTTGTGTGCATTAAATAGAATTAAAGTAAATTATACTCCCTACTAAATATAGGAACTAGTCAGCATAGTTATTGGTAAAAAAATGTGTGTTGGTTTCTCTGATACCCATTTTAATTATTTACATTGAGATTTATTCCCTCTTAAAACTAACGTTAAGAGCCCTTCCCAACCAACATTAAAAGCTTTTCCTGCAATAGGGTAGGACCAAAGTAAACTCATATCTTCTATAATTCTTACGTTTAAGATTGAAGTGTGGGAGTAGTATTAATAATAATTTATTTATAATATAACTTGTTATTAACTTTATATTTTATATTTTAAAAAAAATAAATTTATTATGTTTGCATTGGGATAGGGATAAGAAGATATATTTATAACTTTTGAAGTAGTCTGCGTCCTAAAAAAATGGAAGATTCTTGGAGACAGTGAGCGGGAGGGAAATGTACTTGAGTTTAGTGGAATGTCTGTAGTCCCAAGGGTCAAGTCGCTATCATGGGGGTAAATCCTCACGATTGATGCTATAGTCCAAATAAAACTATTATATATCACCAAAGAACGACAGACAGACAAAAAAAAAACAAGAAGAATGTTTAACTGTTTAATGCTTAATTTTTTCACCCTTAAATTTTCAATTTTTTGCTATATATTTTCTTTAAAAATATCTTATTCAATAATTTATTTGAATTCATTAGCCAGAATCAAAACACGTTTGTGGTTGCCCATCCAAAATGCAAATCATTATATTCTTCAATGTTCTCAACGTGCCTTACCAATTCAGCTTCTCTTCATTCCAACTGTTTGTCCTAATTTGTGCCTCCAATACACCCAAATCTTGTTTAAATAAGATGGGCATGCAATTTAGATAATCTAACTTGGTTTTCTTGCATACAAATCATTCCACATAGAAATGTATATATTCCCAACTACTACCTTTGGTCCTTAATATAAATAAGATGTTGTCCTTATTAACTACTACCTACAAACAAGATCTTATATTAAAGATTGGAGTTGGTATTATTATTGTACAATGTGTGCTTTAAATAGCTCATCTAAGTAAGATGATGGGTGATTTGGATTATGTTGATCTGTATATTTGCGATTCATTGTCTCCTTCCTTCTTTGTTATGCAAATCCCTTGCTATTTTCTCTCTAAATTAAACTTGTTTGGTTAAATAAAAGTCTACCAAGGTCTTTCTTCAAATCCTCCTTATTTTTCTACATCCTATTCTTGATTGACTCGTACTCTATATTTGGATGGAGAGAAAATTAGGGGGAAAGAAAATAGAGAGAGCAAACTCCAAAAAATAGTACATTTTTACCATTTATAGAAGTTTTCCTTCCTTGTATTTCCCTCTATTTTCCCCTCACTTTTCTCTCCATCTAAACATAATATTAATTTCAATTAGTCATACGAAATAACTAGCCTTAGAGCAATAGTAAGGTTATTATCATATGACTTGAATGATGTAACATCCCAAATTTTATTCACCAATATGCCTTGTAGTTATTTGAAATATTCAATGAAATGGAAAGGTGAAGATTCTTGATCTTGGAATTTAAGGAGCTAGTAAATTTTCATTTTCATGAGAATTAGGTTAGAACAAGTTATGAAATTAATTTTGGGGTATTCCAAAAAGCCCAATATTAAAACCCAAAATGGAATCATCAAAGAGCAAAATATTTGGGGACAATTCCAAAAAACTGCATTGAAAAATAGAAAAGTACAATTTAGTGTAGCAAAATTCAGAATTCCCATATCATTGTTGTGTCAGATCATACGAGGAATCTAGGATATGATATCTTGTCACAATGACCTTAATGCCCTTAGTGACAGGGAAAAGGGAAAAAATCAGAAGAGGGAAGGCCGAAAAACTGTCAAATGAGAAACCTAAGGGACGACGGAGAGATGACAAGAACGATGGTGTGGTGATGGTGGTCGGCGGCGATCTGGGGTCACTTGGAAGGAGGTTAACAGAGAAAGGACAAACATAGGAGGTCAGCGGCATGGTACGGTTCTTCGACCTGCAGTCTGTCAAGGGAGGTTGGAGTGTTGTTCCTGTGAAGATGTTAATGAAGGAAGTGAAGTCGTTAATGATGAATGTGGTGTTGTTAATAGTCCAGGAGGTGTTGTTTTCGGATATCCACGTTACGACTTTCCATGTAGTTCCAGCGAAAATGTTAATCAAGGATGTGGAATTGTTAATGATAAATCTGGTGTTTTTAATAGTCCAGAAGGTCTTCTTGTGAAGATGTTAATGAAAGAAGAAGAGTCGTTAATGAAGAATGTGGTGTTGTTAATAGTTGAGGGGGTGTTGTTTTCGGACATCCACATTACGACGTTCCATGTAATTCCTGCGAAGATGTCAATCAAGGATGTGGAATCATTAATGAAGAATGTAGTGTTGTAATAGTACAGGAAGTGTTGTTTTCAAACATCCACATTACGACTTTCCATATAGTTTCAGTGAAGATGTCAATGAAGGAAGCAGAGTCGTTAATGAAGAATGTGGTGTTGTTAATAGTCCAAGAGGTGTTATTTTCGGACATCCACATTATGACTTTCTATGTAATTCCTGCTACCAATGCGATGACTTTGTTACTGGGCAATTTATAAGTACCTTTATAACCTCTTTTTAAGCCCAAAGATAGGCCATGACTCTGGTCTAAGTGAGCCCTCATGACCCATGTTAACACTCGTTTCCATTTTGATATGCGCAGGGTAATAATGAACAAGTTCAATAGGCAAACAGAAAAGTACAGTTATACTGATAATAAGTATTTATTTACAGACAGTCATTAACAGAGCAGAAGTCGATAATAATGATAAATATGTACAGAATGTCCCAAAACTATTTCACATACAAACTATATACAACCACTGTATTTATCTTGGGAAACGTGCCTGTCAGTTTCCCTTCTCTGCATCCTTGGCTTTTGAGCCGCTGGCACCCGCTGAGACATTTTGATTAGAAAAAGTGGTGAGATTCCAAGGAATCTCAGTAGAAACATACAATCAACATATAAAATGCGAAAATTAAATATGCAATGCATCGTATCAAGTAAAATGAAAACTCATATAATCCGTGTGTGTACACAAAATTTAGGGCCAACTTACCCGTTGAAACCCTTATATGTACCTCAGCTGAGTCCTTGACTACAGCTAGGCAGGACTAGTGTACCTCAGCTAGGTCCTAGACCACAGCTAGGTAATGTGCCTTCAGCACGTGTTCAAGTCACAAAATATAGTAACACGCATCATACAAATAGTCACATAGTATATGAGAGATAGTAGTCCTTACCTTAACCTCTTTCCTATCTCAAAGGGTCCGCCTCGTAAAATGTGTCAACTATCAGCGTCCAACTCGGTCCTAAAATATCAAATGTACAAGAAATAGGTCATAACCTATCCAAGTATCATTTTAGACACTTCCATAGTGCTTCTTGTGGTTATATTAGCCTATGGTGAAAATTTACCAAATTGCCCCCGGGACCCCGCCCCGGCCCTTCCGTACCCGGCCCGATGGCACGTTTTCCCAAAATTTTGACTATGGCTATCTTGACATATTTTCGTCCAAGGAATCCATTTCCGGACTCAAAATTACCAAATTCAATGTCAAATTACGAAATTGCCATTGGCAGCCCTACTTTTAGGGTTTTAGGGGCATTTCCGTAATTATGCTTTCTCAGCCTTTTCTGAAAAAGTGCCCAACTGTAACCCCACCTAATTTTCCCTCCTGAACCCAATGGAACCATCAAATCATTAAAAATCCAACTCTAAGGCCCTCAAACATCCCTGGCCGAAATAATGGTGTTCTCCGGGAAAAATCGGGGTTTTACGATTTTGGCTCCGTAAACACGTTCCTTTCTACTCCTGACCACTTTATTAACAATCTAATTGAGTTATAACAACCATTTGAACTAAAATTGGGCAGCATAACCCTTAGATATACACTTTTCCAAAATTTAAAACCAATGACAATCCGGTGAAATTTCACAGATTAAATTGCCCACAGCAGCCAGAATAGTTAATATACGAAGGTTTGGAAGTTACCTCAAGCTCCTACAAGTTTTTCCCAACTATGGTTGAAACCCTAAGGGCCCGTTTGGTTCGATCCCATTACACCCTATGGTACAGTGCAATGCGATGCAATGGTAATGCAATGCGATATTAATTACAAGGGTAGTGTTTAGTTTGATTTTTAAGCAATGTGCAATGAGTTAATATTTTAACAATTATTTAAAATTAATATATTACACAAAGTCTATTTTACCCCTTAATATAATTTTTGTAGAAAAAATAGTTACAAGACAGCGACGACGGGGATGGAGGAGGACGAGGTAGTGGCGGTGGGCAGCGGGGGTGGAGGAGGAGGTGGTGGCGGTGGCGGTGGGCGATAGGCCGGGGGTGGCAGCAGTGGAGGTGGTAGCGGCGGCGGCGGGGGGTAGAGGAGGAGGTGGTGGTGGTAGTGGCGGTGGATGGTAGGGGTGGAGGAGGTGGTGGTGGGCAATGGGCGGTGGGGGTGGAGGAGGTGGTGGTAGGCGGCAATGGGCGGTGGGGGGTGGAGGAGGAGTTGGTGGTGGAGGAGGAGGTAATGGCGGTGGCAATGATAGGGGTGGCGGTGGGCTGCGGGGGTGGAGGAGGAGGCGGTGGGCGGTGGGCGATGGGCTGGGGGTGGCGGTAGTGGAGGTGGTGGCAGCGGCGGCGGGGGGGTGGAGGAGGAGGTGGTGGAGGTAGGCGAGGGTGGCGGCGGAGGAGGTGGCTGTGGTAGTGGTGGTGGACTGTAGGGGTGGAGGAGGTGGTGGTGGGCTGTAGGGGTGGAGGAGGTGGTGGTGGGCAATGGGTGGCGGCGGCAATGGGCGGTGGGGGGTGGAGGATGAGGTGGTGGCGATAGGCGGTGGGTCGGTGGGGGCGGCGGGGGTGAGAGTGGCGACAGAGGAGGAGGTGGTAGTGGTGGTGGTGGCAATAGGCAGTGGGGGTGGAGGAGGTGGTGGTAGGCGGTGGGCGGTGGGTAGTAGGGGCAACGGGGGTGAGGGTGGCGATGGAGAAGGAGGTGGTGGTGGCGGCGGTGGGCGGAGGGGGGTGGAAGAGGTGGTGGTGGCGGGGTGGAGGTGACGGCGGTGGAGGAGATAGTGGTGGTGGCAGAGAGTGGAGGTGACGGCAGTAGAAGAGGAAGAGGTTGTGGCGGTGGCAGTTGTGATGTGATGCGGCAAGTGAAATGAGATAAGTGAAACAAAGATAAAGAAAACTAAAGAGTAAATTGGACTTTTTAGACTATGCAATAGGATGATAATGAGGATTTATAGGGGGAGATATGAATGAGGATTACCAATTTTTTGGTAATCTTCATTACCATGGTAAACCCTATTACCATGCTAAAGAGCTACCAAACACTCTTCTCTTGGTAATGCAATCATTATTACCATTGCAGGCATGCAATGGTGTTGAACCAAACGGACTCTAAGTCCTTGAACACCCAAATTTGAGCTCCACAAACCTTGAAGAACATAGAAGAATAGTTTAGGAGCAGAGTTATACGCGTTAGGAGCGAAATCATCGGAGAAATCGGCTTACCTTGCGATTTTTCTTCTATTTCTCTCTCTAAACTCTCTCAACTTTCTCTCACTAGTTCAGACCTGTTGCAGCACGAAAATGGGCTGAAGAGGATGATGATATATTTATTTATCACATATTTTGCAATATTTTATTTATTTGTTTTATTTTCCAAAATTTCAAAAATGAACTTATGTACATAAATCCTTATGTACATATAACCATGCCCATTAAGCCCAATCAATATTTCCTTATTTATGCCACATGTAGGAGACACCTAGGAATCCCTCCCTATGGTCTCAATTGGCTTCACAACTTGTTCCGATTACGTATACACGTATAGTCTCAATTTTGGTCAAAATTGCACTTTTTGCTCAAATTTTCCATAAATTCATATTAAATTGACCAAAATATTATAAATATATTTTTAACCTTTATTTTCCTTAATTAATTGAAATTAACTTCAATTAATTGGAAAATAATTTATTTTGTGCTATTTTGGTAAAATTACGATTTTGCCATTACCTTTCTAATCCAATTTCTTTTCTTATTTTTCTTTAACCAATTTCCATATATTTTTGGACCAAATATTTTCTCTAATATTCCTTCATTTTTGGACCTTAATATTGGGCTTTTTAAATTACCCAAGTTAATTCCTTAATTATTTTTGCTCAATTTCTCATGAAATTGAACATTTATAAATTCATAAATTCCAAATTCATGAATATTCACCATTTTATTGAATTTCTCAAATATTTACAATACTTTTGGTGAATATAAATTTTGGGATGTTACAACCCAACTCACAAATTTTTTGTAACAAAAAATAATATATTAAATTAAGAGTCATGGAACTTGGTAAGAACCAATAATAATCCTCATAAAACAATATTTCAATGATAAAAATAAATTTTTTAATAAAAATGAAATTGAATGGAGATAATGATATTAACAATTTGATAAATTTTGTAACAAACCTGAAATGTTTGAAGCATTGTATGAAAAACTAGACTGGACGGTTGGGTTAGACCAGAAACCTGCGACCTAGCCACTTTTCCGGTCCGGTCAAGGCCTAACTCGGGAAAAAATGAACCCAGAGTGAACCGGATAACTCGGGGTGATTCGGACGTAACCCGTGCATCCCACTGGGTTGGGCGGGTTACCAGGCTGTTTTCTTAGGCAGCCAGACTCAAAGAACGATGGTGTTTCATAAGTTTTACTAGATCTAAAAATAGCAAAAATGCAAAGCCAATAAAAAAATGAAGAAGGAGAGCAAAAGGAAAGAGGCGTGACGAATAATGATGAAGATGAAGAAGAACCACAAAGAAAAATGGGAAAAACCTAGTAAGATGTTCTTCATTCTTTATAGTCAAATGAATGCTCTATGTTTCTGGCTTCTTGGTTTCTCAAAACCATATGCGTGATAGAGCTTGATGTCCTGGGAAAATGAAAGAATTGAATTTGAGCTGGTAGTGATTGTATCATTGACGTTCGTTTTAAACGAAGGGCTAAGATCTCTTTTGAAAAGAAGATGATTATAGTTAAGTCATATCCTCCGTCTCGTGCTTTCCAACACGATTTCTTTTACACGTTTATGCACTGCTCCTCATGCCTCACGATGCGATGCCGCCATTAGAAATTAAAAGCTTATTAATATTATTATATTACCCCATCGCCTATCTGCCTATGTCAATTGCCACGGGTTTAAATTATAATTATAAAGTATAAATTAAAAGCTTATTATATGGAGCTTAATTGTTTTTAAATTATAAACTGTAAATGATTATTTATATATCTTTATAAGTATATTTTTGTATTTTATATTTTAATACTTTAAGTTTTTTATGCAATGCATTAAATTTTATTCCAATTATCTAAGAAGAATATTTTACTCCCAATATCTAGGATCAATTTATTCATTTTCTTATAGGATATAGTCCAATTGGGAGCATATATTGGCTGTAAAAAAACAGAAAAAGAAAGAAAGAAGTGGAGCATATTAAATCTTTTATTCAATATTATTTTTATAATGGTCAGATATAATTATTTTATACATATTAATTATATTATATTATTTTAATTATGGCCGGTCTAACTACGGGTTGAATCCCGATTTGACCCATTGAGCCTAGACCTAATACCTCGACCGGTTCAATATCCAGTCCGGCTTTTAATACCTTGGTTTGAAGTCAGTGTACTAGTTTGGAAGGTTTATGCATGAGGTCTATTATTTTGGGATAATAGAGCTCATCAGTTCCCTATATATATAGAGCTGGTTTGGTATGAAGGGAGGGTAGGGGAGGGAAAGTGAGTGGAGGGAAAAACATTTAGAGTTAGATTTGAGAAAAAGAAATAAATGTGGTTAAAACTTTTTAGTTTATTTTTCTTAATATTTTATCTTATATATTCTCTTTATTAGAATTTAGTAATCTCACTTCTCTAGTTTTCTAAAATATAATTCATAAAAATTTCCCCTCCCCTACTTTCCAAATCCCTTGTACCGAACGGACAGTCCTATTCGTTTTCCTCCAACCTATTTATAGTTCTATACTATATAATGCCTATTAATTTCATTGCAGTCGAATTTATTAATATTTCAACCAGCAGGATGTATTTACATATGTATAAGAAACATTACGATTTGAATCTCATTATTTAAAAGTTAAACAATGAATTGTACAAAAGAAATTCAATACATTGTCGTTGTATAGGATATGAGTCGCATTCTCCCCTATTAAATCAGTGTTTTCCTGGCCTAATCATGAAGATAATTCTTTAAAAAAATTAATATATACTCAGTATAATATTAAAATTGAAATTCAGAAAGATATTTCCAATTTAAATAAGCTGTATATGGAGCCATGTGGAAAACAATTAGATTATCTTGAGTTGGAATATTTGTGTATTTTTTATTTTCAAACGAACATAATGGTAAATACTCTAACAAATAAATTAAATTTGAATGTGAATGTGAATTTTCTGTAAATATAAATTTATATTATATATAATATATTTAAGAAAATAAGTGTTAAAAAAGTCAACGAAGTCTTGCATGATATTAAAGAAATATTTTCCTACATATAACAGTGCTTGTCTATTTTTTGATAGTCTAAAGTAAGAAGTATTGTTCATACTTATTGTTCTTACTAATTTTTTATATTTAATATATTGTTATCAATTTATTTATTACATATTTTTTTTCCATCCACACAATTCCTACCTGCTTAAACCCAAATCCAAGTGGGTTGCAAACCCAAACTTTTTTAATTGTAACAGAGAAATTTACTATGCATAACAAATAGAATCCCCTGGCATATATATAGAAATCTTAGTTGCATTATGAATTACATTTTTCTATTTTTAATTAGACGTTTAATAAATTCTCGGTCTGTGGGATTCCACCTGCTATGTTGCTGAAAAGGCTGAGAAAAGACAGGCTATCAGTGTCTATGAAAATCATTAACATAAATAATAGTTTTGATTTTAATTAAATTTGACTCCTCGGCATAATAATTTGATTAGGGTGGTTGTTTATCATCCGATGAAGAGAAGAGTACAAAAGAGATGAGTACGAGCATGGAGCCATGCACTTGATTTCTCTCTTATTATACTCTACCATTCTCATCCACTTCATCTTTATCATTAAAATATAAACTGTCCAAATTTAATGTTTAATAAAATTACTAATAAAATGTTAAGTTATAAAAAAATTAATAAAAAATTTTAAACTGATAAATTTTAATTATGATATTTTAAGGATGCAACAAAAAATATTTAACATGATAATTTTATAAAATATTAAATTAGGGCTGTTCAAATTTCAGTCTAATAATAGAGATGGGTAATGGAGAGGAAGTAGATGGGAATGGTAAAGGAAAGAAACCAAGTCCGTATAAGCATGGTTGTATTTTAGATGATATTTAGATATGATATATGGATGATTTAGAATTTAATTTTATATCGTACAGTTTATTTATAATACAAAATTATCTTTTTATTATAAAATCAAGGGAAATATGATAAGAGAAAGAGAGAATATGAGAGCAATAGAGAATAATTCTTATTCATTATCAATGTATATCAAATACATGGTACATATATGCCCTATATTTATAGGCACAATTTTACCATAATATAATCAAATACATTAATATAATTGATAATAAAGGATAATAGAGATAATGAGAGAATTTATGAGATAATGCAGAGATATGGACATCACACAAATATTTTATTGATAACACATTTGAATTTTTTGTCCATGCAATGATCAACACCGAGATTGTAGTTTTTTTTTTCACCATGTGTTTAATTCTATATTTTTGGGTTGTCACAATTAATAATTTAGAGATAACAATATGGGAAAACATAAAAGTGTCTCATTTACCTCCAGTAGTAAGTAATGAAAATTGGATTAACATAAAGTTAATTTAGTAGTGTAAGGCCCCGTTAGATCCTTTGGGGATTCAAGTTTGAACCCCAAAAAGAGAAGAGATCTTTTTGTTGGAAGGGGTACTCACTAGTCACGAACCTCAAACTGGATATCAGATGATAATATTATCAAAACAATTCGTAATGAAAATTGGGAGGGATAAATAATTAGTGTTAAAAGTAAATAGGCATTGCATGTCCATTTTTCGGAGTCTAAAATGAGAAGAATTGTTCCCACTTTAAGAATAGTGAGACTTATTAATTTTTTCTATTTTATATTAACATATTGATATGTTATTGTTGAATGTTTTGTTTATTACATATTGTTGAAATATATTAGTCCACTCTTAGTGGATTAGGATTCAAGCTCAAATCAAGAGGGGCTATTGTATGGATATGGAGAAATATATGGGTTCATAAAAAGAAATATTCTTTTATTGTTTAAAGGTTATGTCTATTACTATATAACCGTACGGTTAAGAGTTATATGTTGGTAATTAATGAATTATGAATGTTGAATTATTAATGAATTTAATTTCAATTATTTGTATTTAAAATACGTTCATGTCAAATCATTGTCATTTTTTATATTTTAATTATTTAATTATACAATGTTAATACCTATTTATTAATAAAAATAAATTTTTATAAGTTTATGATTTAAATTCGTGATATGAGTATATGTGTTTGGCATGAATTTACTTAAACTGGTGAATTTAATAATTTTAAATAAAATGTGTAAAGAACAACAAAATATAAGTGGAGAGACTGTGAATGATATTTATACACAATGAATTGATACATTGAAGATGTACCTCTTAAAATATTAAACATGTTTTTAAATAAAAAATCATAACCATATTTTATATTCATGAATTTTATATATTCACGGACCAATGCAAAGTTCATGATTTTTAAGGAGATAACTTTTCAAAACACGTACTTCTTTGGATGCACTCTGACACATCGAACAACAATATTTACGACACACGACTATACACATAATTTCCTTTCCGCTCATAAACTTTTAATTCCCTCTCTCTCTTATTCTTTCTCGCTTTTATTACTCACATGGCAGCAGTTACAGAGCCACATGGCTCCCTATTTATACCCCTTTCATGCACTCTCAATCCTCACTCAACTCTCTCTCTCTCTCTCTGAACGACCTTCTTAGCCTTCTTCTTCCTCTATTTCTGTGTTGTTACTTCTGCAACACCATGGTGGATCTATCTGGCTCCTCAATGACCCAGTTCATGCTCCCAAACTCATGCATGCCCAGCAACACAACAAGTTTGCTCAATGAAATTCCAGAAATCGACCTCTCTGATCCTCAGGCCAAGACCCTCATCGTCAAAGCCAGCCAAGAGTTTGGTTTCTTCAAGCTCGTCAACCATGGCATCTCAATGGACCTCATCGCCGACCTCGAAGCCCAGGCTCTAAATTTCTTCGCTCTTCCTCAGTATCACAAAGACAGAGCAGGCCCTCCCGACCCCTTTGGCTATGGCAGCAAGAATATCGGCCCCAACGGCGATGTTGGTTGGATCGAGTATCTTCTTTTCAATCTCAACCCTGAAGTTGTCTCTCCCAAATCTCTCTCCATTTTCCAGGAAAACCCAGAAACTTTCCGGTAAAAAAAGATTCCCCTGTTTCTCTCTTTCTTCATCACTTCCATATTCTCTCTCTCTCTATTATTATTGTAGGGTTAAGGCACAAATTTATCTTAAAATATTTTACTGAAAAACAATATTATCTTTAAATATTTTAGGTTTAATCTTACCCTAAAAATTTTAAAATGTATGAGTTTTGCCTCATTAACAATTAACTTTTTAATAGTAAGCGACAATATTACTCTATTTGAACAGTTATAGTATAATATTGAACTTAAAAAAAATATCTGGGATAAAATTGCTCCTAGCAATATAAATTTACACCTTAACACTTTTTTTTAGATAAAACCTCACAAGATTGTGAAATTTTCCAGGTGTGCTGTGGAGGAATACATATCTGCAATGAAGAAACTGAGCTGTCAAGTGCTGGAATTAATGGCGGAAAGGCTGGGGATAGAAGAGAAGAACACGTTCAACAAGCTTCTGAGAGATGAAAAAAGTGACTGTGTCTTCAGGCTGAACTATTATCCGCCATGCGAGGACGTTGAAGAACAGCTGATAGGTTTTGGAGAACACACAGACCCACAGATGATCTCTGTTCTGAGATCAAACAACACTTCTGGTCTTCAAATCTGCCTGAAAGATGACACCTGGCTTTCAGTTCCACCCGATAACACTTCCTTCTTCGTCAATGTCGGCGACACCCTCCAGGTACCTACCAATTGTTAGCTAACTTTCCCTTCTTTTTCATTCTCTTTCTAGTGATGGACAATGTAACTCGCACATATGTATGTATGTATGCTTATATATGAAGATGATGACGAATGGGAGGTTTAAGAGCGTGAAGCACAGGGTGGTATCAGGCACAAGCAAGTCGAGGTTGTCGATGATATATTTTTCAGGAATAGCTTTCAATGAAATGATAAGGCCTTTGCCTTGTCTTATGACCAACCAAGAACAGAGCTTGTACAAGGAACTCACATGGTTCGAGTTCAAGAATACCTCTTTCAAAAACAGGGTTTCCAATAATAGGATTGCTCTCTTCCTCAAATCTCCACCTTCCCATATTAATCAACTTCTCTCTCTACATATATATATATATATAGAGAGAGAGCTAGTTTGAGTGAATGCGTTAATGTACTGAACTACTTATGGGTGTGAGGAATAGGTTGTTGGGTTACTATCTTATGCGTGGTTTTTATTGTTATCTTTGTTATATCTTTTAATTTCTTTCTCGCAGTGAATCATATGTGTAATGTTGACTATATCTTTCTATGTGATGAATGCAAATCTCTCTAGCGTTATTATTATATTATTGCAATGTCTTTTTATTAATTAGTATTTAATTTGATACATGCAATTAGTGTGGTGTTGGTGTTTCTAGTTTCAACTTTTTTTTAATGAGTCTCGTTAATTTCTTAACTGAAGTGGTTATTCCCACCAAATTAATATAATTACTTGCATTTTATGCTGTCATTTGTTCTATATCAAGTCAAATATACAACTTTGTTTTTGTTGGGGACACAAATAATACAGCTTTGTTTGGCGCTGCTGATGTGCACTATAACCTTGGCCAGGATGAACAGGGAACAAAAACAAGTAGAGTTTGATCATTTTTTTTTTATGTTTTTTATGTTACCTCCCAGTATTTTTTTTTTGGGAAAAAAAATATTTTTATACGTATGGATGCGATAGTTTTCTTTAAAAGATTATATGTATTAACAATAAAAGTATAGCAATTAACAACTTATTTTAATAGAAAATCACTGATTTTGAATTTTAAATTGAAGTGGTATTTTCCTGCATTTTTTCCTATTATTAAAACAGGAATTTTGACCCTTAAAAACATGAGATTTAAATTACTCATTTCCAAAAATACATTTTCTTTTCCACTCTATCATCTATCTCATTTCAACTTTTTGAAGCATAATTTTAGAAAATTTAAGTTTTTTACGCTTATTAACCACTCTCGACTAAATTCTTTCATCTATAAACAGCAAGTTAATAAGCTTTTATTTATAGTAAAGATAAAAAGAGAATCTTCGGGTACAATGTAGAGAATAACTGATAAATTATACTGCAAAAATAGTATTAAATTTTGTTTGTGACCTTTTAATAAAATAATGATAACATGATTCGAATAATTATTAATTTTTGAGTTGAGGCTATGCATTTGAGTATGAGTATGTAGATGAAAATACATAAATACGATGTATATACAAAATAAATATATGTTTCTCTTTTCTTATTTTCAAAAATTTTTTATAATAGAAACTAAGAATAAATCATAAGTTGTTTATGTTCTTCTCTATTATCATTGACTATGGTAGTATTGTTGACCATTATTAACTACAGCTAATCATAGTTGACCACTGCCAACTGTTGGCCACTTCGTGCTCAAATTCTAAGTTGAGATTTCAAAACAAAATTTTTCAAATATATTCATTGATTTCTCATCAATAATCAAACTTATTCTAAAAAATAGTTACAAAAAACTATTTTTAAAATGTTAAACAGCATCAAACAAGCTTATAATCTTATACTTTATAGTTTGTTCATACTCCTCTCCCTTTTCATTGAAATTAAACTAGACATTATTTTGTGTGCATTAAATAGAATTAAAGTAAATTATACTCCCTACTAAATATAGGAAATAGTCAGCATAGTTATTGATAAAAAAATGTGTGTTAGTTTCTCTGATACCCATTTTAATTATTTGCATTGAAAATTATTCCCTCTTAAAACTAACTTTACAAGCCCTTCCCAACCAACATTAAAAGCTTTTCCTGCAATAGGGTAGGACCAAAGTAAACTCATATCTTCTATAATTCTTACGTTTAAGATTGAAGTGTGGGAGTAGTATTAATAATAATTTATTTATAATATAACTGGTTATTAACTTTATATTTTATATTTAAAAAAATAAATTTATTATGTTAGCATTGGGATAGGGATAAGAAGATATATTTAAAACTTTTGCAGTAGCCTGCGTCCTAAAAAAATGGAAGATTCTTGGAGACAGTGAGGGGGAGAGAAATGTACTTGAGTTTAGTGGAATGTCTGTAGTCCCAAGGGTCAAGTCGCTATCATGGGGGTAAATCCTCACGATTGATGCTATAGTTCAAATAAAACTATTATATATCACCAAAGAACGACAGACAAAAAAAAAAAAAAAGAAGAATGTTTAACTGTTTAATGCTTTAATTTTTTCACCCTTAAATTTTCAATTTTTTCCTATATATTTTCTTTAAAAATATCTTATTCAATAATTTATTTGAATTCATTAGCCAGAATCAAAACACGTTTGTGGTTGCCCATCCAAAATGCACATCATTATATTCTTCAATGTTCTCAACGTGCCTTACCAATTCAGCTTCTCTTCATTCCAACTGTTTGTCCTAATTTGTGCCTCCAATGCACCCAAATCTTGTTTAAATTAGATGGGCATGCAATTTAGATAATCTAACTTGGTTTTCTTGCATACAAATCATTCCGCATAGAAATGTATATATTCCCAACTACTACCTTTGGTCCTTAATATAAATAAGATGTTGTCCTTATTAACTACTACCTACAGATAAGATTTTATATTAAGGATTGGAATTGGTATTATTATTGTACAATGTGTGCTTTAAATAGCTCATCTAAATAAGAAGATGAGTGATTTGGATTATGTTGATCTGTATATTTGCAATTCATTTGTCTCATTCCTTCTTTGTTATTCAAATCCCTTGCAATTTTCTCTCTAAATTAAACTTGTTTGGTTAAATAAAAGTCTACCCAGGTCTTTCTTCAAATCCTCCTTATTTTTCTACATCTTCATCATGATTGACTCGTACTCTATGTTTGGATGGAGAGAAAATTAGGGGGAAAGAAAACTGAGAGAGAAAACTCCAAAAAATAGTACATTTTTACCATTTATAGAAGTTTTCCTTCATTGTATTTCCCCCTATTTTTCCCTCACTTTTCTCTCCATCTAAACATAGTATTAATTTCGATTAGTCATACGAAATATCTAGCATTAGAACAATAGTTGTAACCCCCTGCCGTAATTAATATCCGGATTATGCAATTAACGTGAAATAGAGACCAATAAGACAAAACATCATTTATAAACCCATCAACCAGACGGGGTTTTCACAGTTACATTTCGAAATTATTAAAAACACGTTCTCATATTTACACTCCGAATATAATTACTATGCGAAGATAAATTACATTTATACAAATATCAGAGTACGCAATATAAATTTCCGGCAATCCCGGACTCATATCTTCGCTCAATAAACATAGGGCACATTAGCCCATACAATTCAACCAATAGGGATTACACAACCTACTCGAATACATACTCCAGTATTGATCCATATAAACAATTACATAATCCCAATTACGCATTGATAACCAACTACTAAGCTCTCACCCAGAAATGAGTCCTCTTCATCTTTGGATGCTTGCTTCATCCTCAATCTTCCTTCCCTGTCTAAAATGTTGATAGGGGAGGGTGAGATTCTGGGGAATCTCAGTAGGAAACACATACCAATATGCATGCAAAATAAGTATTTAATGCATGACATGCTTGCATCACAATAACTTATGTTCACATCATGATATATCCGCATGCTCAATGTTTCAACAACATACTCATGGCCATAGCATAACTAGAAACAGAGCTACAATCATTCATACATGTCTCACATAATCACGCAAAGCAATAACATGCATCAATACACAAATACAATTATCAATACATGCAGGAGAGGTAAGTTCCCTACACTCTTTCCACGTATGCTCCAGCGCAGCTGCTCACGAACAAAACGAACATCAAACCACAACCAGGGCGACTATCCAACCCTATAACCAAACAAGGACATAGGGTCAATCCCTTTTCCAATTCCTCAACTCTCAAACACTTAATGTTGGTTATCATTTAACACCTTTAGGAGGCTAATTAAAGCCCAAACATATGCCTAAAGGCTTGGGAAACACTTGACCAAAGATCTCCTTTGAAAAGTGCAAAACACTGATTTTTGGGGGTGGGCCGCGGCCCAAAATCCGTGGGCTGCGGCCCAAAACTGCCCAGAAACATTTGGGCTGCGGCCCAGCATCCTCGGGCCGCGGCCCAGAAAATCCTGTTTCTTGGCTGAACTTCCAAAAATCATAACTAATTCCACAAAAATTGAAATGAGGTGATTCCAAAGCCAAAAGAAAGGTATATAAGTCCTCTTTCAAGGAAAAATATAGCCCTTCACTGGAAATCACCACACAAATACAGAATCACCAAAAACTCAAGACTGTCCCAAAACAGAATCCATTTTCGACCTCAAACTTTGGACAGCTATAACTCACAGTAGACAAAACGAAATGGCACAAATTATGTGCCCATTTTGAAGCTTGGGATGTGAACTTTAAGAATGGAAAGTTTCAGAATTTTCCAATACCATTTGGTCATTCAAAACGCTCATACAAAATTACTGCGCAAAACAGAGCTTAAACCAAACAGATTTCCAATTTTCTACCAAAGTGTTCAATAACTCCAAAATTAATAACCAAGCTTATTCCCACATAAAATCACTCAAGGAACACAATGGTAACCTCAAAATGACCAAATTCACAACCCATTTATATGCCCTGTTTTGACCAAAGCATAAAACCAACACAAAAAGTGCCAAACTTCACATTTAAGTTTCAATTCAATACCATTCATTCAAAATACTTAACAAGGCATTAATTCCATGACAACAATAATTCAAACACCACAAGACCCTAAATCACGAAATTAGGGCTAAAATTCCAGAAATTTAAGGCCTAATCAATGGCCACAAATCTTATATGAGAAGGAAGCTTTCACTCACCTCAACAACTTTCCCAAAGGCACTTCATGATTCTCCCAAGTTCATAATTTCGTGATTCCTCAATCACCACCAATGGAGAATCTAAAACCATAGGATGAAAGCTCTTAGCTCAAGGAATAATGTTAATGAAGAGCATTTTGGCATTTGAGGCCATTTGCTTACCTCAAATCCAACTTTTCTTTTCTCTCTCTTGGCCAACAATGGAGGAAATGAAGAGAGAAGAGAGAGATGAGTGTGTGATGATGAAGATGAGGAAGAGTGCAGAAAAATCTGCCCCCAAAAACGCATAGGAGAGAGAGGAGAGAGAAAAAAGTGGTTTTTGTCTCTTATGCCTCATCCTATGGTCCACCATAATGCCATTTGGCAACATCTCATCCCTTGATCTCTAATCCCACACACATTTACACCAAATTCACATCATATTTCTCCCAAAATATTTAATTACACAATTTTACAATCAATCTCAATGCCATTAGCCCTTAATCGAAAATCGGGGTGTTACAATAGTAAGGTTATTATCACATGACTTGAACGATGTAACATCCCAAATTTTATTCACCAATATGCCTTGTAATTATTTGAAATATTCAACGAAATGAAATGGTGAAGATTCATGATATTGGAATTTAAGGAGCTAGTAAATTTCCATTTTCATGAGAACTGGGTTAGAACAAGTGATGAAATTAATTTTGGGGTATTCCAAAAAGCCCAATATTAAAACCCAAAATGGATTAATCAAAGAGCAAAATATTTGGCTCAATACTAGTCCTAATTTCAGACAAGCAAAGGAAAGAAAGGAATAAGTTCAAGTTAAATCGAAGAAATGTAATGGCAAAATCATAAATTTACCAAAAAAATATAAGATTAATTATTTTTCAATTAATTGAAGTTAATTTCAATTAATTAAGGAAAATAAGGGATGAATATATATTTGGAATGTTCTTGGTCAAATAAATCAAAGGTTTGAAAAGTCAAATTTGGACTTGTGCATAAATTAATTAAAGGGATTGTGGAAAATATTGGAGCAATTATTTATTCACTTTTCCTTGTGAAGTTCGTCCAAATAAGAAAAGAGGAAGGGAAATAATTAATTGGAAGCATAAATATGCCAAGTGTCATCAACCCAAGTCAAGGGATTAAATAATAATTGATTAAAGTTGAGCACATGTTTAATTAAGAATAAAATACAATATGTGTACATGTGGTTAGACTAATGGAATTGAAGCCCAAGTTGAGTTTATGAAGGGACTCTTAGGTGTCTTTTATAGGCCAAAGAAAGGGAAGGAAATTAGTTCACATGTAATGGGATTTTATGACACCAGTTGGCAAGAGATAAACTCAAATACAAAGTTAGGTCATAAATCCTATTTTTGTAATAAAGTTAATTAAGGAAAGGATGAAGATGAAGATATTTTAAACATTTGGGTCATCTTTTTAGTTTCATTTTCACTCCACCAATAACAATAGAGAGAGAGAGAGAGAGAGAGAGAGAGAGAGAGAGAGAGAGAGAGAGAGAGAGAGAGAGAGAGAGAGAGAAGAGCTTTGCAGAGACTTGGAGAAAGGGAGCTCAAGAAGCAAAAAGCTAAGGTAATAAGATCTTGTGATTTTAAGAGCTCAAGCCTTCTAACTTGTATAGTAGCTCCCTAATCTCTTGTTCTTCATGGAACCATGTGTTGTAAGACCCTTCTCTTATTTTCTCCTTTTTTAGAGTGTTCGTGCGCAGTTCGGTGAGCAATATAGGAATAGCGTAAATATATTGATATATTGATACAAGGTACTTGATTACATCATAGGTTTTCCCCCGTAGGGTCTGATAATATATACAAATTATCCCAAAATATCCAAAAATAAACTACATATAACCACTGGTTTCCATCTTGCAATCCGCTCCCTTCAATTACCCTTATTTACTACTTGCCCTTGGAGCCGTTGGTTCCCATTGGCATATTGGTTATTTATGAAAAAGGGTGAGATTCAAACGAATCTCAGTAATAACAGACAGTCAATCATAAAAAATATAAAAATAAATATGCCAAATACCACATACAGCAATATTATAATAATAAATAATTTGGTTCAGTCAAGAACATTAAGAGCCAACCACTGTTGCAACCCATACTTGTTTTGTACCTCAGCTGGCTCGTGACCACCAACTGGGCACATCGGTGTACTCGTAGGTACTATGTTTGATCATGTTCCGTGTACTCATATGGAATTATGTTCGGTGTACCCATAGGCACTATAATTCAGTTCGTTGTACCCGTAGGCACTATGTTTGGTCATGTTCAGTGTACCCATAGACACTAAGTTCGGTGTACCCGTAGGCACTATGTTCGGTCATGCTCAGTGTATCATACTTATTACGAAAGATGGTATACACAAAGTATATAAACATTGACATAATGTATGAAAGATAGAGTTACAACCTTAACCCTTTTCCCAACTCGATAAACGTTTCTCAGTATGCGTGCCAATGACTTAGGCTCTCAACTTGGTCCTAAAATGTCAAATGTACAAGAATTAGGTTCAAACCCATTCATTTACTATTCTAAGCACTTTCATTGTATTTTTAGTGGTTATATGAGTCTATTGTGAAAATTTACCAAAATGCCCCTAGGGACATAGCCTGGCCCCATCATACTTGGTTCGACCATATATTTTCCAAAATTTTGACCCAGGCTATTCTTATATATTTTTGCAAAAAGAGTCCATTTCCGGACTCAGAATTACTAAATTCACTACCAAAAGACAAAAATGCCCTTTGTAGCCCTTATTTCAGGGTTTCAGGGGCATTTTGGTAATTATGCTTTTTAAGGATTTTCTGGAAAAGTGATCAACTGTAACCCTACCTAATTTTTCCTCCGAACACAATGAAATCATCATATCATCAAAATCCAACTCCAACTCCTTGAAGTAGCACTGGCCGAAACTTAAGATTTTCCAGGAAAAGTTGAGGTTTTTCAATTCTAACTCTATAAACTTGTTCCTTTTTACTTCTAATTACTTTCTTAACTATTTGATTACATTAAAACCACCATTTAGACTCAATTTTGGAAGCATAACATCTAAGTCACACCCTTTCCTAAATTTTACAATCAGGGCAAATCCAACAAAAATTCACCGATTAAATTATCTACAACAGCTAGAACAACCAAAGATTGGAGTTTAGGAAGTCACCTTAGCTTCCTTCTGGATTTTCCCTTATTGGTTGAAACCCTTGCTCCCTCGACAATGAAATTTTGCTTCACAAACACCTTAATTCACATAGAAGAGAAGCTTAGAGGAAGGATTACGTAAGTTAGGAGCTAATTCACCAAAGAAATCAAGCTTACCTGGTGAATTTTCTCCTCCTTCTCTCTACAAATCCTCATAAGCTCTCTCTCTCTCTCTCTTTTGGAACTCAAACCTAACGGGAAATGGAAGGCAAAGAGGATGAGATTGCTTTTGTAATTATCCCAATTTTTCCCTAAATATTTAATTAATTAATTTCCCATTTTCGGATTTAAGAAAATTCTGGCAGATTTTCTGCCTAAATTTTGAAAAATCATAACTAAATTTGTAGACATTGTATTGGAGTGATTTTAAAGGCTATAGAACCCTTATTGAGTCTAGTTTCAAGAAAAAATATATCCTTTTAGCAATTAGAAGCACAAAGTTCCCAGAATTAAATTCTTTGGATGCTATTCCAGAAAATCAACAATTTTTCTGGGCTAGCTTCAAAAATTCATAAATTTTTGTATACAGCTACAAAAATTACCCATGCTTATCAAATTAAAGCTTAGGACGTCTACTTTTACCTTGTAAAATTTCATAATTTTTTATCATTATTTGGTCATCCAAAACCACATAACACTCTCACTGCCTCATCAGAAATTACATTTCCAACACTATTCATACTCCAATTTCATGAATATTTACTGTTTTATTGAATATTTCAAATAATTAGACACATTGTCAGTGAATAAAAGTTGGGGTGTTATGTAAACCCCTTCCAATCAAGGCCGCGATTAAGTTCATAAACACATGATTATATTGAATTAGATATTGTAGATGATTTGGGACTTATTGAAATTTTCTTTTGCCTAAAACAGGATTTTCAAAAACTTTTGCAAAACCTGTTTAACAAAGGTCTCATATTCATATTTCAATATATAGATGACCTGTACAGTATGATTTCATTCATAAATATCATAGTACAATAGAAATTCCTGATATACTCAGGTTCCATTAATCAAATAAGGGTTTTACAAGGCACCAATGCCCATAATCCATTTTCCCTTAACTAGGGGATTACTGTTAACCTCATGAAATTCTTGTTACAATTGCACATTTCATCTTGTTTTTACCTTACTTTGGGCATATTAGTGGGCGTTCGAGAGTGTTAAAGTGGATGAAATGTGCCTTTCTCATGTTGGGCACAGCAGAATGCAAATGTGGAGGACATTAATTACTAACTGCTATGAATGATTAACTGTGCTTGTGAGTTCTTTGTGTGAACTGATACAGATTCAGTCATAGCTGGCCCAGAGGAAGCCACATGCAGTAAGAAGGAGGTGAAGGAAGTTGAAGCCATCAACCATTCCAAGGAAAGGCAAGCTAGGAGGAAAACAGAGCAGAAAAGAGAAGGAGATGACTCTGGAAGGTGCCTGACCGCGGCCAACCTACTCATGGGCCACGGCCAACAGAGGAACAGAAAGATAAGGGCCGCGGCCAACCTACTCATGGGCCGCGGCCAAGAGGGGCCAACAGCACAACAGAAAGGCATGGGCCGCGGCCAAGCATTCATGGCCCGCGGCCAAGATGAGCCAACAGGAGGTCAGATGCTTACTAGCCGCGGCCAAGAACTCATGGGCCGCGGCCCAAAGATGAACAGAAGCTTGCTGGCCGCGGCCCACAGAGTGGCTGGCTGCGGGCAACCCCCATAAATGATGCTATGCGTTCTGTCATTTGAGGAGCTATAAAAAGAAAAAACCAAGGTTTAAGAGGGGGATCCCTATTTGGAAAGACCGAGGAAGCGGCTGCAAACGTCATTGGAGCTTAGGCTTACTTTAAATCAAGGAGAATCAAGTGGGATTGAAGATTGAAAGAGATTTCAACTCTATTTATCTTGATCTTTCTGTATTCATTCCCTTTCTCCATTGTGATTCTGATATGGCTACATTGAATGTTGATATCTGTGATTTGTTTTTGAACATGAGTAGCTAGGTTTTCATTCTAGGATTGTTCTACACCTTTGAATGGATTAAACTTGATTCCTTCTTTCTTTTAGTAGCTAATGGTATATATGTGTTAATTCTTCCCTGTTTTCACTGATATTCGTGACTGGCCAGCACTATGGATAATCTGTTCAATTAGATTAAGCTTGAGAAAGTTAGTTTAATTGTAGAACTTGGGTAGAATTATGCTAGACTTGAAGTTTAAGAATTAAATGGATGGTTTGTTAATAACACAAAGATATAGTTATTAACCTAGCATTGTCAAATTAAGGAGGCTATGTAATGATTATTTTCCCTTAACTATAGCAAGAGATTGTGTATGTTAATGGAGGATATAAATTTAGTTATGACTCGAGAAAGCTTAATCAATTGCTAGTGAACCTTAGACTGACATATATATACTCCATGAAAGTACCCTTGAAGAAGAAGGAAATTAAGTTTATGAAATACAAAGGGAACGAACAATCCTAGGTTTATTATAATTGATTGAATTCACAAGAGTCATAGTTTTGTTCAGAAATTTTTAGTTTTTATCACAATATCTTTTGCAATTCCTTTTTCCACACTCAACAATTTGTTTTGGTTCAACTTAATCAAACACATTAAGCCCATTGTTTGACTAATTTGTTACTCAAATCCTCGAGGGAACGATCTTACTTATCACTTTATTACTTGACGCGATCCGTGCACTTGTAGTAGCGAACAAGCTTTTACCGCCGTTGCCGGGGATTAGTTTAACAAATCTTTTAGTTGACCTTAGGCTTGTGTTAGTAGATTTTGCTTAGGTCTTTAGTTAGATTTATAATTTTTCTCTCACTGTTTTCTGCATTAAATTTTAGTTGTTTTAGCTTGATACTTGCTGGTTTGTGCCTTTTTGCAGGTCTCAGATCAGTTCATGCAACATTTGCAAGGGAACGAATTGATAGTGGTACTTGACGAATTACCGCGCATTGAAGAAGAAACTAATTCAGCAACAGAATCGGAGTAAGAGACAACTGAAACAGAATCTGAATTGGAGACTGAAACTGAAACTGAAGCTGAAACAATGGCGGATGAATATGATAGAGCCACTGTCAATGACTACGCCAGCCGAAATATGAGAAGAACTCAATCGTGTATTCGAATGCCAGAGATGCAAGCACACACTTTTGAGATCAAACCGGTGATGATCACGATGTTGCAAATACATGGGTTGTACCATGACCTTTATAATGAAGACGCCAACAAGCACTTGATGTATTTCTTGGAGGTGTGTGATTCCTTCAAGCAGAATGGTGTCCCCCAAGATGTGTTGAGGTTACGGCTATTCCCTCTCTCTCTACAAGGGAAAGCTAGAGATTGGTTCAACAATCTCCCAGAAGGATCTATAGCCTCTTGGGCTGATCTTGAAGCAAAATTTAGAGCTCGATTTTTCTCCGATGATAAGTCAGTGGAAGCAAGGGATGAGTTTCTAAGTTTTAGACAACAACCGGATGAGCATTTGTATGCCACTTGGAAAAGGTACATGATGTTAATGAAACAACGCCCTAATCATGGGGTGGACAAGTGGGTAGTGATCCAAATTTTCTGCACTCACTTGAATCCTCAATCTAAGGCCATGGTGGACTCAATGATTAATGGAGGTTATCGGAATGTGCCTGTCAATGAGGTGTTTAGACTATTGGATCAATTATCTGTAAACAACACCCAAGGCAATGATAGGAGAACTACACCCGCCTTACTCAACACAAAAGAAGACTCTTCATCACAAATTGCCATAATTTTATCCGCGCTGAACAAACGTTTTGATGTCTTAGAGTCTCAAATACATAAGGGCACTGCTCGTGGTGTGCATGCTATTCAATCCACTCCGATTGTATGTGAGCAATGCAATTATATCCACATGCCTGACAATTGCCCTCTATACATGGGCACTGAATCTGTCAACTATATGGGCAAATTTCAACCTTCTTAAGGTAACCCATACTCACAAACTTACAACAGTGCTTGGAGAGCTCATCCCAACTTTTCTTGGAGTCAAGGTAACACCTTGAACCCTCCTCATGAGTCTACTTCTGGCACCAAGCCGGTTCCTCTACCTGGTTTTCTAATGCCATCAAGGCAAGTTCTTGCAAAAGAAGAAGAATCTAAGATGGACAAGATTTTGTCCCGTATCTTAACAGAAGTGGAATCTTCAAAGGGTGAGAGTAAGGCTACATTTTCTCTTCATGAATATGCTATTAAGAACCTTGAAGTTCAAGTGGGACAATTAGCAATACAAGTAAATGCCATGGCTTGAAATGGTCTCCCAAGTGACACCATCCCTAATCCAAAGCAGGGTGGAAAAGAAGAATGCAAGGCCATTCATTTGAGAAGTGGTAAGGTGCTTCCAACTATGTCTAAATCGAGCACAACTGGACCAGAGCAAGATGAGCAAGTGGACATTGAGATTGAAGAGGAAGAAGTCATGACTTAAGAAAATATGGTGGAAGACGAGGAAACTAAGAAGAGAAAGCAAACTAAGGGCGGGTTGAATGATGTTAGCAAGAGTAAGAAGAGGGAACAAGAGCTGAATAATGAGAAGAAGAGCAAACCAACCACCTTTACTATCATGCCTCCTCTGCCATTTCCTCAAAGATTCAAAAAGAAGGAGGAAGATGCACAGTTCAAAAAGTTTGTGAATATGTTTAAGCAACTACATGTTAACATTCCATTTGCCGAAGCTTTAAAGGGTATGCCTAAATATGCCAAGTTCCTAAAGGATGTGTTGTCCAAGAAGAGGCGATTTAATGAATTTGAAACTATGGCTTTAACTGAAGAATGTAGTGCCGTGATCCAAAGGAAGTTACCCACCAAGTTGAAGGATCTGGGGAGTTTCTATAGTCCTTGCAATATTGGAACGAACTTCAATGGTAAAGCTCTATGCGACTTAGGTGCTAGCATTAACTTGATGCCCTTAGCTGTTTTTAACCAATTGGGGTTAGGAGAGCCAAGGCCTACTACAGTGACCCTTTTATTTGCTGATCGGAGTATTTCTAAACCTAGAGGCATCATTGAAGATGTCTTAGTGAAAGTAGACAAGTTCATCTTTCCAGCAGACTTCGTGGTGCTTGATTGCGAGGTTGATTGGAAGATCCCACTCATTCTAGGCCGTCCGTTCTTAGCTACAGCAAGAACTCTTATTGATGTGGAGAAGGGTGAAATCACTTTGAGGGTGGACGACGAAAAAGTGATCTTTAACATGCCGAATGCTTTGAAGTTCCATGATAATTTAGCTCAATGTTCATTTGTGGATATATTGGACTCACTCGTTCCTCAAGAGTCATATGCTCCTATGATCAAAGACCCTTTAGAAGCATTTCTAATTAGGGAAAAGAGTTTGGTTGAATTTGATGAAGAAGATATTGAAAACCATTTTCGTATGGAATCATTCCCTCACTCAAGACAAAGGAATTTTGAGCCACTTGAGGTGGTTGAGGCATTGAGCACTCCTTTGAAGCCCTTTATTGAAGTTCCACCATCTCTTGAGTTGAAGCCTTTACCATCTCATCTTAAGTATGCTTACTTGGGGGATGCCAACACTCTCCCAGTGATTGTGTCTTCCGATCTTTCAAATTTGCAAGAAGAGAAGCTCTTACGAGTTTTGAAAGAACACAAGCAAGCCATAGGTTGGACCATAGCGGATATTAAGGGAATCAGTCCTTCGATGTGTATGCACAAAATCTTGTTAGAAGATAATCATAAAACTTCTATTGAGCATCAAAGGCGATTGAATCCAATCATGAAAGAAGTGGTTAAGAAAGAAATTCTTAAATGGCTCTCCACTAGAATTGTGTACCCTATCTCTGATAGTTCATGGGTGAGCCCAGTCCAATGTGTCCCTAAGAAGGGTGGCATGACTGTAGTGGCTAACACCTGAAATGAACTAATTCCTACCGTACGGTGACTAGTTGGAGAGTGTGTATGGATTATCGGAAGCTCAACACAGCTACAAGAAAGGATCATTTTCCTTTGTCATTCACAGATCAAATGTTGGACAAGTTAGCAGGTCAGGAATTCTTTTGTTTCCTTGATAGATATTCCGGTTACAACTAAATTGCCATAGCCCCAGAAGACCAATAGAAGACCACCTTTACTTGTCCATATGGCACTTTTGCTTTCAGAAGAATGCCCTTTGAACTATGCAATGCACTAGCCACTTTTCAACGGTGCATGATATCCATTTTTACTGATATGATTGAGAAGACCATTGAAGCATTCATGGATGAATTTTCTATCTTTGGTCTATCTTTTGACTTGTGCTTGGAGAATTTAGATGCAGTGCTTAAAAGATGTGAAGAGGCAAACTTAATTCTCAATTGGGAGAAATGTCACTTCATGGTGCAAGAAGGCATTGTACTTGGCCATAGAGTATCCAAGAACAGGTTGGAAGTAGATAGGGCTAAAATTGCTATTATTGAGCAATTATCACTGCCTACTAATGTCAAGGGTATCCGAAGCTTTCTTGGACATGTCGGGTTCTACCGGAGGTTTATCAAGGATTTCTCAAAAATTGCCAAACCCCTTTCTAAGCTTTTGGAGAAAGATGTGGAATTCAAGTTTGATGATGAGTGTCTACAAGCTTTTGAAGAATTAAAGACGCGTCTCATTTCAGCTCCTATCTTAGTAGCTCCGGATTGGGTTTTACCTTTTATTATCATGGCTGATATGAGTGATTACGCCGTTGGTACTGTTCTTGGGCAAAAGGCAGAGAAACTCTTTCACCCTATATATTATACGAGTAAAACTCTTGATGGTGCCTAACTCAATTATACCACCACTGAAAAAGAGTTACTTGCCATAGTTTATGCATGTGAGAAGTTTAGATCGTATATTGTGGGTACTAAGGTTACTGTTTACACTGATCATTCAGCTCTAAAGTACCTACTCACCAAGAAGGATTCTAAGGCTAGACTCATTCGCTGGGTGCTCCTACTTCAAGAGTTTGACCTGAACATAATTGACAGAAAAGGTACAGAGAATCAAGTAGCCGACCACCTATCAAGGCTGATCACCGAGACTCAACGTGATGATTCTGACATGATCCAAGCATCATTTCCGGATGAACAGCTGTTCTTTGTTGATCATTCATCTACACCATGGTTTGCCGATTTTGTAAATTATTTGGTTTGTGGAGTGTTACCTCTGGAGTTCAACTCTCATCAAAAGCGTAAGTTTCTGCATGAAGTGATGAAGTACTTTTGGGATGAACCTTACTTATTCAAGCGGTGCCCCGACCAACTCATTCGAAGATGTGTTCCAGAAAATAAACAAGAGTGCATTATGCATTGTTGTCATTTGTCTGAGTATGGTGGTCATTTTGGAGGAGAGAAAACTACTGCGAAAGTCATTCAGAGTTGGTTGTATTGGCCTTCTCTATTTAAAGATGCTTATGCTTTTGTCCTCCAATGTGATCTGTGCCAGAGAGTGGGGAACATATCTAGGAGGAATGAGATGCCACTGAATAGCATGCTAGAAGTTGAACTCTTTGGTGTTTGGGGGATTGATTTCATGGGTCCATTTCCTAAGTCTTTTAACAATAAATACATTTTGGTTGGACTGGACTATGTATCAAAATGGGTAGAAGCTATGGCATGTGTGACTAATGATGCCAAGACGGTACTGAAATTCTTCAAGAAACACATCTTTACAAGGTTTGGTACACCAAGAGCAATTATCAGTGATGGCGAATCACACTTCTGCAATCATTAATTTCAAGCTTTGATGAAGAAATATGGTGTTAGGCACAAAGTAGCATTGCCTTACCATCCCCAAACAAATGGCCAAGCTGAGATTTCCAACCGGGAAATCAAGAACATTCTTGAGAAGATGGTGAACACTACTAGGAAAGACTGGTTTGCCAAGTTAGATGATGCTTTGTGGGCTTATCGAACGGCTTATAAAACGCCTATTGGTATGTCTCCATATCGATTAGTGTTTGGAAAAGCATGCCATTTGCCTGTGGAATTGGAACATGGGGCCTATTGGGCTATCAAGAAGCTAAATTTTGATCCGCGAGCTATGGGAGAAAAGAGGCTACTTCAACTCAATGAGTTGGATGAAATCCGCTTAAATGCTTATGAGAGTGCAAGGATTTACAAAGAGAAGACAAAGAAGGACTATGACAGCAAAATCATTCCTAAGAGCTTTGAATCTGGTCAAACTGTTCTTCTTTATAACTCCAAACTAAGGCTCTTTCCCGGAAAGCTTAAGTCCCGATGGTTTGGGCCATTCAAGGTGATTCAGGCATCAAAATATGGTGATGTGGAGTAGGAGAATGATAAGGGAGAGAGATTCAAGGCTAATGGGCAACGGTTGAAGCACTACTGGGGAGGAGATGTGGATAGGCTAGTATCCACTATCTACTTATCAAATGAAGAGTGACCAAAGGGAAAAGTCAGGCTAAAGACTATAAACTAAGCGCTTTTTGGGAGGCAACCCAAGTTCTAAACTTGATCTCTTTAGTTTCTTTGATTTTTGTATAATTTGGTAGGTTTACGTTTGGTCTTTTAACTTTTGTAGGAAGAAAGGGAATCCAAGCTGAAAGCAGTTGAGAGTAAGAAGATTGAAAGGCAAAGGGTGGCATTTGGTTTGGATAGGCATATTCCAGGGACGTTCTTCAATTCTTATGCTTGCTTGTGTATTTTGATGCTTGTGATGTGATATGAGGGTTGTAAGGGATGTTAGAGATGCATTATGCATTGTAATTTGCTTCATTCTGTCAAATTGCTGATTACACCTAGAAAATTCTACATTAGGGAGGCATCTTGATCATAGGAAATGTGTGGACAAGGGGTATTTATTGTGTGAGAGTCACTGTGAAAGTGTGGCCCAGATGATTCCAGTTCTGGTATGCTTATTTGAGTGTTCAATGATTTTGTATACTGTGTTGTCACAGATGATTCCAGTTCTAGTATGTAAGTGTTGTCACTGGTAAGGCTGAAAATTGCACTCTGGCCGCGGCCAAGAAGGTCTTGGGCCACGGCCCATAAGAACACAGAAGGCCCTGGGTTGCTGCCAGTACTACTTGAGCCGCGGCTAACTAAGTTCCAGAGAGTTTTGGGCCGTGGCCAGCACTGCGTGGGCCACGGCCAACGGATGCCCAGATAGTTTTGGGCCGCGGCCAGGACAATGTGGGTCGCGGCCCACCAATACCCAAAAATGAATATCAGTGCCCAGACAATTTTGGGCCACGGCCATCGAATCCGTTGGCCGCGGCCAGCAATTGCATAGAAGGGTATGGACCGCGGCCAATGGATTCGATGGCCGCGGCCAATGAGATCACAGAAAATGGTGGACCGCGGCCAGTGACTGGTTGGCCACGGCCCAAACCCGATAACTCTGTTTTAAAACCTAACCACCATCATTTCTCATTCTTCATCTCTCTTCTCACAGCAGCAGCTATTTCCTCTGTCTCTCATTCTCTCAGCGTCGAAACCTAATCCATAATTCTCTCCCTCAATCTCTCACCCACATTCCACTGTCCCTTAAATCCCTCTCATCTTAGTCTCTTTTCTCAGCGTTTTCTGTCTCGGATCTGCTTCTCGGCCCCCACTTTCTGATTTTACTGCAATCTAAGGCATTGGACGAGACTCCGCTCCTCTGATTTTCTGAGACCGTGGTTGGTTTTCTTTGGGTTTTCTCCTATCATAGGTAATTAAACTCATCCTTGACTCTTTTAATATGTATTGTGGGGTAGTATAGTTTCATTTGAAGTTAGGGATTTGGGCATAAGCTTGAATTATCGGTGGTTAAGGCTGAAGATTAGGTTACTGAACATGATTATGAAGTTTTCCTGTCCTTTGCTGCATTGATTTCATATGGCTAGTGCTCCCCATTGTAGTTGGCCCTTGTGCAGTGCTTTGGACTCTGTTCTGTTATGAACAATGCATTATGCTTTGTTATCAGTGCCTGTTTTGCTGTCAATATGCATTGCCTGAAATTTATTCATATCTATTTTGGCCACCAAGCTTTTCATCGACTCTCAAATGGACAGCAAACTATTCCATGATTACGCTTGAACATTGCAAACTGCTTTAGATAGGGGATTATTGTGTCATTCACTTTGTAGCCAAACTACATTTCAACTCAGTTTTATGGATATAAGTCAAGTTTTTAATGAAGTCAGGATAGGGGTTAGATTGGTGGGTTGCAACTAGTTAGGTCATAAGTTTGGGGGAAGTCCTTGTTGAAGTTTCTGATTCTGGTGTAAATGTTGAGTATCTGTTTGAGTCTTCATTTGTTTTGGCTTTGTATTGTCTTCTCTCAGAGCTACTATGCTGGCCAAGCGTGTTGCTGACCGCACGGGTCCCAGGGCCGTCGCTAAGGCCAAGGCCAAGATCATTACCCGACCCTTACTATAAGAGCGGGAATTCCTGTTCAACATCTCGTACGAGTTTTACGATCTAGCCACCCATACCTACCGCTTGTAGAGGCTCATGAAGCCTAAGGTTGACGGGAATCTGTAGATTGTCCAGGAATATTACGCCATTGCCAGTGTGAGACCCATTTGGCAATTTCCTCTTCGTGGAGTCGACGTTGACTTTACACTGGATAGCTTTCGGCAATTTGTAGCACTCCCAGCTGTTGATGATTACAGATACAAGCAACTATTGGACAATGACGATGACATCCCTGAGGATGAAATTTCAGAGTTGCTAGTGTACAACCACATGGTGGCGTGGTAGAGTCGCGGAGGGGCTCAGAAATATTTACCCAGTGCTTAGTTATCAGTTGAGGCTCGAGTATGGTTGCATTTTGGTAAGGACTACTTTTGGCCTTCGTCGAATAGGAATCGCCTCACTAGAGACCAGGCTCTCTTGATTTACCTTCTTATGAAGAAGGAGCCTGTTGATCTTGGCGCATTGATTTATCAGACTCTTCGCGACCATACACGAAATCATTCGGTGGGTTTGATGTTGCCGCACCTTATTTCCTCCTTCTGCTCATTTGTGGGTGTTGCTGCTGTGGCTACTGATGTTTTGTTCAAGCCTATTAATAAATTCAACTACTTGAGCATCAAGCCGAAACTGGACGAGAAAGTCCCAGCCTCCCAGCGTACAGCAAACTACCCTATCTTTCAGCAGGGAGGACCTTCTCATCCTCCTCATGACCTTCCATCTCCCCTGGAGTAGGGTGAACCATCAGGTGCCCCTTCCTCTTCCTAGTCTGTTGTCTCATTGGATGTGATCTTTGCGGCTATCCAGCATACTGAGGCTACTGCCGCCCAATGCCTCACATATCTGCAGGACCATGGTGTTCGCCTGACCTGGTTGGAGGAGTTATTTGCTGCCCACATGCCTGCTGCAGCTCAGGCCGGTGATGGTGATGATGGCGAGGACGCTGGTGTTGATGGCGGTGATGATGATGATGACGGTGATGGTGTTGATGCAGCTGCCAGTGACGATGATGGCGAGGATTAGTGCTCAGTCAGTGGTTATTGAGTTTTTTACTGCTGTTTTTATTTCCTTTGGATATTGCTCATACTTTACTGGTTTCAACTGTTACAATTTCTTTTCTGTTTCCTTTGGATAATGCTCAATCAGTACTATTGTTACAGTTGCTTTTACTAATGACTGATGTCAGATTTCACTGGATATTGTGCCTTTTGATGGACCTGTTACTGTTTATATGGGGATCGTTGTATGTTCTCTTTCATTGCAGGTGTTATTTATCACACAGTATGCCCTGTGACAGTGAGGACACTGTCTCCCTCAAGTTTGGGGGTACTATAATATTCATGCATGTTTTTAAAAGCTGTTTTGTGCCCTGCCCTTGAGAGGTAGTTGATTTGCAGACTTTTTGAGAAAACAAGACTAGATATTCATGAATGCTTGGTTCTCATTTTAAAAGCATATTCTTAATACTTACCTGATTAAACACTGTGCACGAGGGTTGAGAATAATTCGAATGCTTTGTCAGGGGATTTTATAGCAAATTAACATGTATGAACTGTTTTCATTGAAAGACTTTTGAATATGTACTTGAATTTCTGGGAAGAGATTAGCATTTCACACACGTTGAGAGCATGATTGACATTATCTTTGTGCTAAATTTTTATGGAACTGCTTATGTTCTTGGGTGAGTTGTAAGGAATTGGCTGGTTATGGCGCGTAGAGTTAGCATATGGATCAATTAAGTTAATGCATTCGGATTAAGCTAAGGTTGAATTAATCTTGGGGATTGTGCACGTGAGAGGAAAACCTCTGTTGGAAGGATTTTGAGTCTAAGTTTCATTCATTAAAGTGTTAGTGCCATTTATGCTAGAGTACCTCTAGAACTTGTTTAAATTCTTTTTCAAAATCACATATGCATATGGATTAATGAAAATGATAGGGGCATTCATTTCTGAACCCATTAACCTAAACACAAACCTTTCACACTCACCCATTGATGACCCCCTTTGAGCCATTCATTTTTTTTCAAAAATCTAACATTTAACAAGTCATGCATGTTTTTGCTCTGCAATTGATTGACACTTAGAAAAGCAATGAAATAGCATTTGATTTACTCTTTGTTTCAATAAGCGCTTAGTTATGCAATTTACAAAAGAGAAGAAGGAATGGGTAAAAGAAAATCAATATATATGGAAAAAAAAGAGAGAAAAAGAGAAAGAGATGTCATTATATACGCTTATGCATGCATAGTACTTGTTTCATTAGTCCTTTCCATTAGATTATTTTCGACATTACAACCCTATTAGAAAGCCCCCTTGATTCATAAATCTAGGTGTACAAGTGGTGGAGAGAGTAGAGTTTCTACAAGCCTATGGCAGGACCTACTATAAGTGGCACTGAGCGAAATTACCCTAATTTATGAGAGCTAAACACGTAAATCCGTGAGTGTTCTCTGGTGCACATAACTTTGATTGATTGATCTTTAGCCTAATTCCTTTACATTGCCTCATACTAAACTTTGTGTTAGCTTCAAGCGATGACAATGAACAATTCCATGCAACCCTAAAGTTCCTTTGGCACTAAAGGTGTGTGGATTGAGTTGTAAGTAAAAGAAAAGAGAATGCAAAAGGATTAAGTCTAGATATTGAGGCTGAATCATACATGTTGAAGTGTTGTTTCTAATCTTGATAAATGTAGGATGATTGTTATTCAACTCTTGTCGAACACACACTCAATTGAAAAAAAAATGTTGGGGAATTCGTTTTTAAACTATGAACCAGGCATACATGTATATTTGGTGTCATGAGTAGCTTAAGAAAAGAGAGGATCATGCATGAGCAGTATGTCTGAGATTAACTTAACCTTACTTCTGGCAATTGATTGAGTTTACTCGAGGACGAGCAAAAGTTCAAGTTTGGGGGTGTGTTAACCTCATGAAATTCTTGTTAGAATTGCACATTTCATCTTGTTTTTACCTCACTTTGGGCATATTAGTGGGCGTTCGAGAGTGTTAAAGTGGATGAAATGTGTCTTTCTCATGTTGGGTACAGCAGAATGCAAATGTGGAGGACATTAATTACTAACTGCTATGAATGATTAACTATGCTTGTGAGTTTTTTGTGTGAACTGATACAGATTCAGTCATAGCTGGCCTAGAGGAAGCCACATGCAGTAAGAAGGAGGTGAAGGAAGTTGAAGCCATCAACCATTCCAAGGAAAGGCAAGCTGGGAGGAGAACAGAGCAAAAAAGAGAAGGAAATGAACTCTGGAAGGTGCTTGGCCACGGCCAACCTACTCATGGGCCGCGGCCAAGAGGGGCCAACAGCAGAACAGAAAGGCATGGGCCGCGGCCAAGCATTCATGGCCCGCGGCCAAGATGAGCCAACAGGAGGTCAGATGCTTACTGGCCGCGGCCAAGAACTCATGGGCCGCGGCCCAAAGATGAACAGAAGCTTGCTGGCCGCGGCCCACAGAGTGGCTGGCCGCGACCAACCCTCGTAAATGATGCTGTGCGTTCTGTCATTTGAGGAGCTATAAAAAGCAAAAACCAGGGTTTAAGAGGGGGATCCCGATTTTGAAAGACCGAGGAAGCGGCTACAAACGTCATTAGAGCTTGGGCTTGCTTTAAATCAAGAGAATCAAGTGGGATTGAAGATTGAAAGAGATTTCAACTCTATTTATCTTGATCTTTCTGTATTCATTCCCTTTCTCCATTATGATTCTGATATGGCTACATTGAATGCTGATATCTGTGATTTGTTTTTGAACATGAGTAGCTAGGTTTTTATTCTAGGATTGTTCTACACTTTTGTATGGATTAAACTTGATTCCTTCTTTCTTTTAGTAGCTAATGGTATATATGTGTTAATTCTTACCTGTTTTCACTGATATTCGTGACTGGCCAACACTATGGATAATCTGTTCAATTAGATTAAGCTTGAGAAAGTTAGTTTAATTGTAGAACTTGGGTAGAATTATGCTAGACTTGAAATTTAAGAATTAAATGGATGGTTTGTTAATAACACAGAGATATAGTTATTAACCTAGCATTGTCAAATTAAGGAGGCTATGTAATGATTATTTTCCCTTAACTATAGCAAGAGATTGTGTATGTTAATGGAGGATATAAATTTGGTTATGACTCGAGAGAGCTTAATCAATTGCTAGTGAACCTTAGACTGACATATATATACTCCATGAAAGTACCCTTGAAGAAGAAGGAAATTAAGTTTATGAAATACAAAGGGAACGAACAATTCTAGGTTTATTATAATTGATTGAATTCACAAGAGTCATAGTTTTGTTCAGAATTTTTTAGTTTTTATCACAATATCTTTTGCAATTCCTTTTTCCATACTCAACAATTTGTTTTGGTTCAACTGAATCAAACACATTAAGCCCATTGTTTGACTAATTTGTTACTCAAATCCTCGAGGGAACGATCTTACTTATCACTTTATTATTTGACTCGATCCATGCACTTGCAGTAGCAAACAATTACACAAAACTATACCACAATTCCAATATATACAATTGTTTCCCAACAACTATCCAAAATCTATAGTATGATAACCAAAAACCAAATTACACTCCTAGCTCAGATCTTCAGCCACTCTTCATCACTTGCTTTTTCTTTGAACTACTAGCCCTATCTGAAAATGTGTTTTTGGGAGAGTGAGATTCTAAGGAATCCCTATAGTAACAAATCACTCATATTATGTACAACTACAAAGCATGAAAGTAAATCATCACACAACACATAGCAATTCCAACAGCAGTTATAGTGGCAGGGGTAGGTATGATTTGCATCACCCTTACGTCTGCTCACGTTGAATTGTTCATGCTATATTGCACCACCATATGGTTCACAATAATATAATTCACCATAGCTGGGTTTCATATAAAGCATTTCACAACACATCAAAGCCACATTGGCATATTCTCAAAACAGGAATCCACGATTCAACGACGCAACCTCGGCAATTATAATGGTAGGGGTAGGTGTGATAACCATCACCCCACACGATTGCTCATACTAAACTGCTCACTTTGTAATGCCCTCTGGCAGATAACACATTCACATTTTCATAATGGCCTCATGCCCACAATTTTCACAATACACAATGATAAATCATGCATACCAAGCATCATACACAACATGAGAGAAAAGTCACTACCTTGGTCCTTCCATGCGTGTTCTGGCACCGGTCTCTCCCGAGTAGGGCAAATATTGAATCCTAAAATTTATAATTAGGGATAAAGTGTTATTCTCTATTTCAATACTTAAATGACTTCACAACACTTAGATTGGTTATCATTAATGTCCTTTAGGAAGCTATAAATGCTTCTAACAAAAGCCCTAAAGGGTTGGAAGATCTATACCAAAGATCTCTTTTTAGAAGTGAAAGTACAGATTTTTCACTGTTTTACTCGAGTGAAGAAGGCCTCACTCAAGTGATGGTAGACTTGCACTTGAGTCATGAGAAACGTACTCATGCGAGTGTTTGACAGTAAGCACAAACAGAAACTAGAAATGCCTAAAGCACTTAAGCATATAGGTCAATACTCGAGTGATATCCTCACTCTCACCCGAGTTCTAGAAAGTGAACACCAGAAGTGATCACCCAAGAGCAGAAAGGAATGACATAGAGAAGAAAAGATCGCGCACTTGAGCATGAATTCAATCACTCAAGTGATAGCCAAATGCTCACTCGAGTTCCATAAATTGAGGTACAGAAAGTGCTTACTCAAGAGCAAAAAGGAACTTTTAAAGGAGATGAGCACTTGAGTGATGGCTTAACACTCGTGAGTGTTAAGACACACTCTTGAAAAAATAACTGCGAGTGTCAACCTGAGACGAGAGTTCATATTGTCAAATACACCTTCACTCGAGTGAGACAATGTTCACCCGAGTGAGAACCCACAACACTCGCAAGTGAGGCAAACACTCTTGCTTTTTGCACGGAAGTGTATTCAGAAACACAGAAGGTAAAATGACAATACAAGGCTGCACTCGAGTGACGCCCTGGGGCACTCGAGTGAGGCTTATCAGAAGGAAAAAACGCAACAGAGTTGACAGCACTTTCCAATTTTTACGCAACTGTTTCCAATCAGTCCAAATTCTCAACCAAGGCTATTCCCACATAAAATTACACAAGGATCCAATGGGAATATCAAAACTACCAAATTCCTATTCCATTATCATGTTTTGTTTTTAGACTACATCCAATACCAAAATCCCAAAGTCACCAAACTTAACCTTTTAAACCCAATCCAATTCTATCTATTCAAACACATACCAAAACACCATTTCCATGACCATAGCATACCAAACTCTCCATGACCATAATTTTCGAAAATAAGGCAAAAAATCCCAGAAATTCAAGGCTTAATCATATTGCATAAAACATAGATAGAATGGTCTCTTTTACTCACCTTAACAACTTTCTCAAGGAGGTTTCTTGATTCACCAATGCTTAGATTTCCTTGAGGGCACAAACCAACACCAATGGACAATCTATAACCATAGAAATGGAACCCTAAATCGAGGGAACAAAATTAATGAAGTGAGTTTTTGCATTCGAGGTCATTTACTCACCTTAATCTCAAGCTTTTCTTCCTCTTGCTTCTTCAACAAGAGAGAAGAGTGTGGTAAAGAAGGAGAAATGATCACTCTTTCCTTGCCATACCTCTCTAGCGAAAATGAGGGAAAGAGAGGGAAGAAAAATATTAAAATATTGCATTTGACTCCCCAAGCACTTTCTCTTCACCTACACTTGCCACTTGTCACAATTTCATTGGCTCTCATAAAGTAAGTAACCAATTAGTTACTCTAACCACTCCATTAGCCATTTGGTCACACATCTCAATTCTTCTTAGTTAGTAATTAATTTCTTCATTAATCATTGACTAATTAACGGACAATTTTCCATTCTTTCTAATTTTCCCACAGATTTTAGCACATTTACCAAAATTGCCACAAAACACATAATAATTAAATATTTAATTCACAAATTATTCTCATTAATTATCATGAGCCCTTAATCAAAATTTGGGGCATTACATGTTACATGTGCAGCAAGCAAATATTCAAGGGAAGAGAGAGAGAGGGAGGACGGTTTTAGAGAGAGGAAGTAAAGAAATCAAATTAAAGTTAACCTCCAGAACTTCAAATACTTTGATATATTGTTGTTGTTATTATGGTTCTTGGCTTGGTTTGTGGATTGTTTGTTGATTTTGTAAATTTGGAAAGTGGAAACCCTAAGGGTTATGCTACCCAAATTTCCTAAAATAATGTCTAATAAGTGGTTAAATGGTTTAATAAGTGGTTAGGAGTGAAAAGGAGCAAGCTTTAAGTGTTGAAACTCAATCACAATTTTCTCTTCCTTGTGCAATGTTTCGGCCAGAGCTAGAAATAGGGGTTAGGGCTAGAATTTCATTAATATGATGATTCCATGGTGTTCAAGAGGGAAAATTGTGTAGAGTTGATGTTGATCACTTTGTGAGAAAAGCCCTAAAAAGTGAAATTACAAAAATACCCCTAAAATCCTAAATAGGGGTTGTCAAGGGCAAAACTTTCATTTGGCAGTCATTTTATTAAAACAGAGGTCAGAAAAGGATTCTACATGCAAAACTGTGTAAGAATAGCCCGGGTCAAAATTTTTTGAAAAGTATAGTCGGACAGGGGAAAAAAGGGGCTTAGACAGGGTCCATTGGGGCATTTTAGTAATTTTATAGTTTTGGACTAATATAACCAACAAAAGTAATTTGGAAGAGTCTAGAGTGATACATGAATGGGTATTAACCTAATTCTTGTAAACTTGAATTTTTAGGACCAGTCTGTTGAGCCTGAGCCGGATTAAATTAGGAACTGAATTGTGTTGCAAAAAGGGACATAAGGTAGTAACTCTATCTCTCATACACCATGTGAATGTTGATATGTTGTACGTTGCTATATTATGTGATATGAACACGGTCCTGGGGCACATTACCTAGCTGTGGTCTGGGATCCAGCTGAAGTACACGAACAAGTAGGGGATCCAAACAGTCATTTGGCCCTGAGAAATGTGCGCACACACGATACAATATGGATTTTCATTTTACACTATATGGTGCATTGCATATTTAATTATCGCATTTTATATGATTAGTTATATGTTACTACTGAGATTTGTTTGAATCTCACCCTTTTTCAAAATTAAAAATATTCCAGTAGAAGCAAGCAGTTCCAAAGGCAAAGAGGCAAATACTGTCAGCTGAGGTGAGTAGGTCAAGAGAACAGAGCTGTTAGTGATATTTAGTGTATTTTTGATATTTTTGGACATATTGTATATATATTAACAAACCCTGCGGAGAGACTCCTATATATAATCAAGTTTTTCTTATCAGTATATTTATACTATTTCTGTATGCCTGTGAAATTGTGCCTTTAATACTCTGCACATATTAAAATGTTAAGGGTTTGACAAACGACAAGGGTTCAAATCCTATAAACAATCACATGTAGAAGTTGTCTCAGCGTATTAAGGTTTGTGTTTGTTACTTGCTGTCCTTGCTTCCTTTGTATCTGATTGAAGCAATTAAAAAAGCTCAAAAGATATCTGCTGCTGTTGGACTAAGCACCTTGATATTTTACCACTTTGTTTGTTTGGGAGCCAATGTACTTAGACACGTGTTTTTGATGTAGTTCTGAATGGTAAAATCTACCAGAAGTTGGCCCCTTAAGTCTTTTTTTTTTGTTTGTTTGTTTTCAGTTTTGATCTCCAAGCTTGAATAGGCATGTTAATTTACCTAGTAAATTGTAGGTAATAGCAGCAACAAATGAAAAATTAAAACTCATTCACTTTATTCTCTCTAGCAATAAAATCCTCTAAATAATGTACCAAATTGAAATCTTATCAAAATCTCCAAAAATACCTTTTAGTATTGATAACTCTCTAAATATACGAAAATATATCTCAAATTCTATTAATAATAGGGAGTCATCACCCACATACATTTTTTCTGATAGCTTTTTATCAATGAGTCCTACATCTCTCAAGAAAGTCAGATCCACATTAGCCAACATTCTTTGTTTTTTTTTTGGGCAAAGGTGTACAATTGCTCCTCTAACTTGATACAAAGTTTCGGTCTGTTCCCTTATTTTTAAAAAGCATCCTTTTAATCCTCTAACCCTAACATTGTTGGTCTCAAATAATTGTAACAATCATTATTATTTTGGAAATCAAACTTATTATCTCAGCATTTAATAATATTTTATCAATATTTAAAATTTCAATTTATTTGTTTTTTTCTAAAGGCATTATGGTAGAAGACTGAAAAGATATTTTATAAAATTAAGGGACCAAAATAAAACATTGCGTAAAATTGAAAGACTACAGGTATACTGTTTTTTTTTTTTTTGGCTGTCAATGTACTTAATAGCCTCACACTTTTCCTTTGGAAATGGCTCCACATTCTTGTTTCCTCTGTTTGCTTTTTATTAATAGGCCTACAATACCAACTCACATTCTTTTTCTTACTCTCCGATTTTATCGGATGTCCCCGAAGGGACATTCTTTTTCTTACGCTCATACTTTCGTTAATGGGCATTGGGGCTCATAGTTAGGTGTCAAGAGATATAAATGTTGTAGACGTTTAGAAGCAATGCGCGATGTGCAATGTGCAATGTGTAATGCTCTTATGGATGGAATATTGGACTGACAAGTGGAGAATGTGCTGATATGCTATAAGCTAGGTGCATGAGAAGTATTTATATAGTTGTATGACATTTAGTAGGGATGAGTAAAAAACTTGATGGTCCAGGCAACCTGGTCTGACCCGATTTGACCCGGTCTAGTCCGGTCCGGTGAAAAGCAGCTTTATATATAAGACAAAAGGACCAGACCATATCAGACCAACTATTCGGGTTTAAGTCCAGGTTCTTAGTCTACATGGTCTAGCCCGAATCATTTCTTTTTATAAACAAAAAAAATTAAGTGGGCTTACACTTAACTCCACCCTAATTATAACAAAACAAAATTAACAAAAAAAAAAGTCTCAATCAATCCTCTCCACTTAACTCATGTGAACCACACACCCGTAACCCCTCACTTCTTTTATCATTGATCTGACACCCTCTTTGCATCAGACCCACTTCAATCTCACCTCCCTCACCACTGCTCACTCACATCAGACCCACTTCATCAATCTCACCTCCCTCACCATAAAAAATCTCGCTCAATCCTCGCTTCCTCGCCTTCAATCTCGCTTCATGCTTGCTTCATCAACCTTGCGGTGTTGTTGTTCCCACCTTGAAAGGAAAAGAAAGATTTCCCCGCCACCACCAACTCTTGATTTGGAAATGAATTTTTTAATTTAATTATATATTCCTTAATAAGTGATCTTAAGCTTTGAAATATCTTGTATATACCTTCCTCTTAACCCAGAATTCAGTACTCTGGTCTAAAGCAAAAATGCATTATTGTGATAGCAACATCGCATTCAGATAGTAAGATGAGATATATATATATATATATATATCTCCTACAACACAATCAAATTATCTAAAGATTCATCATGGATAGATACCTAGAAACCCTATAGTTTTACTTTTTGTTCCCCTTCTTTCTTTATATTGCTGTCAACTTTCTTCAATTTCTTCATCATGATGATAACAAGTAAGAAAATAATTATGTACTTGTTCAAATGTTTAGAAACATTTCTACGCCTAACAAAGAGAATCTTCAGGTTTATATAGAAACATAGGTTGCGTTATGAATAACATTTTTCTATTTTTGACGTTTAATAATTAATTGTGGGTCTGTTTGATTCAACCTCTATATGTTGCTGAAAATGATGAGAATAGATAGACATGAACTCTCATATATATATATATATATATATATGTCTGTGTGTGTGTGTGTGAAAGTTATCAAACTTTTAATAATAGTTTTAATTTTAATGAAATTTAACTCTTGAGCCAGTTTGATTAGCCTTATTGTTTATCATGCAATAAAGGGATAAGTAAGCTTCGAGGGTGAACCCTTGATCAAATAGAAAAAAGAAGAAGAAGAGTACGAATGAGCATGGCTATCTAACTTTTAAATGAAATATAGATAATTCCGGTATGATACAAATTATATATAGGAAAAATTCCAGAACAAGAACTTTGAAATTACAAAATTCTAAATAAGGTATTTCCCAAAAAATAAGTTGAAAATTGCTTATCAAGTTTCGACATTTTCTAATTAACTTTTGGTAAGAAACTTGATTTGGAATTTTACAATTTCCAAATTTTTTAAGGGATTCTCCCTTATATATATATATATATGCCAATTTATTAATTTTTTAATAATACAAAATTAGCATTAGACTTTTTTGTCCATGCAATGATCAACAACAAGATTGGATTTTTTTTGATCGAGTGTTTAATTATATGTTTTTAGATTTCCACACTTAATAATCTAGATAACAATATTTGAAAATATAAAAGTGCAGTGTCTCATTTCCCTTTAGTAAGTGATGAAAATTGGGACGGGTGATTATGTAGAGTAAAACGTATGTTCTTATTATATCAGTAGGGTTTTTTCCTTTGATTTTATATGTTTACCAAGAAGCTACCCCAATATTAGAAAGCTAGATTGGATTCTAATTAATTGAAGTCAAGTATACTAACAAGGGTCCTCATATAAGCAACAGGATCTGAATTTGTGAGTTATGATTTAACTCCTTAGCCACTGGACCAATTTTGTTGGTAGTTATAGTTATACATAATTATAATCTTGAAAAGTGCACGCACTGCACAAGGTTAGATTCTATTTATTTTTGTGAAACGATATGTGTGTAAAATGATATTTATATTTTGTTAAAAATATGGTTTTGAAGTTTTGTGTGGTTTTAATTCAATAGAAACTTGCATAATTTACATAATTACTTATTAATATTTTTAGGGTTAAAGGCCTATTTTGTTCTGGAAGTTGATAAGGTGGGGCAATTTTACCCTAGGAGTTGACAAGGTGCAATGTTGCTCCAACGGTTTCAAATCATAACTAAGGTGGCAGTCCACGTGGCATCAATGTCATTTTTACTAAGGTGCAAATTTTTCATGGAAGTTTTCACTTTGGTGCAATGCTGTCTTGGAAGTTTCCAAATTATAGCAATATCACTTTGACAATTATCTATGTTAAGTTTGACTACTGTTATTTGACTGAATATATTGAAGTGACAATGTGAACAACATTGAAGAAGAAGAAGAATTTACATATGGAGGAGGAGTTCACATTCGTCAAAAAATAATGAAGAAAAGGATTCAATCACTAGATGCATAACACACCAAGGAAGATTGCCGAAATAATGCCATAGACAACTCTTTGCTGTTGTACCCCAGTGCCACCGAGATAGGCAAGTATCTCCTTGATTTTCTCGTCATCGCACAAAATGTTTTCACCTCTTTGATTGTCTTTAATCTTTTAGATGGGATACAATTTTTTTAAAATTGTTTTTTTACGTATTTTTGTGTCTAACTTTGAAAAAAAAATGAAGTGGATAACACATGAACTTTTCAAATAAGCATATTTGGTCAACTCATGAGTAAACTTAACTTGGATAATAGTCATGGTGAACTTGTTATGATTTGAAAACTTTATGGGAAACATTACTTAATAGTGAAAACTTGCAAATCAAATTTGCCCCAACAGCCAACTCAGGTAATTTAATCAACTAACGGTCAAACTCAACTTGGATAATGATCAAGGCAAACTTACTACAATTTGAAAACTTTCAGGAACATTGTTCCGCTAAAAGCTTCCAGGCAAAATTGGCCCACCTTATCGACTTCTTGGGAAAAATAGCACTTGAATCCATTGTTTTATCAGCTAACATAACCAATTAGTACCCCTTGAATATGCACGTTTCTCTTTGTATAAAAAAAATACGCGTTTCTCTAGATGTGGCTCTATCTATGTATGTATAGTCTGTCCATTTTATTCATAAAATTAGCGACGCCCAGATTGTAAATATATAAATTTCTTAATTTTTCATTATTAAATTGCTACACAAAATATTTTAGAAAAAACATATACACTATGAGTCATGACGATAAAACATGATTCATATGATTTTCGTATCGATAACAAGTCAGTATGAATACACGCAAATTAATTTCTTCAGCCATATGATTATTAACTATTAATTTATTTGAAAAAGCTGCAATATTTATAACAACAACAACAAGAACAGTATAATATGGTTTTAAAAGAATAATCGAATATGGAATTATACATAATATACTAGATTCACCTAAACAACACAGCTACAACTACAAACATGTGTTTAAATAATATATTAAATTATGCTAACAAATGTTGGTCCAGTTAGCAAGGAGTTGACTTATAACTATAAGGTTGTAATGTCAAATCCTACTACCAATGTGATGACTTTGTTATTGGGCAATTTATGAGTACCTTTATAACCTCTTTTTAAGCCCAAAGGCAGGTCTTGACTCTGGTCCTAGTGAGCCCTTATGAGCTAACTCACAAAGTTTTTTGTAACAAAAAATAATATATTAAATTAAGAGTCATGGGACTCCATAAGAATAAAAAATATTCGATGATAATCCTCATAAAACAATATTTCAATGATAAAAATAAATTTTTTTAATTAAAATGGAATTGAATGGAGATAATGATATTAACAATTTGATAAATTTAGTAACAAATCTAAAACGTTTGAAGTCAGTGTACTAGTTTGGAAGGTCCATGCACGAGGTCGATCTATTATTCTGGGACAATACAGCTAATCAGTTCCCTATATATATAGGGCTGGTTTGGTATGAGGGGAGGGCAGGGGAGGGAAAGTGAGTGGAGAAAAAAAAATTTTAGAGTTAGATTTTAAAAAAAGAAAAAAATGAGGTTAAAAGTTTTTAGTTAATTTTTCTTGATATTTTATCTTATATATTCTCTTTATTAGAATTTGGTAATCGCATTTCTCCAATTTTCTTAAATCTAACTTTTAAAAATTTTCCATTCAAATCCCTCATACCAAATGGACCGTCCTATTCGTTTTCCCCCATCCTATTTATAGTTCTAGACTATCTAATGCCTATTAATTTCATTGTAGTGGAATTTATTAATATTTCAGCCATCAGGATGCATTTACACAGGTATAAGAAACATTAGGATTTGAATCTCATTATTTAAAAGTTAAACAATGAATTGTACAAATGAAATTCAATACATTGTCGTTTTTCGTGGCCTAATCCTGAAGATAATTCTTAAAAAAAATTAATATATACTCCGTATAATATTAAAATTGAAATTCAGAAAGATAATTCCAATTTAAATATGCTGTATATGGAGCCGTGTGGAAAACAATTAGATTGTCTTGAGTTGGAATATTTGTGTATTTTTTATTTTCAAATGACCATAATAGTAAAACCTCTAACAAATAAATTAAATTTGAATTTGAATTTGAATTTGAATTTTCTGTAAATATAAATTTATATTATATATAATATATATAAAAAAATAAGCGTTAAAAAAGTCAACGAAGTCTTGCATGATATTAAACACATCTTTTCCTACATATAACAGTGCTTGTCTACTTTTTGAGAGTCTAAACTAAGAACTATTGTTCATACTTATTGTTAGGCTTACTAATTTTTTATATTTCATATTAGTATATTGTTATCAATTTATTTATTAGGGTGGTTGTTTATCATCCGATGAAGAGAAGGGTACAAAAGAGATGAGTACGAGCATGGAGCCATGGACTTGACTTCTCTCTTCTTATACTCTACCATTCTCACCCACTTCATCTTTATCATTAAAATATAAACTGTCCAATTTTAATGTTTAATAAAATTACTAAAAAAATGATAAGTTATAAAAAATTAATAAAAAAATTTAAACTAATAAATTTTAATTATGATATTTTAAGGATGCAACAAAATATATTTAACATGATAATTTTATAAAATATTAAATTAGGGCTGTTCAAATTTCAGTCTAATAATAGAGATGGGTAATGGAGAGGAAGTAGATGGGAATGGTAAAGGAAAGAAACCAAGTCCGTATGAGCATGGTTGTATTTTAGATGATATTTAGATATGATATATGGATGATTTAGAATTTAATTTTATATCGTACAATTTATTTATAATACAAAATTATCTTTTTATTATAAAATAAAGGGAAAGATGATAAGAGAAAGAGAGAATATGAGAGCAATAGAGAATAATTCTTATTCACTATCGATGTATATCAAATAAATGGTACATATATGCCCTATATTTATAGGCACAATTTTACAATAATATAATCAAATACATTAATATTAATGATAATAAAGGATAATAGAGATAATGAGAGAATTTATGAGATAATAGGGAGATATGGACATCCACACAAATATTTTTTTGATAACACGTTTGAATTTTTTTGTCCATGCAATGATCAACACTGAGATTGTAGTTTTTTTTTCACCATGTGTTTAATTCTATATTTTTGGGTTGTCACAATTAATAATTTAGAGATAACAATATGGGAAAACATAAAAGTGTCTCATTTACTTGCAGTAGTAAGTAATGAAAATTGGATTAACATAGAGTTAGTCTAATAGTGTAAGGCACCGCTATATCCTTTGGGGATTCGAGTTTGAACCCCAGAAGAGATCTTTTTGTTGGAAATGGTAGTCACGAACCCCGAACTGGATATCAGATGATAATATTATCAAAAAAATTCGTAATGAAAATTGGAAGGGATAAATAATTAGTGTTAAAAGTAAATAGCATTGCATGTCCATTTTTCGGAGTATAAAATGAGAAGAATTGTTCCCACTTTAAGAATAGTGAGACTTATTAATTTTTTCTATTTTATATTAACATATTGATATGTTATTGTTGATTGTTTTGTTTATTACATATTGTTGAAATATATTAGTCCACTCTTAATGGATTAGGATTCGAGCTCAAATTAAGAGGGGCTATTGTGCGGATATGGAGAGATATATGAGTTTATAAAAAGAGATATTCTTTTATTGTTTAAAGGTTATGTCTATTACTATATAACCGTACGGTTAAGAGTTATATGTTGGTAATTAATGAATTATGAATGTTGAATTATTAATGGATTTAATTTCAATTATTTGTATTTAATATACATTCAAGTCAAATCATTATCATTTTTTATATTTTAATTATTTAATTATACAATATTAATACCTATTTATTAATAAAAATAAACTTTTATAAATTTATGATTTAAATTCGTGATATGAGTATACGTGTTTGGCACGAATTTACTTAAATTCGTGAGTTTAATAATTTTAAATAAAATATGTAAGAACAACAAAATATAAGTGGAGAGACTGTATTTATACACAATGAATTGATACATTGAAGATGTACCTCTTAAAATATTTAACATCTTTTTAAATAAAAAAGCATAAGTATGTATTATATTCATGAATTTTATATATTCACGGACCAATGCAAAGTTCATGATTTTTAAGGAGATAACTTTTCAAAGCACATATCTCTTTGGATGCACTCTGACACATCTAACAACAATATTTACGACACACGAATATACACATAATTTCCTTTCCGCTCATAAACTTTTAATTCCCTCTCTCTCTTATTCTTTCTCGCTTTTATTACTCACATGGCAGCAGTTACAGAGCTACATGGCTCCCTATTTATACCCCTTTCATGCACTCTCAATCCTCACTCAACTCTCTCTCTCTCTCTGAACGACCTTCTTAGCCTTCTTCTTCTTCTTCCTCTATTTCTGGGTTGTTACTTCTGCAACACCATGGTGGATCTATCTGGCTCCTCAATGACCCAGTTCATGCTCCCAAACTCATGCATGCCCAGCAACACAACAAGTTTGTTCAATGAAATTCCAGAAATCGACCTCTCTGATCCTCAGGCCAAGACCCTCATCGTCAAAGCCAGCCAAGAGTTTGGTTTCTTCAAGCTCGTCAACCATGGCATCTCAATGGACCTCATCGCCGACCTCGAAGCCCAGGCTCTGAATTTCTTCGCTCTTCCTCAGTATCACAAAGACAGAGCAGGCCCTCCCGACCCCTTTGGCTATGGCAGCAAGAATATCGGCCCCAACGGCGATGTCGGTTGGATCGAGTATCTTCTTTTCAATCTCAACCCTGAAGTTGTCTCTCCCAAATCTCTCTCCATTTTCCAGGAAAACCCAGAAACTTTCCGGTAGAAAAAGACTCCCCTGTTTCTCTCTTTCTTCATCACTTCCAGATTGTCTCTCTCTTTTATTGTTGTAGGTTTAAGGCACAAATTTATCTTAAAAATTTTTGCTGAAAAAGAATGTTACCTTTAGGTTTAATGTTACCTTAGAAATTTTAAAATGTACGAGTTTTGCCCCATACCGTTAACAATTAACTTTTTAATAATAAGAAACAATATTATTCCATTTGAACACTTGCAGTGTAATATTGTACTTAACAAAAATATCTCGGGTAAAATTGCTCCTCAGTAGGATAAATTTATACCTTAACACTTTTTTAGATAAAACCTCACAAGATTGTGAAATTTTCCAGGTCTGCTGTGGAGGAATACATATCTGCAATGAAGAAACTGAGCTGTCAAGTGCTGGAATTAATGGCGGAAGGGCTGGGGATAGAAGAGAAGAACACGTTCAACAAGCTTCTGAGAGATGAAAAAAGTGACTGTGTCTTCAGGCTGAACTATTATCCGCCATGCGAGGACGTTGAAGAACAGCTGATAGGTTTTGGAGAACACACAGACCCACAGATGATCTCTGTTCTGAGATCAAACAACACTTCTGGTCTTCAAATCTGCCTGAAAGATGACACCTGGCTTTCAGTTCCACCCGATAACACTTCCTTCTTCGTCAATGTCGGCGACACCCTCCAGGTACCTACCAATTGTTAGCTAACTTTCCCTTCTTTGTCATTCTCTTTCTAGTGATGGACAATGTAACTCACACATATGTATGTATGTATGCTTATATATGAAGATGATGACGAATGGGAGATTTAAGAGCGTGAAACACAGGGTGGTATCAGGCACAAGCAAGTCGAGGTTGTCGATGATATATTTTTCAGGAATAGCTTTCAATGAAATGATAAGGCCTTTGCCTTGTATTATGACCAACCAAGAGCAGAGCTTGTACAAGGAACTCACATGGTTCGAGTTCAAGAATACCTCTTTCAAACACAGGGTTTCCAATAATAGGATTGCTCTCTTCCTCAAATCTCCACCTTCCCATATTAATTAACTTCCCATATATAGAGAGAGAGAGCTAGTTTGAGTGAATGCGTTAATGTACTGAACTACTTATGGGTGTGAGGAATAGGTTGTTGGGTTACTATCTTATGCGTCGTTTTTATTGTTATCTTTGTTATATCTTTTAATTTCTTTCTCGCAGTGAATCATATGTGTAATGGTGACTATATCTTTCTATGTGATGAATGCAAATCTCTCTAGCGTTATTATTATATTATTGCAATGCCTTTTTATTAATTAGTATTTAATTTGATACATGCAATTAGTGTTGTGTTGGTGTTTCTAGTTTCAACTTTTTTTTAATGAGTCTTGTTAATTTCTTAACTGAAGTGGTTATTCCCACCAAATTAATATAATTACTTGCATTTTATGCTGTCATTTGTTCTATATCAAGTCAAATATACAACTTTGTTTTTGTTGGGGACAAAAATAATACAGCTTTGTTTGGCGCTGCTGATGTGCACTATAACCTTGGCCAGGATGAACAGGGAACAAGAACAAGTAGAGTTTGATAATTTTAATTTTTTTTTTATGTTTTTTATGTTACCTCCCAGTATTTTTTTTTTTTGGGAAAAAAATATTTTTATACGTATGGATGCGATAGTTTTCTTTAAAAGATTATATGTATTAACAATAAAAGTATAGCAATTAACAACTTATTTTAGTAGAAAATCACTAATTTTAATTTTAAATTGAAGTGATATTTTCCTGCATTTTCCCCTATTATTAAAACAGGAATTTTGACCCTTAAAAACATGAGATTTAAATGACTCATTTCCAAAAATACATTTTCTTTTCCACTCTATCATCCATCTCATTTCAACTTTTTGAAGCATAATTTTAGAAAATTTAAGTTTTTTACGCTTATTAACCACTCTCGACTAAATTCTTTCATCTATAAACAACAAGTTAATAAGCTTTTATTTGATCTTTGATCAGAGTTAATAAGCTTTTATTTATAGTAAAGATAAAAAGAGAATCTTCGGGTACAATGTAGAGAATAACTGATAAATTATACTGCAAAAATAGTATTAAATTTTGTTGGTGACCTTTTAATAAAATAATGATAACATGATTCGAATAATTATTAATTTTTGAGTTGAGGCTATGTATTTGAGTATGAGTATGTAGATGAAAATACATAAATAGGATATATATACAAAATAAATATGTGGGACTCTTTTCTTACTTTCAAAAATTTTTTATAATAGAAACTAAGAATAAATCATAAGTTGTTTATGTTCTTCTCTATTATCATTGACTATGGTAGTATTGTTGACCATTATTAACTGCAGCTAATCATAGTTGACCACTGCCAACTGTTGGCCACTTCGTGCTCAAAATCTAAGATGAGATTTCAAAACAAAATTTTTCAAATATATTCATTGATTTCTCATCAATAATCAAACTTATTCTAAAAAATAGTTACAAAATACTATTTTTAAAATGTTAAACAGCATCAAACAAGCTTATAATCTTATACTTTATAGTTTGTTCATACTCCTCTCCCTTTTCATTGAAATTAAACTAGACATTATTTTGTGTGCATTAAATAGAATTAAAGTAAATTATACTCCCTACTAAATATAGGAAATAGTCAGCATAGTTATTGGTAAAAAAATGTGTGTTGGTTTCTCTGATACCCATTTTAATTATTTGCATTGAAAATTATTCCCTCTTAAAACTAACTTTACAAGCCCTTCCCAACCAACATTAAAAGCTTTTCCTGCAATAGGGTAGGACCAAAGTAAACTCATATCTTCTATAATTCTTACGTTTAAGATTGAAGTGTGGGAGTAGTATTAATAATAATTTATTTATAATATAACTTGTTATTAACTTTATATTTTATATTTAAAAAAATAAATTTATTATGTTAGCATTGGGATAGGGATAAGAAGATATATTTATAACTTTTGCAGTAGTCTGCGTCCTAAAAAAATGGAAGATTCTTGGAGACAGTGAGGAGGAGAGAAATGTACTTGAGTTTAGTGGAATGTCTATAGTCCCAAGGGTCAAGTCGCTATCATGGGGGTAAATACTCACGATTGATGCTATAGTCCAAATAAAACTATTATATATCACCAAAGAACGACAGACAAAAATAAAAAAACAAGAAGAATGTTTAACTGTTTAATGCTTTAATTTTTTCACCCTTAAATTTTCAATTTTTTCCTATATATTTTCTTTAAAAATATCTTATTCAATAATTTATTTGAATTCATTAGCCAGGATCAAAACACGTTTGTGGTTGCCCATCCAAAATGCATATCATTATATTCTTCAATGTTCTCAACGCGCCTTACCAATTCAGCTTCTCTTCATTCCAACTGTTTGTCCTAATTTGTGCCTCCAATGCACCCAAATCTTGTTTAAATTAGATGGGCATGCAATTTAGATAATCTACCTTGGTTTTCTTGCATACAAATCATTCCACATAGAAATGTATATATTCCCAACTACTACATTTGGTGTCCTTAATATAAATAAGATGTTGTCCTTATTAACTACTACCTACAGACAATATCTTATATTAAGGATTGGAGTTTGTATTATTATTGTACAATGTGTGCTTTAAATAGCTCATCTAAATAAGAAGATGAGTGATTTGGATTATGTTGATCTGTATATTTGCGATTGATTTGTCTCCTTCCTTCTTTGTTATGCAAATCCCTTGCTATTTTCTCTCTAAATTAAACTTGTTTGGTTAAATAAAAGTCTACCAAGGTCTTTCTTCAAATCCTCCTTATTTTTCTACATCTTCATCGTGATTGACTCGTACTCTATGTTTGGATGGAGAGAAAATTAGTGGGAAAGAAAACTGAGAGAGAAAACTCCAAAAAATAATACATTTTTACCATTTATAGAAGTTTTCCTTCCTTGTATTTCCCCTCATTTTCCCCTCACTTTTCTTTCCATCTAAACATAGTATTAATTTCAATTAGTCATACGAAATAACTAGCCTTAGAGCAATAGTAAGGTTATTATCATATGACTTGAACGATGTAACATCCCAAATTTTATTTACCAATATGCCTAGTAATTATTTGAAATATTCAACAAAATAGAATGGTGAAGATTCATGATCTTGGAATTTAAGGAGCTAGTAAATTTCCATTTTCATGAGAATTGTGTTAGAACAAGTTATGAAATTAATTTTGGGGTATTCCAAAAAGCCCAATATTAAAACCCAAAATGGAATAATCAAAGAGCAAAATATTTGGCTCAATACTAGTCCTAATTTCGGACAAGCAAAGGAAAGAAAGGAATAAGTTCAAGTTAAATCGAAGAAATGTAATGGCAAAATCATAAATTTGCCAACAAAATATAAGATTAATTATTTTTCAATTAATTGAAGTTAATTTCAATTAATTAAGGAAAATAAAGGATGAATATATATTTGGAATGTTCTCGGTCAAATAAATCAAAGGTTTGAAAAGTCAAAGTTGGACTTGTGCATAAATTAATTAAAGGGATTGTGGAAAATATTGGAGCAATTATTTATTCCCTTTTCCTTGTGAAGTTCGTCCAAATAAGAAAAGAGGAAGGGAAATAATTAATTGGAAGCATAAATATGCCAAGTGTCATCAATCCAAGCCAAGGGATTAAATAATAATTGATTAAAGTTGAGCACATGTTTAATTAAGAATAAAATACAATATGTGTACATGTGGTAGACTAATGGAATTGAAGCCCAAGTTGAGTTTATGAAGGGACCCTTAGGCGTCTTTTATGGGCCAAAGAAAGGGAAGGAAATTAGTTCACATGTAATGGGATTTTATGACACCAGTTGGCAAGAGATAAACTCAAATACAAAGTTATGTCATAAATCCTATTTTTGTAATAAAGTTAATAAAGGAAAGGATGAAGATATTTTAAGCATTTGGGTCATCTTTTTCCTTTCATTTTCACTCCACCAATAACAATAGAGGGAGGGAGGGAGGGAGGGAGGGAGGGAGGGAGAGAGAAGAGCTTTGCAGAGACTTGGAGAAAGGGAGCTCGAGAAGCAAAAAGCTAAGGTAAGAACTTGTGATTTTAAGAGCTCAAGCCTTCTAACTTGTGTAGTAGCTCCCTAATCTCTTGTTCTTCATAGAACCATGTGTTGTAAGACCCTTCTCTTATTTTCTCATTTTTTAGAGTGTTCGTGTGCAGTTCGGTGAGCAACATAAGAATATCATAAATATACTGATATATTGATACAAGGTACTTGATTACATCATAGGTTTTCCCCACAAGGTCTGATAATATATACAAATTATCCCAAAATATCCAAAAATAGGCTACATATAACCACTGGTTTCCATCTTACAATCCCTACCCTTCAATTACCCTTATTTATTGGTTGCCCTTGGAGCAGCTGATTCCCACTGGCACATTGGTTATTTATGAAAAAGGGTGAGATTCAAATGAATCTTAGTAGTAACAGACAGTCAATCATAAAAAATGTAATAATAAATATGTCAAATACCACATACAGCAATATTATAATAATAAATAATTTGGTTTAGTCGAGAACATTAAGAGCCAACCACTATTGCAACCCATACTCGTTTCGTACCTCAGCTGGCTCGTGACCACCAACTAGGCACATCGGTGTACCTGTAGGTACTATGTTCGGTTATGTTCAGTGTACCCATATGGAATTATGTTCGGTGTACCAGTAGGCACTATGTTTGGTCATGTTCAGTGTACCCGTAGGCACTAAGTTCGGTGTGCCCGTAGGTTCTATGTTCGATCATGCTCATTGTATCATACATATTACGGAAGATGGTATACACAAAGTATATAAATATTGACATAATGTATGAAAGATAGAGTTACGACCTTAACCCTTTCCCAACTCAATAAACGTTTCTAGGTATGCGTGCCAATGACTTGGGCTCTCAACTTGGTCCTAAAATGTCAAATGTACAAGAATTAGGTTCAAATCCATTCATGTACTATTCTAAGCACTTTCATTGTGTTTTTAGTGGTTATATAAGTCTATTGTGAAAATTTACCAAAATGCCCCTGGGGACCCGGCCCGGCCTCGTCGTACTCGATTCGACCATACTATTTTTGAAATTTTGACCCAGGCTATTCTGATATATCTTTGCCCAAAGAGTCCATTTCCGGACTCAGAATTACTAAATTCACTACCAAAAGACAAAAATGCCCTTTGCAGGCCCTATTTTAGGGTTTCAGGGGTGTTTTGGTAATTATGCTTTTTAAGGTTTTTCAGGAAAAGTGATCAACTGTAACCCCACCTAATTTTCCCTCTTAAACTCAATGAAACCATCATATCATCAAAATCCAACTCCAACCCCCTAAACTAGCACTAGCTGAAACTTAAGATTTTTCAGGAAAAGTTGAGGTTTTTCAATTCTAACTCTGCAAACTTATTCCTTTTTATATCTAATAACTTTCTTAACTATTTAATTACATTAAAACCACTATTTAGACTCAATTTTGGTAGAATAATGTCTAAGGCACACCCTTTCCCAAATTTTACAATCAGGGCAAATCCAACAAAAATTCACCGATTAAATTATCCACAACAACTAGAACAACCAAAGATTAGAGTTTAGGAAGTCACCTTAGCTTCCTTCTGGATTTTCCCTTATTGGCTAAAACCCTTGCTCCCCTGACACTAAAGTTTTGCTTCACAAACACCTTAATTCACATAGAAGAGAAGCTTAGAGGAAGGATTACGTAAGTTAGGAGCTAATTCACCGAAGAAATCAAGCTTACCTGGTGAATTTTCTCCTCCTTCTCTCTACAAATCCTCATAAGCTTTCTCTCTCTCTTTTGGAACTCAAAACTAAAGGGAAATGGAAGGCAAAGAGGATGAGATTGCTTTTGTAATTATCCCAATTTTTCCCTAAATATTTAATTAATTAATTTCCCATTTTCAGATTTAAGCAAATTCTGATAGATTTTCTACCCATATTTTGAAAAATCATAACTAAATTTGTAGACATTGTATTGGAGTGATTCTAAAGGCCATAGAACCCTTATTGAGTCTAGTTTCAAGGAAAAATATATCCTTTTGGCAATTAGAAGCACAAAATTCCCAGAATTAAATTCTTTGGATGCTATTCCAGAAAATCAACAATTTTTTTGGGCTAGCTTCAAAAATCCATAACGTTTTGTATACAACTCCAAAAATTACCCATGCTTATCAAATTAAAGCTTAGGATATCTACTTTTATCCTGTAAAATTTCATAATTTTTCATCATTATTTGGTTATCCAAAACCACATGACAGTCTTACTGCCTCATCGGAAATTACATTTCCAACACTATTCACACTTTAATTTCATGAATTTTTACCATTTTATTGAATATTTCAAATTATTACTACACATTTCGGTGAATAAAAGTTGGGGTGTTATGTAAACCCCTTCCAATCAAGGTCGAGATTAAGTTCATAAACACATGTTTATATTGAATTAGAGACCGTAGATGATTTGAGACTTATTAAAATTTTCTTTGCCTAAAACAGGATTTTCAAAAACTTTTACAAACCTGTTCAACAATAGTCTCATATTCACATTTCAATACATAGATAGCCTGTACAGTACGATTTCATTCATAAATATCATAGTACAATAGAAATTCCCGATACACTGAGGTTCCATTAATCAAATAAGGGTTTTACAAGGCGCCAATGCCTATAATCCATTTTCCCTTAACTAGGGGATTACACAAAACTATACCATAATTCCAATATATACAATTGTTTCCCAACAACTATCCAAAATCTATAGTATGATAACCAAAAACCAAATTATACTCCAAGCTCAGATCTTCAGCCACCCTTCATCACCTGCTTTTCCTTTGAACTACCGGCCCTATATGAAAATGTGTTCTTGGGAGAGTGTGATTCCAAGTAATCCCTATAGTAACAAATCACTCATAATATGCACAACTATAAAGCATGAAAGCAAATTATCACACAACACATAGCAATCCCAATGGTAGTTATAGTGGCAGGGGTAGGTATGATTTGCATCACCCTTACGTTTGCTCACGCTAAATTATTCATGCTATATTGCACCACCATATGGTTCACAATAATATAATTCACCACAGCTGGGTTTCATATAAAGTATTTCACAACACATCAAACCAGGAATCCATGATTCCACAACGCAGCCTCGACAATTACAACGGCAGGGGTAGCTGTGATAACAATCACCCAATACGATTGCTCACGCTGAACTGCTCACACTGTAATGCCCTCTGGCAGATAACACATTCACATTTTCATAATGGCTCATGCCCACAATTTTCACAATACACAATGATAAGTCATGCATACCAAGCATCATACACAATATGAGAGAAAAGTCACTATCTTGGTCCTTCCATGCGTGTTCTGGCACCGGTTTCTCCCGAGTAAGGCAGATATTGAATCATATAATTCATAATTAGGGACAAAGTGTTATTCTCTATTCTAATACTTAAATGACTTCAAAATACTTAGATTGGTTATCATTAATGTCCTTTAGGAAGATACAAATGCCTTTAACAAAAGCCCTAAAGGGTTGGAGGAACTATACCAAAGATCTCCTTTTAGAAGTGAAAGTACATATTTTTCACTATTTCACTCGAGTGATGATGGACTTGCACTCGAGTCATGAAAAGTGCACTCGAGTCATGAAAAGCACACTCGTGTGAGTGTTTGACAGTAAGCACAGACAGAAACCAAAAATGCCTGAAGCACTTGAGCATATAGCTAAATACTCGAGCGATATCCTCACTCTCACTCGAGTCCTAGAAAGTGAAGCACCAGAAGTGATCACCCAAGAGCAGAAAGGAATGACAGAGATAAGAAAAGATCATTGCACCCGAGCATGAATTCAATCACTCGAGTGATAGCCAATTGCTCACTCGAGTTCCATAAATTGAGGTACAAAAAGTGCTTACCTTAGAGCAAAAAGGAACTTTTAATGGAGAAGAGCACTCGAGCATGGACTCTTGCACTCGAGTGATGGCTTAACACTTGAGTGTTAAGACATACTCTTGAAAAAATGACTGCGAGTGTCAACCCAAAAAAAGAGTTCATAGTATCAAATACACCTTCACTCGAGTGAGACAATATTCACCCAGTAAGAACCCACAACACTCGCAAGTGAGGCAAACACTCTTGCTTTTTGCACGGAAGTGCGTTCAGAAACACAAAAGGTAAAACGACAATACAAGGCTGCACTCAAGTGACGCCCTGGGGCACTCGAGTGAGGCTTATCAGAAGCCAAAAATGCAGCAGAGTTGACAACACTTTCCAACTTTTACCCAAGTGTTTCTAATGAGCCCAAATTCTCAACCAAGGCTATTCCCACATAAGATTACACAAGGATCCAATGGGAATATCAAAACTAATAAATTCCTATTCCATTATCATGCTTTGTTTTTAGGCTACATCCAATACCAAAATCCCAAAGTCACCAAACTTAACCTTTTAAACCCAATCCAATGGTATCTATTCAAACACATACCAAAACACCATTTCCATGACCATAGCATACCAAACTGTCCATGACCATAATTTTTGAAAATAAGGCAAAAAATCCCAGAAATTCAAGGCTTAATCATATTACATAAAACATAGATAGCATGGTCTCTTTTACTCACTTTAACAACTTTCTCAAGGAGGTTTCTTGATTTACCAATGTTTAGATTTCCTTGAGGGCACAAACCAACACCAATGGACAATCTATAACCATAGAAATGGAGCCCTAAATCCAAGGAACAAGATTAATGAAGTGAGTTTTTGCATTCGAGGTCATTTACTCACCTTAATCTCAAGCTTTTCTTCCTCTTGCTTCTTTAACAATGGTGCTGAAATGGAGAGAGAAAAATGAGAGAGAGAGAGAAGAGTGTAGGGAAGAAGGAGAAATAATCACTCTTCCCTTGCCATACCTTTCTAGCAAAAATGAGGGAAAGAGAGAGAAGAAAAATATTAAAATATTGCATTTGACTCCCCAAGCACTTTCTCTTCACCTACACTTGCCACTTGTCACAATTTTATTGGCTCTCATAAAGTAAGTAACCAATTAGTTACTTTAATAACTCCATTAGTCATTTGGTCACACATCTCAATTCTTCTTAGTTAGTAATTAATTTCTTCATTAATCATTGACTAATTAAGAGAAAATTTTCCATTCTTTCTAATTTTACCATTGATTTTGGCACATTTACCGAAATTGCCACAAAACACATAATAATTAAATCTTTAATTCACAAATTATTCTCATTAATTATCATTAACCCTTAATCAAAATTTGGGGCATTACATGTTACATGTGTAGCAAGCAAGTATTGAAGGGAAGAGAGAGAGAGAGAGGGGGAGGATGGTTTAAGAGAGAGGAAGTAAAGAAATCAAATTAAATGTAACCTCTAGAACTTCAAATACTTTGGTATATTGTTGTTGTTATTATGGTTCTTGGCTTGGTTTGTGGATTGTTTGTTGATTTTATAAATTTGGAAAGTGGAAACCTTAAGGGGTTATGCTACCTAAATTTCCAAAAATAATGTCTAATAAGTGTTAGAATCCGGTTGACACCCAAGAGGGAGGTGAATTGGGTGCATGATAAAAACTTAAATATTTTGAAAATCTTTTCGAGTCTTAACGAAAGTGGTAAGTATGAAGGTAATGAATTATAAATCAACAGTTAGATTAAATAATATATGCTAGAAATATAAGAGCTTAGGGAAAAGAATATGCAAACTGTGATTTATCCTGGTTCAGTCCAATCTATGATGGCCTACGTCTAGTCCCCAGGCTCTTCCTGAGATTTTCAAATTCACTATCTTCTTATTTAATCCGGGCTCAAGAAAAGCCTTTACAAACCTACAAGTTTAGCCGAGTACTTGTGAAACCTTTCACAAATCTCTCACTGAAAAACTCCCCCTTACAGCAAGTCTTACGAGCAGAGCAATCCTGAAGATCTTCGTCTCCTGCTTACTCGTACAAGTCTTACGAGCAACAACGTTCTCTCCTGCTTACACCCCTGTAAGTCTTATGAGCAGCAACGTTCTCCACTGCTTGCACCTTGTATGTCTTACGAGCAAACTGTCTTACCGGCAATTCTCTCTACAACTTTCCCCGTAAGGAAATCAACCCTCTCAAGGTCTCTTTACCTTGAGATCAATTCAGAAATGTAGATGGAAGTGTTTACAGACTCTCTCACAGAGTGGATATAATGCTCACTGAAGTACAATACAAATAATCACTCTCTCAATGATAAGTAATATAGAAGTTGCAGAACAGAGAGTGTTTGGGTAGAAGTAGAGGATTCATGTTTCCATCATTTTTCTTGTAGTTGCTCGCTGTCTCTGTTAGCCATTAACTTTGAATGCTCTATCATTTATAGTTGATGAAGATGATGGCCGTTGTGAGCATTGGTCGGTTGGAGTCCCAATGCTTCGTTTGACCATTGTGTGCATTTGAACAACTAGTCGCTGTCCGTTGCAGAGCAGAGCTTCCCGTTGAAGAGTGGGATGTTTCATTATAAGCTGCATGTCATGTTGTGGAGCGTTGGTGTTTTAGACATTCGTTCATGGTGGGTCAATCTTTTATTGTGGTAGGTAACCGATATTTGGTGTGTAATGATGCCACCCGCCATAATTGACTCTTTCATTTGAATATGTAATCTCAATGTCAAATTTCTTGTTTCACACTACAAAATGCTTAGTCACTAATATGATGAAGTGTTAGTCATGGGTATATTGGATCATTGGTCAGAAGCTGAATTTATGGCTTTTGGGACTCATCACGTTGAGTGACAATATTTGCCATAAATGACCTCCATTCTTGAAGATGCAATCCAAATGTTTAATCTCCTATTTTACACTTGAAATATATGTTAGTTAACATTTAATCTCTATGGAAAGCTCTTTGATTCTAGATCCATATGGCACTGTTCATCTCAATCCGATATGTCATTTTTGAGTTATGCACAAAATACCGAACCTGTCTTGAAAATTGACGGTGATTTCAGTGTCAACTTCCACGGATCATATCTCCTTTATTTGAGCTTTTTTCAATGTGATCTTGGTGTACATTTTTTGTGTTGTGAGTCTTCTTTTATATGCCATGGGTTTCAAGTCAATCCGACGTGTGGTTTGAGAGATATGGCCAAAACACTGGACCTCTAACAGGCTGAACGTAAAACAGAGCTGAACAGAATAGCCCGACACTCGAGTGTGTTCTTCCTTCACTCAAGTGCTACAATGCCACACTTGCTACAGTGATTTTGCACTTTTATTCTGCACCTCGAGTGCTATAGTGATTCGCATGTTATAGTAACAAATAGTGCTCGATTGCTACAATAACTACCGCTGCAGTGCCAAACAGTACCAACTGCTACAGTGCAAAATAATGCCATCTAATTTCCTTCTGACCATAGAAATCTCAGAGAACTTGAATCTTGATATTCCCATTAGATTTTGCAAGTTCTTATTTCTTCAATATCTTTCTTCTTGATTTTCCTCTTGATAATAATTCTCTATAATCCGAGTAGGCAGCTTCTTGACTATCTTCAGTTTCTGTCTTCTTCTTCCTTTTGTTCATTCTCATCAATTCAATCACTTCTTTGTATATTTGATAATTTAGTCTTCTCATTCTTCCTCTATAATTCAACTTAATTAATCTACAATATATTTCACATTAAACACAATAATTAGTCAAAGAAATACATTATATAAACTTTTTGCTCTTATCAATTTATATCTATATTTGACATCATCAAAACTAATTATATCTAACATTCTTCCGCTTTTTGATGATGACAAATCCTGCAAGAAAAATATGTGTATGTATGACAACAATTTGAATGCAACATATTTGTCTTGCCTTTCTCTCCCCCTATTTGACATTAGCAAAAAGTTTGAAATATATAAAGAAGTAAGGCTTGTGGAAAAGTAAATTTAAAAACAAAGTAGAAATGAATTTGTCAAGAAAACAGTTTACTCTTCCCCTATTTAAAAGTGATGGAACTAAAAATGGATTTGGAGAGGTGTTCAAGAAACCTTTTATAGTCAAGACAATTTGAAAATTGAAGATAGCAAACGTATTCTTAAAATGTAAAGAGTAAGGATTAGAATGCTCATGTATATTTTGAAAAATGATGAAGCTCTCTATGAAGTCCGTTGCTTCTTTAGCAATGTTGGTTCATGATGTTGTGTTCTGTACAACTCTGATATATGTTCATGTTGTTGCCAGGATGCTCCAAGTGAGCTGAGCTTCTGTTCAATATGCTCAATGCTCAGTTTTATTGGCATATGTATTTGTTGCTCTGAATGTTGCAGCCAATATATTTTCCTAGTTTAAACATTGAATCATATTTCCTCAAGTTTGATAGTTTCTTCTTGTAGTATGTTGAGGAACATTATTGGGCAAAGCAAATTCTCCTGTCATAAATTTACTCTTTCTTTGCTAAGAGAATTGTTAGTTCAATCAAGTAATAAAGGTTCCTTTCTATAGGATAGGTTAAGATTAAGATTATGAAAAGAACAATATAAGTGTAACTCATCATCAAAACTAATCAAGACATGGTGAATGCATATGAGTATGTTAAAAGGATTTTTTCCAATAAAGGAGATGAGCTTTCAAGATATAAAACACAAGTGAATATGAAGCTCCCCCTTAAATGATGAATGGATTGGAAAAATTTTCATTAGGAAGATAGTGAATAACTTTCCTGGGTTTGAAAAACAATTGGAAACTTTTATAGAGAAAATGATTTTAGAGAGAAATCAAATTTGAAATATGATAATGCTATTTAGAGGTTTTAAGAGATATAATCCAATATCACCTGAGTAGTCACTTGAGTGATTCTACTTGACCATTACTTGATTGTTTACTCAAGTGGTGCAACTCAAGGAATTTGAATTAAGCAAGAATACAATACCTCACTCAAGTAATATCGTAATCACTCGAGTTATAATCCTAGGTAGTCCAGTGAGTCATTGTCTAATGATGTGATCAGTACTGAGGGGTTCTAAAGTGTAGTCTCAGTAGATGTTTAAGGATACCAAGATGAGCTTGAAATAAGGCCTTAGCGTAGTATGTGCTCCTTGCTTAGCAAACACGATTGAGAACCTTCGATTTCACTATATCATATTGCTCCCTTATTTTTGTCATTCATCATTTTAAATAGAACTTTGAGGTTCTGGTTTACTAAGTCACACAGCTGCTTTATCTTATCATTAAATGATGATCTCAGCATTGTTTGCAGCAGGCTTTGTGTGAAAGAGTTGAACCTCCTTTTTTGGATAGCCCCTAATAGATGGACCAAAGACTGAAGGATCAGGAGGACCAGTTCTGGTAGAATACCGTGTCATCCTCTGAACATCTATTTCTCTAACTGGATCAATAGCTGGTCACTTGCTAGTGCTGGGGTGTCATTTGAGCAATATCATATATTCTACTTTCGTTCACACTACAATACTATCAATCATGCCTCTTTTGTTAGCCTCTGATCTTTGTATGTTAAAGTAGAGCATTTTGGTTAATTCCTACAAACTTATAATTATATGCTCTTTGGTACCCAACTTTCTTTTTGGTCTATATAATATTAGACATTATAACTCTTATGCTCTTATATAATTAAATCATATGATATTTAAGAAAAGAGTATCATAAACCAACAAAGACCAAGATATAATTTTATCCTATAAAATCAAGTCATTAGAAAGCATAATGAACAAGTGATATTGGGAATGATGATGATTAATGACAATTTGTAAATACACTTTATATAGAAAATATGTCATTGATAAGATTTTCATGCAATCGATGTAAGTCATATCAAAGAGAGTAGAAAGCTTATCCACAATGATCAACTTTTATAAAAAGATAAATCATGAATGAAATCAAGTTTTCCAAGAATGATAATGAAATAAGCAAATTGTTTCAAATCTCAGATGTAATTTCAAATCATAATAATGCATTGTGAAATTGAGATTCTGAATACATGCAAAACACATTTTTAAAACCTATTTAGAACCAATGTTCATGTTAAAAAAGGTGGAAGCTAATAGTTATAAAATATGTATCAGAAAGCTTCACTTTGGAGTTCAACTAAGATAAAATGTTAATTATCAGAGTTAACATGTTGGAGAATTTTCTCAGGTGCTAAAGTCATATAAATAACCAAAAGTATTAGCTTGATAAACCTATATGAGTATCATAACTTTGCAAATGATTCATAGATTATCTTGACTCTTAGAATTGTGTCATGAAAGATATGAATATTCAACTCAACGATTCAGATATATGACACTGGTTACTCAAAGATAGATCATATCAATAGTTAATGTATTTGAGCAACGAAATGAGTACATTGATTTATGGATGATGAAGGACATACTCATTAGTCCAAATGACTAGAGTTTAAGAATATTAGTATGTTATTCCATAATAATGGTTAATGCATCAACATTCAATGCACTAATGAACATTCATAATGCTTGGAATAACATGATCAACTAAAGATTTATGCATCTTGCATAAGGCTTTCATAAGTTGAATTCCTTTCAAGGAAATACACTCAGAACTCATATAGATAGTTAACTTGTTAGATGTAAGGTCAAGCATGTTAGAGAATAAAGACTAAAGAGAGTTCAAGTATTGGATAGCACATTTAAGATCAATGTGTCAATGATGGGAAAATACTTTCAGAAATGAATTTGAAGCATTTTTTACTTTCAGTAGACAAAAATAGTAACTTCCAATTTCGAAACCGATTTGAATGCAAACAAGATATGAATAATTTTCAAATAATATGTATATACATTTTATAAACATGATGAATTGAAATCCAAGTACATTATTGAAATGTGCATTTCAAATTTCCAATGCATAGAAAAATTATGCACAATTCTATTTCAATACATTTAGCAATCTGAAAATATTTTGAAAACCATAAATCATTGACTGCTAATGGTATGTAGTAATGAGCAAGAATTTACCACTCAAATTGTGTTGGAAAGAATGGGTACAATGATTGAGTTTTGAAATTACTAATACAGCATACCTGGCTTGAGTGTAACTTGTAGACACCCAAGTTAATTCCCATATCATTGTATCTTTGTACTCAAGTCCTCCAAGATCACTTGAGTAATCCATGTTTTAAAGCTAATTCATGCATTTTTACCTATGGCATTCGTGAGTTCTTGCTGAACTTTCAAGTGAGTTCTTCATATACTCGAGTGTGTGAGATTATTCTTGATGAACTCGAGAGTGTCCATAGAGTTTCTACATACTCTGTTAACCCCTGTTTTACAAACTAGAAATAGAGCATAGGATTCAAATATGCACTAGAGTGACCAACCAATACTCGAGCGTTAACATGCATTATACTCGAGTGTTTACTTCTGCACTCGAGTGTCATGCTTTTTTTTTTTCAAATTATTCCTGCAAAAATCAAATAACCATTTTTCTTCCTTCGGTATCCATTCTACTTGGATCCACTCATGGTTAGCTTGAAAGAACCATAACTCACATACTTTAAAAACATAATCAATTCAAGGAATTTGAACATAATGAACTAAGCATGACTTTATGCATAAAAATATTTTCTCATGGAATATGCATATATGCATAAAATATTAAGCTATTGAACATTATGAATTTTTATGAAAGAATTTTCTAAAGATTGTGAAAACATATATGCAATATTCATTCATAAGGTAACAAGGTATAAACCTCAGTAAATATTAAAGATGATAGTGTATGAGGTTTTATCATTGATTACTTTTACATTGGGTGCTTGGAGAATTGCCTTTGCATACCCACTGCATCTTTATTTGAAGCTCTATTTTTGCATGTTTGGCTTTAGGATTATGCAAAACCTTCTCATATGATATAGACTTTGAGATTATTTTCCTTTGTATATGAGAAATCCTCCTCTTGTTCTCCTCAAGATAGTTGAATGGTATATTATGGTAGCTCTTCATTGAGGTGGAACATACTCCTTTTATCCATTGCTTCTTTCTATGGTTATACTATGTAGCTTTGGCAATGGGTGCTCCGAGAGTTCTCATTTTCGATATAGACGATATGAACCTCTTTATTGGTGTATGAGAAACTCTTGGCTTCTTCTTCATCTTCTCCATACCCTTATGTCCATTCTTCTTATAATCAAGCTGAACATATAAAGTACTAGATGGACATTTTGGTACCCACATATACTTGGGCCTTGATTGTTAGTATTAACACTTACATGTCTCTTCGGAACCCAAATATACTTATTTATCACATGGGAATTTCTTCTAATATAGCATGTGTGAGAAATATGACCGGATTTGCCACAATAATTGCAAATTGTATGAAATGCATTATGGGATATCATGTAAGTATTATGTCGGTCATGAGAGTAAAAACTTGAATGGATTTTATTTGAACATTCTTTCTTCCCAACAAACTTTCTAGCATATTTGAAAACACTTTTGTTTTTCTCAATAGAATCAACAATTGGTTGAGAAACAAACTTTTGTAGACTCTGAAAATCAATTTTACAAAAATCACACAAATAATTAGAACTTTTTACCTTAAGTTCATCTTGAGCTCCGGAGAGTAATTTTTCATGTCCTTCCATAATGAGCTCTTTTTGGGAATCCTCTTCTTCTTGTCATCCATGTTGACAATATGGAAGTGTTCTATGATTTCTCCATCTTCATCATCAACTTCCAATTATTGATGAACAGTAGATGCGTAGTGTGTAGTTTCATATGAACTATCAACACTTCCAACTTCAACACAATTGTTAGAAGTATAAATAGAATCAAGAGTGTCCTAGATATGTTGAGCACTAGAACAAAATCTAATTTTCTCAAAATCATTTTCTGTCACAGCACTATAAAGAATCCTCATTGCTCTAATGTTTAATGAAAACATTTTCTTTTCTTTTTCAGTCCAATCCTTCCTCGGTTCGAAATCAAAAGCATTTGTAAAAACATTCCACATATCAAAATCATAAGCTTTTATAAAACTAGTCATTCAAGCTTTCCAAAACCAAAAATCAATATCTTTCAAAAGAGGTGGGATGGTATAATCAAAATCTTCTAAAAATATAAAACACCCAAAATCAGCCATTGTAACTCTTGAGATGGTTAAGTCCTTTAAACAAGAGCCCAGGATCTGATACCAAATGTTAGAATCCGGCTGACACCCAAGAGGGGGTGAATTAGGTGTATGATAAAAACATAAGGATTTTGAAAATCTTTTCAAGCTTAACGAAAGTGGTAAGTATGAAGGTAATGAATTATAAATCAACAGTTAGATTAAATAATATATGTTGAAAATATAAGTGCTTAGGGAAGAGAATATGCAAACTGTGATTTATCTTGGTTCGGTCCAATCTGTGATGGCCTACGTTCAGTCCCCAGGCTCCTCCTGAGATTTTCAAATTCACTATCTTCTTGTTTAATCCGGGCACAAGAAAAGCCTTTACAAACTCACAAGTTTAGCGTACTTGTGAAACCTTTCACAAATCTCTTACTGAAAAACTCCCCCTTACGGCAAATCTTACGAGCAGAGCAATCCTGAAGATCTTTGTCTCCTGCTTACTGGTACAAGTCTTATGAGCAGCAATGTTGTCTCCTACTTACACCCCTGTAAGTCTTACGAGCAGCAACGTTCTCTACTGCTTGCACCTTGTAAGTCTTACGAGCAAACTCTCTTACTAGCAATTCTCTCTACAGCTTCCCCTGTAAGGAAATCAACCCTCTCAAGATCTCTCTACCTTGAGATCAATTCAGAAATATAGATGAAAGTGTTTACAGACTCTCTCATAGAGTGGATATAATGCTCACTGAAGTACAATACAAATAATCACTCTCTCAATAATAAGTAATATAGAAGCTGCAGAACAGAGAGTGTTTGGGTAAAAGTAGAGGATTCATGTTTCCATCATTTTTCTCGTAGTTGCTCGCTGTCTCAGTTAGCCATCGACTTTGAATGCTCTATCATTTATAGTTGATGAAGATGATGGCCGTTGTGAGCATTCGTCGGTTGGAGTCCCATTGCTTCGTTTGACCGTTGTGTTCATTTGAACAACTAGTTGCTATTCGTTACAGAGCAGAGCATCCCGTTGAAGAGTGGGATGTTTCATTATAAGTTGCACGTCACGTTGTGGAGCGTTGGTGTTTTAGACATTTGTTCATGGTGGGTCAATCTTTTACTGTGGTAAGTAATCGATATTCGATGTGTAATGATGCCGCCTACCATAATTGACTCTTTTATTTGAATATGTAATCTCAACGTTAAATTTCCTGTTTCACACTGTAAAATGCTTAACCACTAATATAATAAAGTGTTAGTCATAGGTATATTGGATCATTGATCAAAAGCTGAATTTGTGGCTTCTGGGACTTATCACGTTGAGTGATAATATTTGCCATAAATGACCTCCGTTCTTGAAGATGCAATCCAAATGTTTAATCTCTTGTTTTACACTTGAAATATATGTTAGTTAACGTTTAGGAACAATAACAAGTGAACACATAATGAATGTATAACATTTAACCACGTTTGGATTGATGGCTATGAGAGTCTGAACTTTCTATGTTTTGGTTCTGTCAGGACTTCACTCGAGTGCAAATAAGCCTCACTCGAGTGCATGTATAATTTCACATTCTGGCTTGCTCTTGGGCAAACACTTGCTGCTCTTCACTCACAGAACTCAAGTGCAATCCTTCTCCTCACTCGAGTGTTAACAGTCATGCTCGAGTGCTCTTCACATTTCTTTGGTCATATTTCTTCTTGGGTTAACACTTTCATATCAACTCTTGTATGACTCGAGTGCAATTCTGATCCTCACTTGAGTGTGTTGTTTGATGCTCGAGTGTTGCTAAATTTCTCCACGCTTCAGCCGCTTCTGGACAACACTCGCATGACATTTTTCAAAAGTGTGTTTTTGGACTCGTGAGTGATGTGGGGCCACAATGGACTCAATTTATTCATTTGATTCTAAATATGGAAAATGATATATCATAAGAAATCTCTTGTCATATGCATTCCAATGCAAAAAGAATTAGCTCCAAACTCCTTGTATTCTGTAAGTTATGATCAAAATAATGTCTATCGCACTAGACTGCACAGGCGTCAACTTCCAAAAGGCATAGCTCCTAGAATATAAGTTCAAATTAGGAAAATTACCTATCCATGGAAAGCTCTTTGAGTCTAGTTTCATATGGTACTATTCATCTCAATCCGATGTGTCGTTTTTGAGTTATGCTCAAAATACCAAACCTGTCTTGAAAAGTGACGATGATTTCAGTGTCAACTTCCATGGATCATATCTCCTTCATCTGAGCTTCTTTCAATGTGATCTTGGTATACACTTTTTATGTTGTGAGTCTTCTTTCATATGCCACCAGTTTCAGGTCAATCTGACGTGTGGTTTGAGAGATATGGCCAAAACATTGACCTCTGTCAGGCTAAACAGAGTAGCCCGACACTCAAGTGTGTTCTTCCTTTACTCGAGTGCTATAGTGCCATACTTTCTACAGTGATTTTGCACTTTTATTTTGCACCTCGAGTGCTATGGTGAATCGCATGCTATAATACCAAACAGTGCTCAATTGCTACAGTAACTACCGCTGCAATGCCAAATAGTATCGACTGCTACAGTGCAAAATAGTGCCATCTAATTTCCTTCTGACCATAGAAATCTCAGAGAACTTGAATCTTGATATTCCCGTTAGATCTTGCAAGTTCTTATTTCTTTAATATCTTTCTTCTTGATTTTCCTCTTGATAATAATTCTCCATAATCCAAGTAGGCAGCTTCTTGACTATCTTCAGTTTCTTTCTTCTTCTTCCTTTTGTTCATTCTCATCAATTCAATCACTTCTTTGTATATTTGATAATTTAGTCTTCTCATTCTTCCTCCATAATTCAACTTAATTAATCTACAAGATATTTCATATTAAACATAATAATTAGTCAAAGAAATACATTATATAAAATTTTTGCTCTTATCATTTCATATCTATATTTGACATCATCAAAACTAATTATATCTAACAATAAGTGGTTAAATGGTTTAACAAGTGGTTAGGAGTGAAAAGGAGCAAGCTTTAAGTGTTGAAACTGAAAATCACAATTTTTTCCTTGGGCAATGTTTTGGCCAGAGCTAGAAATACGGGTTAGGGCTGGAATTTCATTAATATGATGATTCCATGGTGTTCAAGAGGGAAAATTGTGTAGGGTTGATGTTGATCACTTTGTGAGAAAAGCCCTAGAAAGTGAAATTACAAAAATACCCCTAAAACCCTAAATAAGAGTTGTCAAGGGCAAAACTGTCATTTGGCAGTGATTTTATTAAAACAGAGGTCAAAAATGGATTCTACATGCAAAAATGTGTAGTAATAGCCCGGGTCAAAATTTTTGTAAAAGGACGATCGGACAGGGTAAAAAAGGAGCTTAGACAGGGTCCCTTGGAGCATTTTAGAAATTTTATAGTTTTGGACTAATATAACCAACAAAATTAATTTGGAAGAGTCTAGAGTGATACATGAACGGGTATTAACCTAATTCTTGTAAACTTGGATTTTTAGGACCAGTCTGTTGAGCCCAAGCCGGATTAAATTAGGAACTGAATAGTGTTGCAAAAAGGGACATAAGGTAGTAACTCTATCTCTCATACACCATGTGAATGTTGATATGCTGTACGTTGCTATATTATGTGATATGAACACGGTCCTGGAGCACATTACCTAGCTGTGGTCTGGGATCTAGCTGAGGTACACGAACAAGTAGGGGATCCAAATAGTCATTTGGCCCTGAGTAATGTGCGCACACACGATACAGTATGGATTTTCATTTTACACTATATGGTGCATTGTATATTAAATTATCGCATTTTATATGATTGGTTATATGTTACTACTAAGATTTGTTTGAATCTCACCCTTTTTCAAAATTAAAAATATTCCAGCAGAAGCTAGCATTTCCAAAGGTAAAGAGGCAAATACTGTCAACTGAGGTGTGTGGGTTAAGAGAACAGAGTTGTTGGTGATATTTAGTGTATTTTTTATATTTTTGGACATATTGTATGTATATTATTAAACCCTGCGAAGAGACTTTTATATGTAAACAAGTTATTCTTATCAGTATATTTATACTATTTCTGTATGCCTGTAAAACTGTGCCTTTAATACTCTGCATATATCAAAATGTTAAGGGGTTTGACAGACGACAAGGCCGGGTTCAAATCCTATAAACAATCACATGTAGAAGTTGTCTCAGCGTATTAAGGTTTGTCTTTGTTACTTGATGTCCTTGCTTCCTTTGTATCTGATTGAAGCAATTAAAAAAGCTCAAAAGATATCTGCTGCGGTTGGAATTAGCACCTTGATATTTTACCACTTTGTTTGTCTGGGAGCCAATATACTTAGACACGTGTTTTTGATGTAGCTCTGAATGGTAAAATCTACTAGAAGTCGGCCACATAAGTCTTTTTTTCAGTTTTGATCTCCAAGCTTGAATAGCCGTGTGAATTTACCTAGTAAATTGTAGGTAATAGCAGCAACAAATGAAAAATTAAAACTCATTCACTTTATTCTCTCTAGCAATAAAATCCTCTAAATAATGTACCAAATTGAAATCTTATCAAAATCTCCAAAAATACATTTAATTTAGTATTGATAACTCTCCAAATATACCAAAACATATTTCAAATTCTATTAATAATGGGGAGTCATCGCCTACGTACATTTTTTCTGATAGCTTTTTATCAATGAGTCCTACATCTCTGAAGAAAGTCAGATCCACATTAGCAAACATTCTTTTTTTTGGGGGCAAAAGTGTACAATTGCTCCTCTAACTGGATACAAAGTTTCGGTCTGTTCCCTTATTTTTAAAAAGCATCCTTTTAATCCTCTAACCCTAACACTGTTAGTCTCAAATAATTGTAACAATCATTATTATTTTAGAAATCAAACTTATTATCTCATCATTTAATAATATTTTATCAATATTTAAAATTTCAATTTCATTGTTGTTTTCTAAAGGTGTTAGGGTAGATAACTGAAAAGACACTTTATAAAATTAAGGGGCCAAAATAAAACATTGCGTAAAATTGAAAGACTACAAGTATACCTTTTTTTTTTTTGCTGTCAATGTACTTAATAGCCCCACATTTTCCTTTGGAAATGGCTCCACATTCTTGTTTCCTCTATTTGCTTTTTATTAATAGGCCTACAATACCAACTCACATTGTTTTTCTTACGCTCCAATTTTATCGGATGTCCCTGAAGGGACATTCTTTTTCTTACGCTCATACTTTCGTCAATGGGCATTGGGCCTCATAGTTAGGTGTCAAGAGATATACATGTTGTAGACGTTTAGAAGCAATGTGCAATGTGTAATGCTTTTATGGATGGAATATTGGACTGATAAGTGGAGAATGTGCTGATATGCTATAAGCTACGTGCATGAGAAGTACTTATATAGTTGTATGACATTTAGTAGGGATGAGCAGAAAACCTAATGGTCCAGGCAACCCGGTCTGACCCGATTTGACCCGGTCCAATGCGGTCCGGTGAAAAGCAGCCTTATATATAACACAAAAGGACCGGACCATATCAGACCAACTATTCGGTCTGGATTGGGTTCAAGACCAGGTATTCTACATGATCTAGTCTGGTCTGGCCCGAATCATTTATTTTTTTATAAACAAAAAAAATTAAGTGGGCTTGCACTTAACTCCACCCTCATTTTAACAAAAGAAATTAACAAAACAAAGTCTCACTCAATCCTCTCCACTTAACTCATGTGAACCACACACCCCTAACCCCTCACTTTTATCATTAATCTGACACCTTCTTTGCATCAGACCCACTTCAATCTCACTTCCCTTACCACTACTCACTCACATCATACCCACTTCATCAATCTCATCTCCCTCACCATAAAAAATCTCGCTCAATCCTTGCTTCCTCGCCTTCAATCTCGCTTCATGCTTGCTTCCTCAACCTTGGGGCATTGTTGTTTCCCCCTTGGTGTTAATTACTTCATCCTTGCTACCCTTACTCTTAATCGCATAGAACTCCATTGTTAATCACTCACCTCGGTGTCGATCCCTTTGGTCCTGTGCTGTAGCTAGTCCTCTTCTAGACATCGATCCCTCTAGTCTTGTGCTGCTACTAGTCTATCTCATCTTCATCGTCTTCTTCTTCTCCTTAATTTTTGTACAATTCTTCTTCTTATTTTTAGCTGGTGTGAAAAAAATAGATATCTTGGACTACCTAAACCAGTCCATCAGTCCGGTGGACCAAGTCTGGTATGACCCAAGTTCGGGTTATTACCAGACCAGACCTCGGGGTACCTTTTTTAGCCTGAGGTTTTAACCAAGCCAAACCTCAGGTATGCCTCTAACTTAGTTTGGTTTGGTCCATGATCATCCCTAACATTAAGTCTATAATATTTTCAAATTACTTCTAGGTTTTATTAGATTGTAATAAGAATAGCCATTCTTTTAATAGTACCTCTTTCCCTAAATATAAAACTCAATTGACTAAGGTAGAGAAAAATTAAGAAAGTTAAATTACTTAAAAGTATTTATATTTATTATTTTTCTTCAAATTAATTTATTTGACTTTTAAACTAAGATATAATATAATGATGCCCATAAGTACTTTAGAGAGATCATATAACATATGCTATAATTAAATAATTTATTTAGCACCCTTAATCTCCCCAAATTGGTCAACTTGGTCTTAACATATGTTATAAAATTATGGATAACTGCCTCGTTAGTTAAGGCATTGGTTAAATTTCGCCCTAAAAGAATTCATTTATCTATATATTTATTATATTCTTCAATAATTATCGCTCACTACTTTTAATATTGTCGTACGTGAAATTTGGGGAATAATTAATTGAAGAGAGGGTTGAGGGTTAATTTAGGAACTAATTCATATCATTAACAACTTTAATCAGGTTAAATTTCTAAGTATATATATAGAAGTTAGAAGGATTACAGAACTAGAACAAAAGGGAATAAAATGATAATTAATGATACTGTTGGCAGTGCTTATTATTCTCACTAGATTCATTTTTATGTTACACTTATTTAAAGATATTTTTAGTAATATTATAGCTGTTGGACTTTGGGTTCGAGTCCGCCCTTGATAGTTCGAACTATTTGTTCGGAAAAAACCTAAATCAAATGAAGGAGGGAACAAATCAGCAATTAGTGCTGATGGAATCACACTTACTCAACCAAATCAGCATTTATGTTGATTTGGAAGAAGAGCCTCTTAATTGATAAGGGAGCATCTTGATTGAGGAAATCAATCAAGAGGTACTGCGGGATTTAATACAGCTTGGTGCAGGAGGGGTTCTCCGGGGCTCTATAAATAGATGCCTCTACCAAGCATTGGAACTCACTCCAGAGCAATCGAGTTCTCTTTCTTCCATATTTCTTCTGTTCTGGTGCACTGTTGTGCCTATACGGTTAGACTCTTGTAGTCTAATCTATTGCGTGAGCTCCACTCCCGGATTCGACTGACCCCATATGCATCCTCTCTTTCTTTTATTTCTTCTTACAATAACATTACGTGGGTATTCATGATTTGCATGATCAGTGACATGATATCACATATCGCTTTTGCTGTAAGAGACTCAAAATACCAATTTAAAGTTTGAACAATGCATATTGCATAATAGACACTAGTTCACACACACACACACACACACACACACACATAATACCTCCAGTCTTTAATATAAGACCCGTTAACTTTTTTTTTAAGAGATTAAGGTGGCTAAGTAAATTAATTTAAAGTATTTATATTTGTCCTTTTATATAAAACTAATTTGTCTGGCTTATAAATTGATATATAATCCAATAATGCACAACATATATTATGATTAATAAACCTATTTAGCTTTCTTAATCTTTTCAAAAAAAGTCAACTGGGTCTGATATTAATGACCAGAGGTAGTATATATATAACAAAATTATGAAGCACCAGTTTCCAACCTTGAGTCTCCATGTATTCTTGCAGGGACCATTATGACAAAGATGCTTTGTTGGAGCTGCATCAACAAGACTATATGGCATTTCCCACCTCAAGATGGAAACAAATCTTCCAACATGATTCCTACACTTAAGCAGACACTTTTTGTTACTTAAAAATTCTCAAGAATCTCAAAGCTTCCTCAAATTCTTCTGCCCCTAAGAAACCTATTATTCTTGTGTTGTTGTTGCAGCACATGAGAATCAGAACAATTATGGCAAAGGCATACATAATTGATGTATCATGTCCTTTCTAAGCAGCCATAGGTATTATGTCCAAGCCATCTTCATAAGACTTTGAGTTGCAGAAGAAAGCTTCCATGCCTTGCCTATATAAATATTCCCAGTTACCACCTGATAGGCAGCGACTTAAGAATGAATATTCTTTTGGGATTGTTGGGTCTCGAAAGAAAGGGATTTTAACCAGACAAGCATACTTGTATACGTAGTCGTCGTCTGTGATGTTCATTATTTGTTTGGAAGTTAGCTTTAGGTGATAAAGGTCCGCGAGTGAATGAGATGAAACTTTTGCGGCAATCTCAATGAATATCTTGATCGGCAAGTAATATGTTATGCTGTTAGAACTGTTTTCACAATCAGTGGTTTTGGTTTCGTTGAGCACTTGTGAACAAGCAGCCATAGTTGTAAGAACAAAGAGTGCTGCATTGTGGAGAAAATAGACCATAATAGAAGTATCAAATTTTATATTATTTCACTAACAAGAAAGATATTAAACATTAAATAGCATATAAATGAAGTTCAAAGAAACAAGAACACACAAGATTTGTAGCACAGAGAAGGCCTAAGATTTCTTCCTTATAATTAATGAAACCCATGCTTTGTTGGGGAGCACTCAAAAGCCAATTTTTAATTGGGGAAAAAATAAATTGTTTGATCAAGGCATTTTTCTTATGGAGGATAATCATTAACTAGTAGTACTAGTAATAGTACTAGAAATTACAACAACAGCAAAAGATACGTGATTCCTTGGAAGAAAATAAATATATATATGGGAAACTTTTACTAGTACTCACTCTTGAGAAATTTAAGTCACCACGGAAATCTTTGGAAATGGAATGCTACAATTTTCTGATGATAAATGAATGGCTCAAAATTATAAACCGTTGGAAAAAGAAATATAAATACAAGTACAAACCAACATTAATGTTAGATTAAAAAAAGACTGATACAGCATAATTAAGAAAGAAAGTAGAAGTTTTCATCTTTATCATCATCATCATCATAAAACCACGCAAGTGTGGCTTCCTCGTTACAGGTTTCCTCCTGGGTAGCATTTAAGAAGAGGTCTCTCTCTTTTTCTCCCTCTATATATATATATATATATATATATGCGCATAAGTAAAATCCTGTAATAATTAGAATATACTCACTACTACAAAAATAGGGAATAGTGGCATGCATTTTGTGACACTTCTTTAAAGAAGTATCACAACTTTCTTTTTTTTAAAAAAAACATTGGGATGTTGTGGCACTTACTTGAGTAAACACTGTCGCATGTTTGGTGCTTATAATGTGGCACATAAGACTTTTTAAAGCAGTTGTAGCTCTTCCTTGAGGAAGTACCATAGTTGCTGGTTGAGTTTGTGTGGTGCTTGGTTGACCAAGCACCACACAGGCCTCCACGTGCAGCCTTTGTGTAGCAAGGGCTACACAAAGTGGATTCTAATCCTTTTCCATCCAATCAAAGTAAGATATCTAGCCAGTGCATGCGTCCTTCCCTTATCCTCTTCCTCTTGGTTTCCATGTACCCCACCACTCCCTTTACCTCTTCCGTCCCCACTCCCTTTTCCATATTGCTCACTTTTCCTCCTCCTCTCCTCCTCTCTTCAACACTTGCAGTCCCCACTCCATCCCCTCCACCTCTCATATTTCCTCCTTCTCCTCCCCTTTACATTACTTTGGTCCCTACTCTGTCCCCACCACTTCTTACCTTTCCTCCTCTCTCCTCTTTTCATCACTCATCACCAACGTCCCCACTCCCATTTCTTGCAACTGACCCCACTCCTCCTCCCTTCTCATTTTCTTTGGCCTTGAACTATACCTATGTAAGTACCATCCTTTATATCTTTGTTTTTTCTAATTTTTAAAGATGCATACAACTTTGTCTTTCTATTTTTCCTTTATTAATATTTTTTTACGTTTATGCTTGAAGTTTCAACTTACTCTAATCAAGCTTCCTATACACTGTAAGTTTTTAAATTTTTGAGCTTACAAATTTAATTTTATCAATAGTTAATCGTCTAATTTGCTTAATGTCTTTTATATTTAATTTATGATGAAATCTGAAAAAATTATTCACATTTTTATATGCTGAAAAATAAATGAGATAAAATAAAATGTTATTGTATATAGGTTACATGTGAAGATATGTAGTAGTTATAATTTTTAGGTGTTGTAGTAATTGTTATTAATGAGTTGCATAGGTAAAATAATTATTTATTTTTAACATTTGTATTTTATTTGTTGGCTTGTAATGCTTTCTAATTTATCTATGATATGTGTTGGCAAATATGATTTCTTTCATTATGAGATGTGAAAATTATTATGTTGTTGAGGGATTAATTGATGGATTATTTGTCAATTAAAAGAGAGGGTTTTAGACCTAGAAAGCTTTAATTTTTAAGATGTTATATTGCCGATTGTATTTTAAAATAAATAACAAAAGATAAAAGTAATTAGTTAATGCAATAGTCAAGCAACTAACCACATAAGTAAAATAGGTTGAAGGTATAGATGGATTGAAAATGGATGTCATCTGATCGGTGTTCAAAGGAATATATAGATGGGGTGAAAGAGTGTATTAGATTTGCAAGCGAGCATGGAAAAGATCCTAACAAAATCTTGTGTCCTTTCTTATCTTGTTGTTATGGAAAGTGGATTAGTCCATTAGATTTGTTAGATCATTTAGTGAGTCTTGGAATTGATTAAACATATACACAATGGAAAAGGTAGGGTGAGACAAATGATGCATGTAGTGATCTGGTGCATACCATGAGTGGTGCTTTGAATGAGTTTGACACAAGTGATAAGTAAAATATTTGCATATTTATTTTCCCTTATATAATGATTTTATGGACGCTATTTGAGTTTAATATAATATATTTGGGTGTAAAATAAATAGTATTTAAAAAATAAAGAAAAATATAAAAAAGATCAGTACTGTAGCGTCGGTTACTATTTATGATGGAATCACTGTAGCAGGGCGTTACTGTAGCGGACAGAGGTGACTGTAGCAACACGGAAAAAACGCGTAAACTAACCGACAGGTTACTGTTCACTACTGTAGCAATGCGTGAAAAGAAGGCGAAATCACTGTAGCACCGTGGAAAAAAGTGACCGACGCCTGCCTATAAATTCAATACGTCAGGCGCAGATTCAAAGGTGTGGTGTGGAGAATTTTCTATGACAGTCAGAGATCCTTCTCTGACAAGGAGAGATATTTTCTCTGACAGTTCTGAATAAATTGTGTTATTTTTAATTTTTAATTTTATGTATTGTATTATTTTTTTCATGCCTCCTACATGGAAGGCTTAGTATTGTATTACTTTTTGCATGCTGCCTACATGGAAGGTTTTACCTCCTAAATGGACAGCTAGATTTCTCCAGTTTTTTCATGTATATTTTTGGTTGTATATTTATGTTTGAGAATTTAATATTCAAGTTTATGCAGTATTTATGAAGATTTCATTCTAGTTTTATATAATGTCAATTTATTTTTATTTTGTTTTTAATTTTATCATGAGCTAAATTTTTATTTTCCTAGGGTGATGATGTAGCTTACTAATGACGGATTGAATCTTAACTTATTAAATCTAGTTTTAATTTCTCCTTCATGATTGAGTTTTAATTATTGTTTTTAATGCTTTCATTTGATTGGCCACCTTTTGAATGATTACAATATGCATGTTGAGACCGGAAGGAGATGCATGTGTGTAGATTCTATAATTAAAACCATGACTTGCATATGAAATAGGAATATATTCATATGAGTTGTGTAGTCTTATTGAGTTCCATAAATCTTAATGCATAATTAATTGCTTAAATTCATATAGGAATATATTGGATTAGCAATTAATTATAGAATTGCTTGACCTTGGAAGAGGCTAGTAATTAAATTAGGGAAACTCGACTATCAATCATGTGGAATAAATTGGGCTAGAATAGATAAGTGATTCAATCCGGAATTTGTTAAGTGAAATCTAATCCCTAGGACTTTTTCTCATATTTGTTTTCATATGATCTGCACTCATATTTAATTATTTTTCTTTTATTTGTACTCTCAATCATCAATTTATCGATCGACTAAATAGAATTAAAATTACCCATTTTGGTACTTAGTGATCATCCTCGTGGGAACGATACTCTACTCACTTCTATATTACTTGATTATGACAGTGTACACTTGCACTATTTAATTGATCATCCATACTCGTAACAAGTTTTTGGTGCCGTTGCCGGGGATTGTTGTCATTAATATCAATACCAAGTAATTTTAATACTAATTTAGTCTGCATGTAAAATTTGAAAAAAAAAATTCAAAAAAAATAAAAAAATGAATTATTCACAGCATTCATTTGGTGATAACTTGTCATATCTTAGTTCTTTTCCTGGAAAGCATGTGAATGGAATGAGACAAGAAAATATAAATGCTGGTTGGATTGAAAATTGTTCTCCTTATAATTGTTTTTCTGGTGCTTATTATGGAGAGTGTCATCCCTATGAGCATTATCCATATAGCACTACCAATCGTTATATGGGAGATGATTTCAATATGCATCAAACTTGTTTTGATCATTCCTTTTATTCTGGTGGAATTTTGGAGCAACAAGAGTCTTTGGATCCATATGTCAGGTATTGTCCTAATGCTCCTTTCTACTCTTATCCATATATTGAAGAACAAACTCTTGAGTATAAGGAAAAGTCTGATTTAGAAAGATTATGTGAGGAGTTTGCGGAATCAACAGAGAGATTTAGTAGAGAGCAAAATGAAATTGTCACTAATGTTGAGTCAAGTGTCCAAAATATTGGAATATATGCAAGTCAAATTATTGCGTCACTTGAAACTATGAGGCAAGATAATTCTTTAAGCATGATGATCACTTCTTATGTTGGTGATGATTTTTATGACGAAGTTGAGGATGTGGAATTGAATGAAACCTTAGCTCTTGTGGAATGTGATAAGGAACTTGAAATCACTTTTGGAGAAAATAATGGATGTCCAATTGAGGTTCTGATTGTGGAGCCTAATCTTTGTGATTTTGATATTGAAACTAATGTGGATATTCCAAAAGATGTTGTTCATGTCTCTCCTGATGAAGTATTGACTCTTACTGATGAGAGTCAAGTGGATTTTATGGGATGCTCTAAAATTTTGGAAATTCCTAAATGTGTTTGCAAATACATGCATGTTGTGCTTTCTTTGAATTCAGTAAATAATTGTACTCTAAAATTGTCTATGATTGAAGAAGTACAATTAATTACTTTGAATGATCATTGTTGGTTTCTGAAATATTGTTGCTTGAAAAGAAATGAAAACAAGGTGATCCTGGTGTTTGATACTTTTGATTAGTAGTTTGTGTTTGAGAAGTCTGGCTGAAGACTATAAATTTAGCGCTGCTTGGGAGGCAACCCAAGGTTTGGTTTGATATTTTGTTATAATTTTACAGGACTTCTGGTAGCTCCTGATGATGTATTCTACTTTGATAGTTTAAAAAAAATAAAAAGAAAAAAAAATTTGGTTTAATTTTTGTCTAGCTAAAGACGTTAAAGAAGGGCGGCTATTTGGGAGGCAACCCAAAACTTCTTTCCTACTCTCTCAATTTTCTTTCCCTCTCTCTCAATTTTCTTTCCTACTCACTTATTTCTTTCCTACTCTCTCAAAACTTCTTTCCTACTCTCTCATTTTTCTTTCCTACTCATCGAAACACATTGCACTGTATTGAGATTTTAGTTTTCATCATTTTCATTTTAAGTTACCATGGAGGAATCTCTTGCAAAGCTTAAGAACATGTTCCCCACTCTTCCCAAAGATGTGCTCAGGAAGATCTATAACAATCGAATTGAAAGGATGATGATATTCAATCGTTTGGGCCTTCCTGTGGATGTATGTTGGATCATTGAAGCTAAGGTACGTTTAGCAAGTGAGATTCATAATTCATTTGTTAAATCTTTGCCAGGAATGGGAAGAAGTTCTTACTCCAAAAAGAGAAGAGCTAAATGGATGAACGTTTGCCATAAATGTGCAAGGTGGAATTGTGATCAGCGATGTAGGAGTAAAGGTATGGTGTCTATAAATCGAGAAGACAAAATTAAATTTATAAAGGATGGACTGAGTAAGGAGTCCCTGGATGATATCATTCAAACTCTTGAGATGCATCCGAGTGGTGATGTTCATCGTATTCTTCTTGATTTAGCGAACATATTCAACAGAGAGAAAGAGCGCTATTGTCTTGGGAATCTGACGAAAAAAGACCCTGTTTGCCAGTTTATAAGAAAACTGGATGGGAAGCCAATCCTCGATTAATAGAAATCGTTTAAGCCATTTCTGGACGTAAAACCAGAGGAAGATGTGAGCCAAAATCACAACTACTGTACATAATCATGCTTTTGTCTACTCTACTTTATCTTTTGACTTTCTTTCCTCTTTTTGTTTAATTTCTTCACACAATGGCCCACCGGTCATCTGTGTCGGAAATTTTTTTCAAATTTCTTTGAAAAATGTGTGATTTGTGTGATTTTGTTGTCGTTGTTTTAATATTATATATATGTACTCTTTCATTTGTAAATATACACACTTCCATTTGTAAATATGAATTCTTTCTCTTGTACGTGTACATGGTCCGAGAGAAACAAAGAGAAAAAGGGCATCACACAAAAATATAGATTTACATCTATTTGCATTTTTGGTGAAACTGATTTGGGCAAGAAAGGAGAGTTTATAACAGCAGCAAATGAACTGGGAATTGGATTAGCTGCCAGAGGAATCAACTTTGTGTACGGGGGAGGCATTCAGGGCCTAAAGGGAAGTGTGGCCATTTCTGCATCCATGAATGGAAGCAAGGGTTTAAGTGTAAGGGTGAAGGAGTTGGAAGATCACACTTTTTCCTTAGGATAAGAGTTACAGGTTTCGAGCTTGCCTGAACAAATGGGACTAATGTTCTACCATGCTCAAGCTTTCATTGCTCTGCCCGGTGGTTTGGAGACGTTGGATGGCATTTTTAGCGTTGCATATTGGGCTAAGTTAAACTATTACAAAAAGCCATTAGGATTGTTAAATGTTAATGGTTTTTATGATAATCTGTTGTCTTTTCTTGATCATGTTGTGGAAACAGGATTCATACCCCAAGCGACTCGCCATTCCATAATTTCTGCACCAACTGCTAATCAGCTGCTCGATCAACTGCAAACTTATGAACCTAAACCAGATCTACTCGTCAAGCAAATAGGTGGGCAATCTTCAGATAGCAGTCAGAAGCAGAACCCAGATACCACCCTTCAGTTGTAACTTTCCTTAATCTCTTGGTTTTACTCTTAGTATTTTGATTTTACTTTATTATGTGTTTATGTTTAAAAAAAAAACCTTCTTTAAGCTTTAGAAGACATTGAGAACAATGTCTGATTTAGGTTGGGGGAGGAGAAAAAAAAAATTTTTGTTTTTTTTTGTTAGTTAGTAAAACCATTAGATGCATGGGGTGTGAAAAAAATGGCAGAGTAAGGAGTTATTCTTAACTCCTAAGAAGCATTTCATTAATTGCATTTTATTGGTTGCAATTTTTTTTTATCTTTTTCAAAAAAAATAGTAAAAGGAAAAGAGTAAAAAAAAAAAATTTCTTGTTCAAGTGCTTTGTAATGATATTAAGAAGTACACAAGTTTTAAGTATGGATCAATTGAATTTAGAGATTTTATAGCATGAATGAACAACTGATTGTTGCAATTGGTGATAAATTTTGAGATTGAATGAACTGAGTTTAAAAATTCCTAGCCGTGAGCTTCTGAGCCTATAATGATTATTTCTCTTGTGTGTGATATTCACCTATTAAGTTGTCACTCTAGAACTTGCTTTAAATCTAGTTGAAATTACATCTCACATGCACATTCAAAAATGATAAAGGCATTCATTTCCTTTAGCTAGAGCCAAATAGCCAACCTTGCAATTATACCGTTGATAAGCCCCTTTGAGCCTAATTGACTGTTTCTTTGTTCTCAACCCATTAACATGTACTTTAATGATATATCAAGTGCTTTTACCTTATTCGGAAGATTGGTAGAGCATTAGAAATTTTTGTGAAATGGGCTATTGACAAAGTGTGGGGGTATATATATCATCAATTTTATAGTTGCAATTCAAAAAGAAAAAAAAAGAAAAAAAAATATGTCAAGTATTTGAATTGTGGGTTGTTATGATGAAATAAATTTATAAGTAGTCCATTTTTCAATTGTTCTATTAAATTTCTTAAATATAGCCTTTCATATCATATTTTACATTCCTTTTACCTTAACCCCATTACAACCCTTAATAAGTCCTTTTGATTTGAATTATGCATGTGAATTAGGTAGTGGAGATTGAGATTTTTAGCAAGCCTATGGTAGTGCAATTTTTTTGGTTGAATTTGAGCGAAACACTTACCCTTAAACACTTGAGAGATTGAGAGAATAAGTTACACTTACAAACTCGGTTTATTCATTTTCAAACAACGTTACCAATTTATATTTTCGTTGATTCATGAATACTATGATCTCTTTACTTTTCAATTGTGTTCTTACTTATGACTTGACACTTCTGATTTTGTTGGAAGCACTTATTAGTCATTCCTTGTCCGAGGACGTCCAAGAGCTAAGTGTGGGGGAATTTGATAAGTAAAATATTTGCATATTTATTTTCCCTTATATAATGATTTTATGGACGCTATTTGAGTTTAATATAATATATTTGGGTGTAAAATAAATAGTATTTAAAAAAATAAAGAAAAAAATAAAAAAGTTCAGTACTGTAGTGTCGGTTACTATTTATGATGGAATTACTGTAGCAGGGCGTTACTGTAGCGGACGGAGGTGACTGTAGCGGATGGAATCACTGTAGCACTGTAGCAACACGGAAAAAACGCGCAAACCAACCGACAGGTTACTGTTCACTACTGTAGCAATGCGTGAAAAGAAGGCGAAATCACTGTAGCACCGTGGAAAAAAGTGACCGACGCCTGCCTATAAATTCAATGCGTCAGGCGCAGATTCAAAGGTGTGGTCTGGAGAATTTTCTCTGACAGTCAGAGATCCTTCTCTGACAAGGAGAGATATTTTCTCTGACAGTTCTGAATAAATTGTGTTATTTTTAATTTTTAATTTTATGTATTGTATTATTTTTTTCATGCCTCCTACATGGAAAGCTTAGTATTGTATTAGTTTTTGCATGCTGCCTACATGGAAGGTTTTACCTTCTAAATGGACAGCTAGATTTCTCTAGTTTTTTCATGTATATTTTTTGTTGTATATTTATGTTTGAGAATTTAATATTCAAGTTTATGCAGTATTTATGAAGATTTCATTCTAGTTTTATATAATGTCAATTTATTTTTATTTTGTTTTTAATTTTATCATGAGCTAAATTTTCATTTTCCTAGGGTGATGACGTAGCTTACTAATGACGGATTGAATCTTAACTTATTAAATCTAGTTTTAATTTCTCCTTCATGATTGAGTTTTAATTATTGTTCTTAATGCTTTCATTTGATTGGCCACCTTTTGAATGATTACAATATGCATGTTGAGACCGGAAGGAGATGCATGTGTGTAGATTCTATAATTAAAACCATGACTTGCATATGAAATAGGAATATATTCATATGAGTTGTGTAGTCTTATTGAGTTCCATAAATCTTAATGCATAATTAATTGCTTAAATTCATATAGGAATATATTGGATTAGCAATTAATTATAGAATTGCTTGACCTTGGAAGAGGCTAATAATTAAATTAGGGAAACTCGACTATCAATCATGTGGAATAAATTGGGCTAGAATAGATAAGTGATTCAATCCGGAATTTGTTAAGTGAAATCTAATCCCTAGGACTTTTTCTCATATTTGTTTTCATATAATCTGCACTCATATTTAATTATTTTTCTTTTATTTGTACTCTCAATCATCAATTTATCGATCGACTAAATAGAATGAAAATTACCCATTTTTGTACTTAGTGATCAATCCTCATGGGAACGATACTCTACTCACTTCTATATTACTTGATTATGACAGTGTACACTCGCACTATTTAATTGATCATCCATACTCGTAACAACAAGCATGTGTGATGACGACGATGGTCTTGAAGAAATGCTAAATGCGGTTGAAGAGGTGCTACATAACTGTCCTAAAGAATTTGAGAAGTTGAAAGGTGATGTAGAGAAACCATTATATGCCGATAGTACTAAATACACAAGATTGCTAGTAGTGTTGAAATTGTACAACTTTAAAGCACACTATGGATTGAGTGATGTAGGTTTTACAACACTACTTGAACTTTTGCAAGATATGCTTCCAAAAGAAAATGTACTTCCTACAAAGACATACGAGGCAAAGTGAATTATTTGCTCTACAACTAGTATGGGTTATAAGAAGATACGTGCAATCCCTAACAATTGCATATTATTTCGAAATTAGTATGCAACGTTAGAGAAGTGCCCTAAATGCAATGCATCTTGATATGGGTAGAAGAAAGGAAAGTCCTTTGAAGGTCCTATGGTATTTTCCCATTGTTTCAAACAATTGTATAGTAATGTAGAGATTGCTAGCATGGCATGCAGATGAAAGGATTGAAAACACAGCTTAGCATTACAAAAAAAACTGACTTTCAGCGATCACTTTCAGCGGCAACTTTTAAAGTCGCTGCTGAAAGTGCTACTATCAGCGACGACAATTAAGTTGCCACTTTCAGTGGTGACTATTAAAAGTCGCCGCCGTAACCATACTTTAAAAGTCACCACTGAAAGTCAATGTCAGCTTATTTTATTTTTAAAATTTATTAAAAATTAAAAATTATTAATTTTATTTTTAAAATAATATTTTTATTATTAAAATATTAATTATTAAATAATTCTATTTGATATTAATTATTATAATTATATTATTATTTATTAATATTATATTTAAAATTTTCTACTAAAATAATATTTATGATATTATTATTATATTAGTTATTATTTTATTCTATATAAAAATAAATTATATGTTAGTAATATTGTATGCATCATTTTATATTAAAAATAATATTTATAATATTAAATCATTATTTATTAATTAATTTTGATTAAAAAATTGGTTAATTAAATATATAAATACTTTTTTACATATTTATTTAATTTATAATTATTTTTAATAATATTACATATAATTAATAATTAATTATTATATATAACTGATTAATTAATTAATTAATTAATTATGTGTGTGTGTGTGTGTGTGTGTGTGTTATATATATAACATTATGTAATAATTTAACACAGGTTCATTTCGGAACAATTGGCAAAAGCACGCGCGTGAAGGCGTTGGCACCATGAGGTCTTGGGTTTCTAGCTAGAGGAGAAGCACTTTCAGGAATTATGTGACGTCAACACATGGAAGCATGGGGAGCCGACACGTGGCAGCATGTAGAGATCACACGTGGTAGCAAGTGGAGGAGAGAGACAAATTGAATTTGTAATTTTGTTTAAAAAAAATTGTGATGGGATTTGTAATTTAAAAAAAATTACACTTTCACCGCGTGACAAAATTTGCCATTGAAAGTATAATTTTAGCGGCGAAATAAAAGTCACCGCTGAAATTCACCTGTAACTTTCAATGGGGACAATTAAAACTTTCAGCGACAGTGGCATAGGCGGCGACTTTTTTGTCGCCGCTAAAAACCTTCAGCGTTGACTTTTGTCGCTGCCAAAAGTCATTTTTTTGGTAGTGTAGGCACCTTGCAATGCTCCTCATGGGAAAAAATTGATCATGCGTATCCTGACTTAGCAAACAAAGTAAGGAACCTACTCCTTGCACTATCAACTGATCATTGATGGAATCAATTCGCACAATATTCAGAGTATTAATATATGAAGTTACTCAATTTTTGTTATTAAACAATTTTTATTCAAAACTTACGTTAACTATTTCATTATATTGTTGCAGTACCCTTCCAGCCTAATAACAATGATTGCGGGTATTACATCATGAAATTCATGAAGGATGTAATTACTCATGATCAATCTTTTGTTCCTCAAAAAGTAAGTCATTTTAGTTGTAATTCATATTGTGTTTTAAATTCTGATAATTAATTGTTAATGATTTTAATTCGTTGTGTGCATGATTGTATATATGTAGTATTATAAAAATCAATGTTGTGACAGTTTGACTAACCATCAAGTCAATGAAGTCATCAAGGAATGGTGTGAATATGTGCTCTAGCTAGCTACGTATTTAAGTGGCTATATTATTTCTTGCCTATTGTTGTGTTGTTTATTTAAGTAGAATTTGTTGTATTTCATTTACAATTGTTGTAAATATATTTAGTAGTGATTTTGTTAATTAGTTATTTGTTTGTATCATTTTGGAGTTATTTCATTATAGCTTTCTTTTCTTCATCACTACTACGAAAAGGTAGAAAAGTGGTGCACATTTCGTGGCCTTTGTTTAAAAAAGTGCCAAAACTCCTCTTTTTTTTTTAAATACTATGTACTAGTTGTGGTGCTTAATTGAGAAAGCGTCATAGCTAGGAGAGTGGCTTACGTGGCGCTTGCTTGTGCAAGCACCACCTAAGCCACATCGGACCAGCTGTGGCACTTGGTCCGCCAAGCACCATAGCTGGAAGGCCTGCCACGTGTGGGCAAGCGCCACACTATCCACCACGTGGTAGCTAGTATGGTGCTTGCTGTAACACCCCAAATTTTGATCAAATGGCTAATAGAAGGATTAGAGAGATTAATTGGTGACTAAGTGTGTGAGAGCTAATAGGAAAATGACATGTGGCAAAGTGGGTGTGAGAGGAAGATAAAGAAAAGTCAAATGAGATTAAAGAATGCATTTCTCTCTCCTCTCTTCCCTCTTGTGTGCTGGAAAACTGAAATGGAGGAAGTATAATCATTTTCTCACTTTCTTCACTCCACCTCCATCTCTCTCTCTCTCATCCTCTCTCTCCTTCTCTCTCTCGCCATTGTTGCAGAAATAAGGGGGAAAAGCTTGCAAAAAGGTAAGGAAAATGGCTTCTATTGCTCAAACTTCCTTCTTTAATATTGATCTTTGAATGAAGAGCTTCATTTTGATGGTTGTAATGTGTTCATTGGCGTTAGTTTATGACCTCAAGAGATTGTGAAAGTTAAAGAATCAAGAAATCTCTTTGGCAAAGTGAAAGAGGTGAGTGTTAACTCCCTTTTGATATATAGATTGTGGTTGTTGGTTGAGATTGATTTTTCTGGAATTTTCTGCCCTATTTTCGAAAAATTAGGGTCTTAGTGAGTTTGGCATGTTGTGATCATGGAAATGGTATATTGTGATGTCTTTTGGACAAATGGATTGGTTTAAATAATTAAAAGTAAAGTTTGGGAACTTTGTGTTGGTTTTGGTGTATTGGTCAAAACAGGGCATGTGGTTAGATTGTGAATTTGGTCATTTTGAGGTTACCATTGTGTTCCTTGTGGAAAATTGTATGGGAATATGTTTGGTTAATGATTTTGGAGTCATTGAACACTTTGGTAGAAAAGTTGGAAAATGCTATCAATGTGAACTCTGTCTGGGCAATTTATTTGTGTGGACGTTTTTAATGCCCAAATGATTTCAGAAAATTGTGAAACTTTCCAGTCTTAAAGTTCACATCCCAAGCTTCAAAATGGACATATATTTTGTGTCATTTCGTTTAGTATTCTGAGAGTTATGCTTTGCCAAAGTTTGGTACAAAAACAGAACTCTGTTTTGGAGTAGTGTTTAGTTTTTGGTGATTCTGTATTTTTGTAGTGATTTCCAGTGATGGGCTATATTTTTCCTTGAAAGAGGACTTATATACCTTTCATTTGGCTTTGGAATCACCTCGTTTTGTTTTTTCTACAATTAGATATGATTTTTCGAAGTTCAGCCAAGAGTCAGGAAATTTCTTGGCCACGGCCCAAGACTTTCTGGCCTGATTCTGGCCGTGGCCCATGGGTGGCTGGCCGCGGCCCACGGCCTTCTGACCATATTTTGGCCGCGGCCAACCCCTGTGTTCCAGCACTTTAAGTTTTTGAAAAGAGATCTTCAACCTATTGTTTCCCAACCTTTTAGGGGTTTTATTAGAGGCATTTGTGGCTTCTTAAGGGTCATTATTGATAACCAAATCTAAGTGTTGAAGAGTTAATTGAGTGTTGGAATAGAGAATAATGCTTCATCCTTAATTATGACTTTAGGATTTGATATTTGCCCGGAGCGTAGAAGGCCTGTGCCTGCTCAAGGAAGGAAAGACAAAGGTAGTGACACTTTATCCTATATCATGTGTATTGCATTGCTTGTTTGCATTAGTCATTGAATACAGTGAAAGTGAAGGGGACGTGGCGAAAGCCCGGACTCTATTAAAGTGAAAGTGAAGGGGACGTGGCGAAAGTCCGGACTCGATTAAAGTGAAAGTGAAGGGGACGTGGTGAAAGCTCGGACTCGATTACAGTTATAGTGAAGGGAACGTGGTGAAAGCCCGGTCTCGAATATCGATCGCTGCATTGTGATATATGTTTACTTGCTTTGTATATATGCATCATATAAATAAACTGTTGCTACTGGGATTCTCTAGAATCTCATTCTTTCCAAATAACATTTTTAGACAGGGCAAGTGGATCGAAAAGTAAGGAAGTGGCAAAGGACGATTAGGACTACCAGCGGTAGTCTTAGCTATATATTTTGGTGTTATATTGAACTGGTTATCATTTTGGATAAATGTATTCATATTGAATAGAATTGTAGTGGTATAGTTTTGTGTAATCCCCGGTATGGATATTGAGATGGGCAATGATGCCCTGTATAAACCTTTGGATTAATGTTATTATCCCGGGTGAACGTCGGGAGTTGTGCTTACTCTAATATTGTATATGTAACAGACCAAACATGCCATTTGTTTTAATGAATGAAATGAATGGAGATCCATTTGTACAGGTGTTTTTAAAAGTTTTTATTTGTTTCGGATTTCTCATTCGATAATTAAATGTGCTTAAACGTTAATCCCGGCCTGATTATCGATGGGGGTTACACTTGCTAAGGCAAGCACCATGTTAGGCTGGAAGTGGATAATGAAATCCACTTTTGGCCAATCACATGGGTTCCCTCTCTCTTCTTTTTAGCTTTCAATTTCTTTTTCTCTTTCCATTATCTTTTCCTCTTTCTTTTGTTTGCCCACCCCTCCAAAACCTTTCCTCTACATAATGTAACACACACGCACACGTCTTTTTCATCAAATTCTCTTGTCCCACTTTCCCCTTTTGCTCCTACTGTTGTCCTCACTCCTATCCCAATTGTTCCCTTTTCTTCCTACTCTCTTCCTCTTTTAGACCTCACTCCAATTGGTCCCTACTCCACTGCATAGCTCAAATTTCCTCCTCCTCCTTGCTCAAGCTAGCGTCACCGACATGGACCCTACTCCCTACGCTGGTCAATTAATTTGTAAGTGTCTGTGCTTTTATTTTTAGGTTTTTATATGGTTTTTTTTTGTCAGAGGTTCTTTTATATGCTAGCTTGCATTTTTTTAAGCTCTTGTACTGTGCTTTTACATAGTTGATGGGGGAAAAACCAACATATTGTAATAAATTTCTGGGATCTTGTACATGGAGGTTATAATAACATCATATGTTTTCATGCAATATTTAAAAAAGAGAATTTGGTTGAGTTGTAAAAGTGGTTCTATGATGCTGAAACACAATAATTAGTTGTTACACATGTTAATTCTACTATGTGTAAAATGTTCTAAAAGCTCATACTTGGGTTTGTTTAGAAGTTGAATTCTGTTGTCTCACTAACCCCTTCACTTTTAGGAATAATAAGTTACCATGTGGTCTTGTTTTCTTTGATAAAAGCTCATCTTTATAGCTTCACTTATGGGGTCAGTTTTGAGTTTTAGACCGTATGATTATGACTTGGCATGGTGTACTGGAGAATATATTCTTGCTTGTTGGTATATGTATATAAAGAACATATTGAAATATCTAGTTTGTTTTCCTATGATTCACAGTATCATGAAACAACACATAAAACAAACTAATTTTTGTGTTCCATTTTACAGAGGTAGCAAAATAATTTTTTGTATTATCTTATTAAATTATAATATTCAAGATGAATTAAAGTAAATATTTAATTACGTGTGTGTGTCTAGTTCCCTCTTTATATATATGTATGTATATATATACATTCATCTTTATGACTAACCCAAGAATAATTTGCAATCTAGCTAATCAAAAATAAATTTTTTTTATTCTCAACATTGAACTAAAAATAATTTAATTGATGTTGGGGCTATTCTTTCCTTTTTATTTTCCTTCTTTCTTTTTTCCTGAATCATATTTTTTGGTTTAAGTTAATCATATTTTATTTTATTATATATTGATGTTTTGTACACATTATTATTATTATTCAAAAAAATAAGTTACAACCACTGATTTTTTATTGATTTTTTTTCATGTTTGTGTTTGTAGTTTCAACTCATCAGTCTATTGAAGTTTCTATTTACTGTAAGTTTTTAAAATTTTGAGCTTACAAATGTGATTTTATTAGAAGTTAATACGATTTTAATTTGATAAATTTATTTTATATTTAATTTATTATGAAATCTAAAAAAGTTAATCTCATTTTATATGCTAAAAAATGAATGAGATAGAATTAAATATTATCTTGTATAGGTTGTATGTGAAGACATGTAGTTAGTATAATTTATAGGTGTTCTAGTAATTGTTATGGATTAGTTGCATAAGTAAAATAATTATTTATATATTCTTAACACTTGTATTTTATTTGTTGACTTGTAATATTTTCTAATTTACCTATGATATGTGTTGGCAAATATGATTTCTTTTGTTATGAGATGTGAAAAATTATTATGATGTTATGTGATTAATTAATGGATTGTTTGTTAATTAAAACAGAGAGTTTAAGACTTAAAAAGCTTCAATTTTTAAGATTTCATGTTGCCAATTTTATTTTAAAATTGGTAAGAGAATATAAAAGTAATTAGTTAATGCAATAGTCATACAACTAACCACGAACGTTTTTAAAAATAGATTGAAGGTATAAATGGATTGTAAATGGATATCATGTAATCGATGTTCAAAGGAATATATAGATGGGGTGAAAGAGTTTATTACATTTGCAATCAAGCATACAAAAGATCCTGACAAAATCTTGTCTCATTGCTTATCTTGTTGTCTTGGAAAGCGGATTAGTCCACTTGCTAGATCATTTAGTGTGTTATGGAATTGATCAAACATATACACATGGATAAGGCATGGTGAGATGAACGATGCATGCAGTGATAGGGTGAATACTACAAGTGGTGCTTCGAATGAATTTGACCAAAGCATGGTTGATAAAGATGATGGTCTTAAAGAAATGCTAAATGCGGTTGAAGGGGTGCTTCGTAACCGCCCAAACAAATTTGAGAAGTTGAAAGGTGATGTGGAGAAACCATTTTATTCCAGTAGTATTAAATACATAAGATTGCTAGCAGTTTTGAAGTTATACAACTTTAAAGCTCACTATGGATTGAGTGATTCGGGTTTCATCGCATTGCTTAAACTATTGCAAGATATGCTTCCACAAGAAAATGTACTTCCTACCAAGACATACAAGGCAAAGCGAATTCTTTGCACTATAACCAGTATGGGATATAAGAAGGGACATCCATGTCCTAACGATTATGTATTATTTTGAAACCAGTATGCAACATTGGAGAAGTACCCTAAATATAACGTATCATGTAATATCCCGATTTGTGATTAGGGCTAATGACTTTGAATTTCATTATAATTAATGTAATTAAACACTTTTGGTGAAATATGATATGAATTTGTTATGAATATTCATTGGTGCTTAGAGATCAAGGGTTGAGATCTTTTGGATATGGGTTGGAATCCTATGTTTTGTGTTTATGTGAGCTCTTAGTGGAAGTATGGGATGGTGACAAGTAGCATTGTGTGAGTTATTGGATGAAGTCATAAGAGGACAAAAGTCCACTTTTTCCCTCATTTTCTCTCTCCTATTCGGTTGGTATGGGTAAGGGAAAAGAAAAATCACATCATCCTCATCATTTGCTTCATTTCTCATTTTCTCTCTCTCTCTTCTTCTTCCATTTTCGCTGGTCACAAGCAAGAAAGAGAAAAGGAAAAGCTTGAATCTTGGTGAGTAATGATCCTCCTATGCTCAAATCCTCTTCTCTAATGTTGTGCATCTCATTGAGAGCTTCAACTTGGGTGATTTCAGAATCTTGAAAGGTGGTGATTTGAGTGTTGATTCGAAATTGAAAGTGGGCGAATCAAGATTCTGGGTTTGGCAAAGTGAAGAGGTAGGCATTTAGTGCATTTTGATATATTGCTTGTGCTTTTTGGATAAGTTTGGGAAAACCTGGAAATTTAGCCTTAAGTTTGTGTAAATGTTGAAAGTATGGATTTCATTATGATTAATGTTGGGATTGGTTCATTGTAAAGATATTTGAGTAATGGATTTAGTTTGGAATGTGGGAAATGAATTGAATGAAATTTGGACATTGGTTATGTCATAGAGACCTAAATGTATGATTGTGGTCAAAGAGGTTTTGGGGGTGTTTGAGAGGTTACCAATGTGTTCCCTAGTCAGTGCTAAGTGTGTATAAGCTTTTAGTAGAGTTTGGGAATCATTGGGTATGAATTTGACCATCTGGTATTTTCTATTATTTTCTGCGTTTCAGGTCTCTGATGCATAACACTCTAGCAGAGGAAGATCATGCTCGAGTGCTGTGTGTATTTTCCCTTTTCTGCTTCGAGTTTTGCTAGGGTTCTATGAATGAGGCTTGAGTGCACTTCTTTATTCGTGAGTGAAGTTGATGATCATGCTCGAGTGAGCTTGAGTCTGCTCGAGTGATGGTGTGAATCCAGAGTTAGGGTTGCTCTTAGGTTGTCACTCGCTGGCCATTGTTCAAGAGTGTGCTCTGACACTCGCAAGCACGGCTGTCTCACCCGAGCACTGGAGGGTATTCTCAAGTGAGCTTGTCCCTTTGATGGTTGCATGTGCTCTCGGGTTGTCACTCGTTGTGTTGCACTTTCGGGGACTTGAGCATATTTGGAGTCATCACCCCAGTGCAAAGTTTTATGCTCGAGTGATGTGAGCACGTTCTGTCGTTGTAGTTGCTCACTGTCAAACGCTCGTGAGTGAGAATCGTTCTTACTTGAGCACGAGTCGTTCATCACTCGAGTGAGGTCATCTTCACTCGAGTGATCCAGCCTAAAATCTGTGTTTTGCCTTCCGGAAAGGGATCTTTAGGGTAGCTTCATCCAACCTTTTAGGCATATGTTTAGGCCTCTAATAGTCACCTAAAGAGTCCTAAATGATAACCAACTTAGAGTATTATGAAATTAAGAACTTGGAAAAGAGATTGACCGGTTGTACCTACTTTGGTTATAGGATTTGACATCTGTCAGACACGTGAGCCCACTGTGCCAAAGATTGTCAGGAAAGATACAGGTAATGACTCCTCTCTTATACTTTATGTAAAAGTATTGTATATTGCCTATCATACTTTGTGTGCTGCTGCTGCTTTGAGATGCATTGAGAATACCTTATAGAGCTTTGTGCATTGTGGAGCATTGTGCCTTGTGATATGTTGTGCTTTGAGATACTTTGTACTTTGTGATGCTGCTGCATAATGATTTTCGTGGAAGCGGGCATTGTGATTACAGTGAAAGCTGGCATAGTGATTACCGTGAAAGCGAGCATAGTGTTTGCAGCGAAAGCTGACATTGTGATTACCGTGACAGTGGGCATAGTGCATTGTGATACAGTCGTGAGCGCTGTCGTCTGTGGCGCGAGCCATAGATCATAGTGTTGCTGATGATGCTGGTGAACATGATACATTACATGCCTTGTGTTTATATATTGTATGAGTAAGTTGTTATTATAGGGATTTTTTAGAACCTCACTCTTTCCAAATGACTAATTTTTTCAGACAGAGCAAGTGGCTCGAAAGGGAAGCATCCAACTAGGAGTGGTTAGGGCTTTAGGGACATTTTGTATTTTGGATGTTGGTTATCTAGTTGGGATTTGGGAATTACCATTTGTATATGTCATAAAAATGATGATTTGGGATATGTAATCCCCATTTTGGGAACTTTAAACCCATTATATGTATGTAAGTAACCTGGGGTTTGCCAGGATATTACTTTCCATACTCTGATATTTATTATGTGATTTGATTTCTCAAGAAGTTATATCCGCATGAAAATGTGAGACCACGAGCAATTTTGTTTTGAACTATTTTTTTTGGAAATATCCCATCTTGTGATGAGGGATTATAAATTGTTGATTTCATTTTATTGGTCTCTATTTCACCTAAATTTCATAATCCAGATGTAATTACGAGGAGGGGGTTACATATCTTGATATAGGAAGAAGAAAGGAAAAAGTCATTTGAAAGTCCTATAGTATTTTCCCATTATTTTAAGATTCAAGCGACTGTCTAGTAATGCGGAGATTGCTAAGTAGTTGACATGGCATGTAGATATAAGGATTACAGATATGAGGCTTAGGCACCCTGTGTAATATCCCAATTTGTGATTAGGGCTAATGGCTTTGAGATTCATTGTAATTAATGTAATTAAACACTTTTGGTGAAATATGATATGAATTTGTTATGAATATTCATTGGTGCTTAGAGATCAAGGGTTGAGATCTTTTGGCTATGGGTCGAAATCCTATGTTTTGCAATGTGGAAGTGATTAAGATATTGACACGTGGTATAGTATGGGCCATTGGATATGGCATAAGAGACAAAATATCACTTTTTCCCTCATTCTCTCTCCCCTATTCGACTAAGAGGCATGGGCAAGGGAGAGAAGTTGTTTCTTCATCATCATTCCTATCTCTCATTTTCTCTCTCTTTCTCCTCCATAGTTTCGGGCGATCAAGGGAAAAAGACGAAGAAAAAGGTGAGATTTTGATGATTTGATTGATCTCTAATGCCCTAAACCTCTTCTCTAATGTGGTGCATCTCATTGAGAGCTTCATTGTGGTGATTTCAAAATCTTGAAAGGGGCTGATTTGAGTGTTGATTCAAAATCGAAAGTGGGAGAATCAAGATTCTGGTTTTGGCAAATTGAAGAGGTAGGCATTTAGTGCATTTTGATATATTATTTGTGATTTTTGAATAAGTTTAGGAAAATCTGGAAATTTGCCTTGAGTTTGTGTAAATGTTGAAAGTATAAATTTCATTGTGATTAATATTGGAATTGATCCATTGTGAAGATACTTGAGTGTTGGATTTAGTTGGAATGTGAGAAATGAATTGAATGAAATTTGGACATTGGTTGTGTCATAGAGACCTAAGTGCATGATTGTGGTCAAAGAGGTTTTGGGGGTGTTTTAAAGGTTACCAATGTGTTCCCTAGTTAGTGCTAAGTATGTATGAGCTTTTAGTAGAGTTTGGGAATCATTAGGTATGAATTTGACCATCTAGTATTTCTGTTGTTTTCTGTGTTTCTGGTCTCTGATGCACAACACTCGAGCAGGGGAAGATCATGCTTGAGTGCTGTGTGCATTTTCCCTTTTTCTGCTTTGAGTTTTGTTTGGGTTCATTGAATGAGGCTCGAGTACACTTCTTTATTCTCGAGTCAGGGGAGATCATGGGCTTGCTCGAGTGATAATGCGAATCCAAAGTTAGGGTTGCTCTCGGGTTGTCACTCGCTGGCCATTGTTCAAGAGTGTGCTCTGACACTCGTAAGCACGGCCGTCTCACCTGAACACTGGAGGGTATGCTTGAGTGAGCTTGTCCCTCTGATAGTTGCATGTGCTCTCTGGTTGTCACTCGTTGTGTTGCACTTTCGGGGACTTAAGCATATTTGGAGTCATCACCCGAGTGTAAAGTTTCATGCTCGAGTGATGTGATCACTCTCTGGTAATTGTAGTTGCTCATTGTCAAACACTCGTGAGTGAGAATCATTCTCACTCGAGCATGAGTCGTTCATCACTCGAGTGAGGTCATCTTCACTCGAGTGATCTAGTCTAAAATCTGTGTTTTGCCTTCCGAAAAGGGGTCTCCAGGGTAGCTTCTTCCAACTCTTTAGGAATATGTTTAGGCCTCTAATAGTCTCCTAAAGAGTCCTAAATGATAACCAACTTAGAGTATTATGGAAATATGTAATTGGAAAAGAGATTAATCAATTGTCCCTAAATTGTTATAGGATTTGACATTTGTCAGACACGTGAGCCCACTGTGCCAAAGAATGTCAGGAAAGATACAGGTAGTGACTTCTCTCTTATACTTTGTGTAAATGTATTGTATGTTTGCCTATCATGCATTGTGTGCTGCTGCTTTATGCCCTGTGGAGCTTTATGCATTATGGAACTATGTGCCTTTTGATACGTTGTGCTTTGTGATACTTTGTGCATTGTGGTGCTGTTGCATGGTGATTACCGCGAGAGCAGGCTTAGTATTCACAGCGAAAGATGGCATTGAGATTGCAGTGAAAGCTGTCATATTTGATTACCGTGAAAGTGGATATAGTGCATTGTGATACAGCCGTGAGTGCTGTCTGTTGTGGCGCGAGCCATGACTCATAGTGTTGTTACTGCTCATGATTAACATACATTCTTTATGTTTATATATTGTATGAGTGATCTGTTACTACTGGGATTCTTTAGAATCTCACTCTTTCCAAATGATTAACTTTTCAGATAGGGCAATTGGCTCGAAAGGGAAGCGTCCAACCAGGAGTGGTTAGGGCTTTAGGGACATGTTGTATTTTGGATGTTGGTTATCTAGTTGGGATTATGGGATTACCATTTGTATATGACATGTAAATGATGATTTTGGATATGTAATCCCCATTTTGGGAACCTTAAACCCATTATATGTATGTAAGTAACCCGGGGTTTGCCGGGATTTTAGTTTCCGCACTCTGATATTTATTATGTGATTTGATTTCTCAAGTAATTATATCCGCACATAAATGTGAGACCACGAGCAACCATGTTTTTAACTGATTTATGGAAATACCCCATCTTGTGATAAGGGATTATAAATTGTTGATTTCATTTTATTGGTCTCTATTTCACTTAAATTTCATAATTCGGATGTAATTATGATGAGGGGGTTACATTTTTGGTATTAGAGACGTAGTTCCTGGCAAGGGTACAATTTGCTAGGATAGCTCCCATAGTGTGGTCTTAATTATAGAAAATCATTGTGAATAACCGTCATATACATATATCTATCTGGTTATGTGGATATATGTGCTTTGTGGAAATTATGTGAATATCATAATTGTTGGATTAATAGGGTGAGTTCTTTATAGAATGAAAAGGACGAAAGGTCGCCCCAGAGTACAACAAGAAAATCCCGAAGTGGAGCTTGTCAATGACAATCCACCAGATCTTATACAAGAGTTGATAGGTTTAATAAATGATCAACAGGATATGATAGTCGAGCTTAGAGAAGAGCTTCAAGCTGAGAAAGCCAAGAATAATGAGGGCCGGGGTCAGTCTACTCACGAAGAGACTCGAGAGGAAACCCGGGAAGAGACTGCTGAAGGGTCGGTAAGACCATTAGATTGTCCTCCTTATGCTGTTCTGAACCAAGAATCCCATAGTGTGCCAGCTAGGGAGGAAAGAGATCTTCAGTTTTGGGTCTCTAGATTCTGTAAGCACCTACCTCCGGCATTCAAAGGTATATTTGATCCTCAGGCGGTTGAAGATTAGTTAAACCGTCTTGAGAAAATCTTTGAAGTCCTAGAGTGTCCCTCGGAAGTGAAAGCCAAGCTGGCGGTGTACAAGCTCGAGGGAGATGCAGACCGCTGGTGGCGGAACATTGCTTTATCTTTGAAGAGCAAGAATATACCATTAACCTGGGAGGTGTTCCAACAACACTTCAATGAGAAATACTTTCCCAAGTCGGTGAGGCTTGAGAAGGAGACCGAGTTTCTGAATATCAAGTAAGGGGACACCGAGACATTTGATGAGTATTTGTCCCGATTCACCCGGTTGTCCCGATATTCCTCTTAACTTCAGAAGATGGATGACGAGGAGTTAAGCTCAGACTTGCTTATACTGGGTTTGAGGCGTGATATGAGAAAGAGAATAGCCACCCATCAGTTTTTCAAGTTCAATAAGGCTGTTGAAGAATGTTGGATCACTGAGAGCAATCTGAGAGAGCTATATCCGGCTAAGACTGTTAGTGGTCATAATGAGCCCAGTAAAGGCAGTGCTTCCCAGAAACAAAAGGGCTCGGGATCATTCTCATATAGGGGTGGTAGTAAGAAGCCCTATCAGTCCGAGAGACGTGATCAGCAGAGAGCTCCTATGGTATGGACCTGTCCTCGTTGCAACAAGCCACATCATGGCAAGACATGTGATGGTCGGGTGATTTGTTTTAATTGCAAGCAAGTGGGGCATACATCTATTGAGTGTAGACAGCCACGACCAGAGCAGAGGCCGAAAGCTCAGGGCCGAGTATTTGCTATAACTCACGAGGAAGACCGGAAGTCCCCAGAGCTGATACAAGGCATAGTTTTTCTCAATGGATTTGTATTACAAGCTTTGTTTGACTCGGGTGCAAGTCATTCCTTTATTGCATATGATTGTGTGAAGCTTCTGGGTATGAATATATATAAGTTACCATTTGATCTGATTGTGTCAACACCGATGGGTGTGAAGGCTGTAACTACTGAAGCCTATTTGAATTGTGTTATAACCGTAGAGGGTCGTGAATCTGTGGTAGATCTGATTTGTTTACCGCTCTGCTAATTGGAAGTCATTTTGGGTTTTGATTGGTTAAGAGCTAATAATGTATTGTTAGATTGTGGGAACAAGAGGATAGTGTATCCTGTTTCTCAAAACATTGAGGATGGAAATGTCGATTTGAATTTCCTTTCAACAACTAAGGCTGAGAAATATTTGAAAAAGGGTTGTCAGGGATATATGGTTTTCTTTTCTGTGCAACGAGAAACCAGTTAAACTTTGAGTAGTATACCCATAGTGAATGAATTCCCTGAGGTTTTTCTGAATGACCTGAGTGGGTTACCTCCTGAGAGGGAAGTTCAGTTTCTGATTGACATTGTGCCTGGAGCGGGTTCTATATCCAAAGCCCCATATCGTATGGCCCCAAATGAGATGGCAGAATTGAAGAAGCAGATTGAATATTTGCTTAAGAAAGGGTTTATTAGACCGAGTGTCACCTTGGGGTGCTCCAGTTTTGTTTGTGAAAAAGAAAGACGGGAGTCATCGTTTGTGTATCGACTATAGAGAATTGAATAAGATTACTTTAAGAATAAGTACCCTCTCCCCAGAATTGATGATTTGTTAGATCAACTATCTGGTTCATGTGTCTTTTCGAAGATTGATCTAAGGTCGGGGTATCATTGGTTGCGAGTAAAAGCGGAAGATGTTCCGAAGATTGTTTTCCGAACTAGGTATGGTCATTATGAATTCTTAGTGATGCCATTTGGGTTAACCAATGCGCCTACGGTTTTCATGGATTACATGAACCGTATTTTTTGGTAATACCTAGATCAGTTCATTGTGGTATTCATAGATGATATTTTGATATACTCTAAGAGTAGAGAAGAGCATGAGCATCATTTGAGAATTGTGTTGAATACATTACGTGAAAAGCAGCTGTATGCCAAATTAAGTGTGAGTTTTAGCTATCAGAAGTGAAATTCTTAGGCATGTTATCTCGTGAGAAGGGGTCTCTGTGGATCCTAGTAAAGTGGAAGCAGTACTGAACTGGAAAAGGCCAGAGACTGTGGCAGAGGTGCGCAGTTTTCTAGGTCTTGCTGGTTATTACTGGAGATTCATTCAAAATTTCTCCAGCATTGCGTTGCTGATGACCAAGCTCACGAGAAAAGATCATCCATTTGTGTGGGATGAACATTGTGAAAATTGCTTTGTGGAGCTGAAACAGAGGTTGATACAAGAACAAAATGCGCTGTTAAGAATGCAAATAAAACAGTTGTTGTAGTGTAGGCTAACAGAAAATGTTCCCCTCTGTGATAGCCCAAGTATCAGAGATAGTTGCACTTCCATGCCTAAAGTCCCTCTTCCTTTGGTAATTAATTTATTCTCTACTTAACTTTTTGTTACATTATAATTTAGCAAACTTTAATATATTAACTCTATTTTCCATAAGGTGAATTTGCATGCAAGTTATATGTCGATCAATCTTCCAAGCACGTGGTTGCAGTGGGTGGTGCGTATAACACTGATAAGGACACATTGCATAATTCATTGTTGCCCGACAACACACTCCGAGTAAGGGTTGACGTCTACATGAATGAAGATGCGCTCTTACTGATCTTATCTCGGGATGAGCAAATGATGATGAAAGATGTTATAGGGGGCTATGTTGCTTGGCCAATAGGTCTTATTGAGCCATATGAAAAGGTTATTCATTTACAATCCCTTTACTTTTCTTTCGTACTTCCATCTAAAGCCGTGATTTAATCTTTTGATTTTCGTAGGATGGATAGTCTAGAGAAAAACAAATCCAACTTTATGGCAAGATTTTAAAGTATTCAACAACACAACCCAAGTCGAAAGCATTAGCTAGCCAACAGAGCAAAAGAAGAATGATCTCATATCATAATCAATTGGTATCGATTACACCAAATTTGATCTGTGAAGGAAGACTGTAATTACATTTTGATAGACACATATACAGTGTTAGTGTTCTAGTTAATCATCATTTATCACTATTATTATTATTTCTCGTTCTATTTTTTGTTTCCATTACACTGTTTGTTTTATACCAGGCATTTGTACCATAACATCTTAATGAATACAGACAGGGTCAAATTTGCATTTGTCAACCCTTATCTCGTTAGCCAGCACAGGGGCAGAGTAGATATACATGCACAATCTAGTGATATGAAAGATTACTTTTGAAAGAAAGCAACACAACCTACACTATTTCTAGTGCCATACAATACGGGGTAAGTTATTAGTGGTACAATTTTTGTGTATGTTGTTTTATTGTTTAACTGTTATCATAACATAATTATTGAGAAAATTTTTTTAAAATATTTTATGCAATATTGGATATTGACTGTTATCAATCTAGCAGAACCTTCAGGCCCTCACATTTACTATGTGGATCCTCTAATTAGAGGTCTTTCAGAAGACCATCCTGATATGTTGCGATTGTTCAATAAGTAAGTGTACGTGCATGTGTAAAAATTTGCATATGTGATTGAATAACCAAAAGTAATCAGTTTCTATTAGGGGAGAGCAAGAAGCCCATAACCCACAAGCTCGCCCATAACTCAATGTAATTAGGTCAATTTGAACATGTCCAAAAATGACCCATGACGAGGCGGGTTGAAACCCGCCCAATTAATACTTAAATGGGCCGACTATGGGCACACCTTCGGGCTGCCTGTTGTTGGAAATTGTGCCCTAAGGGCCAATCATTGTACTTTAAACATTATTATTTTAATAAAATTTCTCCATTATGTTATCATATTATTTGCATGTTAACTGTGATAATTGTATCATTGGATAATTCATAAAGATTGTCCTAAAATGTCCCTGGCGGTCATCTATGCGGGAGCAGAGATGAAACAAGACCAGTATGACTTTGATAAGATATGGAGATACGAATCAAAGTCTTAGGCACTTGTAAGAGTACAAGGTGCTGGACCGACCCACTATAAGAAAGCTACATGGATCAAGTCACAAGCTTTTCTCATGTATAACCACGTCACAATGCCCTTAGACCTGAGGTCATCATGGATTCCTACATGAGAGTTGCTAAGCTTTGAACTAGTCAAAAGTCACTTTTGACCGGGTGATGATAAAGGCTACGATTGGGCTTAGTGGTTTTTCATGCAGAGGAATATGAATGATCTAGATGGAATTTGTCCCTCACATTAGTAGAGAGATATTACTGGGCCCCTCGATGAGTGAGTCTGAGAAATGTACGGCCATACTATGATGAAAGGAGTTTCTGTCTCTGTTATCAGGCTACTCAGGAATCGAGAAAGTAATGGTCAGGAACAAGAGGATGACATTATCCATGCCTTATCCTTGATCGATATATCGTGTGACAAAAGGGACATGACATAGTTGTATGACAAGTTGCATCGTGATAACAATTCTCATATGAATTGGGTAGTCGTAATGTCTTGCTAGAGGCCACTTGCGACTTTTGGGTTAGTATAGTTATTGGCCCATTGCCAACTTCAAATGGGCCTACAAGGTCGCATACAAGAATGGCCCAACACGAGATAATATTTAATTTAGGGTGGATGAATTTTATATTTATATATATATATATATAAAATATAAAATTCATTAATAATATTATATAGATATATATATTTTCGAAATATATATCTTATATATATATATATATGTATATATATATTATATGATATTATTATATTGTGTTAGTTTTAAATTTAATTTATTAAGATATATTAAATTTAATAACTAACATGATAGAGATATAGTATCTCAGATTTAATTTATGAAGATAAATTAAATCTAATGGCTCTTTATTTGGATTAAATAAATAGGTTAAATTAAAACTGTTGGACAGATTTAATTTAAACTGAATTTATTTAATTACCTCATCAAGATAATTAATTGTTAATTAATTTCAAAATTTATGAAGATCAATTTTGAAATTTGAATATAGCCTTCATAGGTTATAAACTTGATAGAGCATATATATTCATATGCACATGATAATTGAGAGTCGCAAGTGAAACCCTAGGAGACATTAGAGGTGCTAGCACGTAGTCTTGGTTGGAGAGCATTCGTGTGGATACCGGTAGAGGGAGCGGACCTGACGTGTTGGCTCCTAGAGATCGTGAAAACTCTGAATCATAAAAAAGGTATGAATCCTTCCAACTTGGTTTAAACGCCGTTGATAGATCCTCGATTATGATAGGTGAAAATTTTTAAAATTCTTCCGCTGTGCCAACCGATCCTAATAGTGGCATCAGAGCCAGATCAATTGTGCGTTTAAATTGAGTTTATGATTCTTATACATGTGATATATATGGGACGTGTACATATGTTTATAAGAAACACTCGAATATGCATGTGATTTGGTTAATACGAAACAAAATTATTTAAAAAGATGGGATCTTGTAATTCCGTTGATTTTCGTTTTTGTTTAAATTGAATCTTGAAATTGTTTCATTTTCGGTTTTAAAACATGTACGTGATTTTCGTTTTAAACAAGCATGAAATTGGGTAGGGTACCTGAGATCGTAGTTGGCGGCAATCAAATCTGGTCTAGGTTCGGATATCTATTCGGGTAATAGGGATCTGAACTATGGGGAAGACAATTTGGATCAGAAGCGTTCTGACCATTGTTGTTTTTGTATTGAAAAATTGGGTCCGAAATTTAAAAATTTAAAATTTTCAAATATTTCTTTTAAAAGGAATGTGCCTTTTTCAAAAAGCTCCAGGGGCGCTACCCCTTGCAACCCCGCATGGGCGGCCCCCTGGACCCCGCCTACTAATCGGCTAGCGGGACCGCCGTGACCACCTCTGCGTAGCGCAATATAATCTGATTACGACATTTATTGCTTTTCATATTGTATGAATTCTTGTTGTGGTTTATTATTTATCCTTGTTTGGGTATGATGAACAATATTGCTTTAGAATTTTACAAAGGTTGTAATATTAAATACGGCCTGCGTGCCGTGCCTTTCTCTAAATACTCTCGATATACATTCTCTTCTCATCTCACTCCCCTTGAATGTTTAAACGAGATTTCTCTCAATGTATTTCTTTTATTTAGAGAAGTCCTCTCATTGGCTTGGGAGGATTTTAGGTTAGGTAAGCCATATTGTGTCACATTTAAATTATGCTTTTGATAAAATCATTGCATGATTACTTTTACATTTATATGTATTTATCTATATGAGATACGACCACGATTGCATCCATATAAACAAAACTAATTAATTAAGCCTTCTGAATCAAATCTTAAGTCATAATGCCGTCAATTAATGAATACTTGTCAAAACATAGATCGCTTAATTGTAGAAACCACCAAAGTGGATGCACTTGAGTTATCTTGATGAGACAAGCTTGAGTAATGGTGCTGCTCATAATATTCATTATTGTTTTGACTTAATTAAGGTTAACAAAACGGTTTTGAATCTCAAGGCATTAGATGGGGTTAAACATGCCGGATCATATGATGATTAAATCCCATAAAGATCTAAGAGTTACATCTGATAAAATTGGTAAATAGGTTACCTACCTAAATAACTTGAATTTAAGTGTCTTGACAAATCGGACTTAAGTTTAAGCCAAATATAGACCTTAGCCCACTAATTATTATATTGAGCGTTATTAATTTAGTGGGAGATTACTAACTAACTTTGCATATTTTAATTGTAGAATCATGTCGACTAGTAATACTGCTACACTTTCGTTGCGATCGGTCCTTGAGAAGGACAAACTCAATGGGACAAACTTTCTTGACTGGTTCAGGAACTTGAGAATTGTTCTCAAGCAGGAAAGAAAGGCTTATGTCCTAGATCAACCCATTCCTGAGGAGCCTACAGCCAATACTCCAAGAGCTCAGAGAGATGCTTACACAAAGCATAAGGATGACTCTGTGGATATAGGTTGCCTGATGCTTGCCATTATGGTTCCAGAGCTCCAAAGAGATCTGGAACTCATGGAGGCTCATGAGATGATTGTATATCTCAAGGAAATGTTCTAGCAACAGGCAAGGTAAGAAAGGTATGAGACCACAAAGGCCTTACATTCCTGCAAAATGGCTGAAGGTGCATCAGTTAGCACTCATGTGTTAAAGATGAAAGGCTATATTGATCACCTTGAGAGGCTTGGATTTCCCATAAGTCAGGAGTTAACTACGGATTTGATCCTCAACTTACTCCAGGAGAGTTATGACTAGTTTGTTATGAACTACAACATGAACAACATGGAGAAATCAATTTCTGAGCTGCATGGGATGCTCAAAACTACTGAGCAAAGCATTAAGAAAAAGCCTAGCACAGTTTTGATGGTTTAGAAAGGAAAGGGTATGAAAAAGAAAGGGAAGGGCAAATGGAAGGGTAATGGCTCAGGTAGTAAGACCAAAGAGTCAAACAAGCTTGAAACCAAGCCTGCACCCAAGAAGGCAAAGCCTCCAAAGGAAGGAGTCTGCTACTTCTACAATGAACCCGGTCATTGGAAGAGGAATTGCAAACTCTACCTGGAAGATCTGAAAAAGAACAAGAAGGATAGCGAGGCTATCGCTTCAGGTATTTATGTTATAGACATTCATTTTTCTACTTCCTCTACATGGGTATTAGATACTGCAGGAGTCTGCTACTTCTGCAATGAACTCGGTCATTGGAAGAGGAATTGCAAACTCTACCTGGAAGATCTGAAAAAGAACAAGAAGGATAGCGAGGCTATCACTTCAGGTATTTATTTTATAGACATTCATTTTTCTACTTCCTCTACATGAGTATTAGATACTGCATGTGGTTCTCACATTTGTACAAATGTGCAGGGTCTAAAGGATAGTAGAAAGCTGAATAAGGGCGAGGTGGACCTACGAGTTGGAAACAGAGCAAAAGTTGCTGCTTTAGCCATAGGCACTTATGAATTAGTTCTGCCCAATGGGCTTTTATTAGTTTTGAATAATTGCTATTATGTTCCTGCTTTGAGTAGTAACATTGTTTCTCTTTCTTATTTGGATAAGGAAGGTTATACTTCCATTACTAGGAATGGTAAATGTTCTATTTATCGTAATGACATTTTCTATACTGATGGTGATTTGCATGTTAGTCATTATATATTAAATTTGGAACATCCTAATAATGAGAATATCTACAACGTAACTACTAAGAGGATAAAATCAAACGATTTGAATCCACCTACCTATGGCATTGTCGTCTAGGCCACATAAATGAGAAACGCATTTCTAAACTCCATCAAAATGGATTTCTAAACTCATTTGATTTTGAATCATATGATACATGCAAATCTTGCTTATTAGGAAAGATGACTAAGGCACCTTTTACTGGGCACAGTGAGAGAGCTACTGAATTATTAGGCCTCATACATACAGATGTATGTGGATCATTAAATATAGCTGCCAGAAGAGGTTATGTCTACTTCATTATATTTATAGATGACTTTAGTAGATATTGCTATATCTATCTAATGAAACATAAATCTAAATCTTTTGAAATGTTTAAAATATTCCAAAATGAAGTACAAAACCAACTTGGTAAAACAATTAAAGCACTTCGATCTGATCGAGGTAGTGAATATTTGAGCCAAGAATTCATTGACAATCTTAGGAGTTGTGGGATAATCTCATAATTGACTCCTCCAGGAACACCACAATGGAATGGTGTTTCTGAAAGGAGGAATCAAACACTATTAGATATGGTTCGATATATGATGAGTCAAATAAATCTTCCACCGTCCTTTTGAGGACATGCCCTAGAGACAGCTGTGTTCACACTAAATCATGTTCCATCTAAGGCAATTGAAAAGACACCATATGAGATATGGACTAGAAAGAAACCAAGTTTATCTTTTCTCAAAATCTGGGGATGTGAGGTATATGTTAAGCTACAAGCCTCTGATAAATTAGCACCCAGATCCATAAAGTGCCTTTTCATGGGGTATCCTAAAGAAACGAAAGGATACTATGTCTACAATCCTACCGATAACAAAGTGTTTGTTATTCGAAATGGCAAGTTTCTAGAAAGAGAGTTTGTCTCTAAAACAACCAGTGGGAGCGACGTACATCTCGAAGAAATTTAAGAGCCACAAGATGGTACATAATCACAGATGGAAATTAGAGAAGACTCACAACAAGTTGCTGAGCCTCCTTAAGTAACACAAGGTCCATGAAGATCTGATAGGACACGGCATAAGCCTCAGAGATATGGATTTCTAATTACTGAAGGCCGTGATGTGTTGCTCATTGAGCAAAATGAGCCCACCACCTATCGAGAAGCCACAGTGGGACCAAACTCTGAGAAATGGCTAAATGCCATGAAGTCTGAAATGCAATCCATGTACGACAATCAAGTATCGACCTTAGTTGATCCACCTGAAAGTGTAAAAACCATTGGGTGCAAATGGGTTTTCAAGGAGAAAACTGACATGAATGACAATGTAAATGTCTTCAAGGCACAACTGGTTGCAAAAGGATTCACTCAAACTCATGGTGTAGACTATGATGAAACCTTTTCCCCAGTTGCAATGGCCAAATCAATCAGAATCCTTCTTGCAATTGCAGCATATTATGACTATGAAATATGGCAGATGGATGTCAAAACAGCCTTCCTTAATGGAAAGCTGCTTGAGGATGTATACATGACACAACCTGAATGTTTTGTGCGTCCAGAGGTCTCTGGTAAAATTTGCAAGCTTCAAAGATCCATTTATGGATTGAAGCAAGCATCTCGGAGCTGGAATCATCGTTTTGATGAAGTAGTCAAAGAGTTTGGATTCATTCAAAACATCGATGAACCTTGTGTTTACAAGAAGATTAGTGGGACATAGTTGTATTTCTAGTGCTTTATGTAGATGACATCCTACTCATTGGGAATGATATTCCTACCTTGCAGAGTGTCAAGTCTCGGTTAGAAAAGTCCTTTTCAATGAAAGACTTAGGTGAAGCCACCTATATCCTAGGAATTAAGATCTATAGGGATAGATCCAAAAGACTTATAGGCCTAAGTCAGAGCACATATATAGACAAGATACTGCATAGGTTCAGTATGCAGGATTCAAAAAGGGGTTACATGCCCATGTCTCATGGCATCCATCTTAGCAAGGATCGGTGTCCTAGTACACTTGATCAGCGAGATCACATGAGTAAGGTTCCATATGCCTTGGCCATTGGATCCATCATGTATGCCATGTTATGTACTCGACCGGATATCTCGTTTGCCTTAAGTATGACCAGCAGATACCAACAAGATCCTGGTGAGGATCATTAGACTGCCATCAAGAATATCCTAAAGTACTTAAGAAGGACTAAGGACTTATTTTTGGTCTATGGTGGATTGGATGATGAGCTCTGCGTAACCGGTTACACAGATGCAAGCTTCCAAATTGACCAAGATGACCTTAAATCTCAATCTGGATATGTATTCCTCCTGAATAGTGGAGCAGTAAGCTGGAAGAGCTCCAAGCAGAGCACTATAGCAGATTCTGTAACAGAAACTGAGTATATAGCAGCATCAGATGCAGCTAAAGAAGCCGTTTGGATCAGAAAGTTCATTACTGAACTAGGGGTGGTGCCTACCATCTCAAATCCAATAGATTTATTCTGTGACAATAGCGGTGCTATTGCACAGGCCAAGGAGCCTAGGTCACATCAAAGGACCAAGCATATACTCAGGCGATTTCATCTTATTAGAGAAATCAATTATAGAGGTGATATGAAGATATGCAAAGTAGCAAGAGAAGATAATGTTGCTGATCCTCTTACTAAGTCACTTACACAGGCAAAGCATGAGCGTCATGTTAGGGCAATGGGGATTAGGCAAATTAATGATTGCACTTAAGGCAAGTGGGAGGATGTTGGAAATTGTGCCCTAAGGGCCAATCATTTTACTTTGAACATTATTATTTTAATGAAATTTCTCCATTCTGTTATCATATTATTTGCATGTTAACTGTGATAATTGTATCCTTGGATAATTCATAAAGATTGTCCTAAAATGTCCTTGGTCGGTCATCTGTGCGGGAGCAGAGATGAAACAAGACCAGTATGACTTTGATAAGATATGGAGATACGAATCAAAGTCTTAGGCACTTATAAGAATACAAGGTGCTGGACCGACCCACTATGAGAAAGCTACATGGATCAAGTCAGAAGCTTTTCTCATGTATAACCACGTCACAATGCCCTTAGACCTAAGGTGATCATGGATTCCTACATGAGAGTTGCTAAGCTTTGAACTAGTCAAAAGTCACTTTTGACCGGGTGATGATAAAGGCTACGATTGGGCTTAGTGGTTTTTCATGCAGAGGAATATGAATGATCAAGATGGAATTTGTCCTTCACATTAGTAGAGAGATATTACTGGGCCCCTCGATGAGTGAGTCTGAGAAATGTACGGCCATACTATGATGAAAGGAGTTTCTGTCTCTGTTATCAGGCTACTCAGGAATCGAGAAAGTAATGGTCAGGAACAAGAGGATGACATTATCCATGCCTTATCCTTGATCGATATATCGTGTGACAAAAGGGACATGACATGGTTGTATGACAGGTCGCATCGTGATAACGATCCTCATATGAATTGGGTAGTCGTAATGTCTTGCTAGAGGCCGCTTGCGACTTTTGGGTTAGTATACTTATTGGCCCATTGCCAACTTCATATGGGCCTATTGGGTCGCACACAAGAATGGCCCAACACGAGATAATGTTTAATTTAGGGTGGATGAATTTTATATTTATATATATATAATATAAAATTCATTCATAATATTATATAGATATATATATTTTCGAAATATATATCTTATATATATATATATATATGTATATATATATTATATGATATTATTATATTGTGTTAGTTTTAAATTTAATTTATTAAGATATATTAAATTTAATAACTAACATGATAGAGATATAGTATATCAGATTTAATTTATGAAGATAAATTAAATCTAATGGCTCTTTATTTGGATTAAATAAATAGGTTAAATTAAAACTGTTGGATAGATTTAATTTAAATTGAATTTATTTAATTAGCTCATCATGATAATTAATTGTTAATTAATTTCGAAATTAATGATGATGAATTTTGAAATTTGAATATAGCCCTCATAGGTTATAAACTTGATAGAGCATAAATATTCATATGCACATGAGAATTGAGAGCCGCAAGTGAAATCCTAAGAGACATTAGAGGCGCTAGCACGCAGTCTCAGTTGGAGAGCATTCGTGTGGATACCGGTAGAGGGAGCGGACCTGACATGTTGGCTCCTAGAGATCGTGAAAACTCTGAATCATCAAAATGGTATGAATCTTTCCAACTTGGTTTAAACGCCGTTGATAGATCCTCGATTAGGATAGGTGAAAATTTTTAAAATTCTTCCGCTGTGCCTACCGATCCTAACACCCGTATCCAGCCATTTAATTTTTTTTCAAAAAAATTAACCCTACCTAGTACCCTCCTCGGCCTCCTACGTCTCAGTCTAGTATGAGTCTCTAAAAGCCCAACCTAATTTCCTCGGCTGTACCCCTTACCACTCCCACTCACTAGACATCATCATTCATCACTTCATCACACAGGGTTTAAGCCACTCCTACTCCCACTTGGAGACACACACTCGGCACACTCTCACTGTGTTTCAGTCTCACCCACTCATCGATATGGTGACACTCACCTACACTACTACACATGTAGGCACCTTCACTATTACATACACCGGCACACCCAATTTTCTTTCCATGACCATGCCCGACCCAAAGACTGAGAGCTGAGAGAGGGGAGGCTGATCACCCGACCTAAGAGTGCGAGAAACTTGTGATCCATCAAGGCAGTAAGGTCATCAACCCACCATAGCAATAGGTTGAGCTGTTGTCCATCGAGACAGTAGCTGTAGGTTGAGCTGTCGTCTATTGAGGTAGCAACCACAGGTTGAGCAGTAGGATTCTGAATTCTGACTCTGTTTCTGTTTCTGGAAATACTTGATTACTTGTTGATTGCTCTCCTTCTAGTGTGTTGATTAATCTATGGTTCTGCTTTTTTAAAGTTGTTGTTCTAGTTTGTTGATTGATTTGTGGTTCTGTTATTGACCAAACCTAGTATGTTGTGAATGGAATATAAAAGAAAACATGATTTGTGGTCCTGTCATTTATGCAAAAGGATTGGATGGTATTTACATGTTGAAGACTCTATTTCTCTATCTTGATATCAAGCTTCATTCCAAATTTTCCAGTAAGTTATATGGAGCATACTAGAGTGCAATTTTTTCTGAGTTTACTCATCACTATATATGTAGTCTTGTGTAATTCGTCTATTTGTTCATTTCTTTGTAAAAGTAGCAAGAAATGAACCATTTGGACTGTAGCATAAATCAGGTTGAGGATAGCATGAATCTTCTGGTGTTTACCTAAATGAGAATCTCTTTTCTTTTAGATGTGATCTAAGTCCATTTATTCTCATAACGTATTTGGATTCTACAGTCCCTTCCCTAAGTGAATCTAAAGATGATGGTGAAAACTAAAGCATGAAGATTCAATGGAAGCATGCCATTTTGTTAATTTTTGAACATGTAATTGTAATGTGTTAATTTAGAAGTTAGAGTTTGTTTAAATTTAGGTTCTTTTATGTGAATTTTGATTATTGAACTTTGAAGATTCAGATTTCAGAATTTAGATTGATGGATTTGGATTGAATGATTAATGCTTATGTATATTATTTTTCAAAAAAAAAACAAGTCTAATATATATGGGTTCCAGGTAACCCGGTTAGCCCGTCCATTTATGTGCTAGTCCATTTACACGGGTTTATATGGGTTGAGGTATGGGCATGGGCTAGCTTGTACCCGTATAAAGTTAAATGGGCAAGCTATGGGTTTGGGCATGGGCTGCCAACTCGCCCATTGCTCTCCCCTAGTTTCTATTTGTTTTGTTAGTGCATTGACTGCATATCAGGCCTCTGTCTCCTTAAGCTATTCTAAAGCTGCTAACCCTCACCTTAGCTATGCTTGGAAGAAGATACGGGTACTGATATATGAATTTACTCAAACTTTGTTACTAAACCATTTTTATTCATAAACAGAGTTAAATATTTCATTATATTTTTGTAGTGCCCTTCCAACCCAATGACAATGATTGTGGGTATTACATCATGAAATTTATGAAGGATGTAATTACGCATGATTAGCCATTTATTCCTCAAATGGTAAGTCATTTAGTTGCAATTCATATTATGTTTTAAATTTAATTAGTGACTGATAATTAAGTTTTAATAATTTTAATTCGTTTTAATTTGTGCATGATTGTATATATATGTAGTATTATATGAAGATCAACATTGTAACAATTTGATTGAGTATCAAGTCAATGAAGTGATCAAAGAATGGTGTGGATATGTGTTTAGGCAAACCTCTAGGTAGCTACTATTTAATTAATTAGCTAGCCTTTGTGCTGTTTCTTGCCAATTGTTGTGTCGTTTATTTAAGTTGAATTTGTTGTATTTCATTCACAATATATTGTGTAAATATTTTTAGTACTGCTTTAGTTAGTCTTTTTTTTTTTATCATTTTAAAGCTATTTCATTGTCGTTGTTTGCTTTTTTTCATTTTGCTGTGGATATAGAAAGTGTTTAAAGCAGTCCACCATTGCAATTATAGGGTTATGAACTAGAAATACGAAAGATATATTAAAAAAAATTTACTTCCTATAGCGCTTCCTTAAACAAGGGTCACATGAAGAATTAAAAAAAGACACATCCACTTTCCTTTGAGGAAGCGCTACAAGAAGGGGGCGGCCTCCTGTGGCACTTTTTGGAGGAAGGGCCATAGGAGGGACGGTCTCTTGTGGCGCTTGCTCACAAGAGACCCCCTCCTATGGCACTTCTTCCAAAAAGTACCACAGATAGAGACTTTTGTTTTAAAAAAAAATTATTACGCTGTGGCACTTCCAAGCGCCACAGCTTCTTTTAGTGACATCCTGTTATATGGCACTTTTTAAGCACTACATCTAGTTCAAGTATAAGCACCATAACTTTATTTTTTTGTAGTAGTGTATTTTGCTGTGGACATAAAAATTTGTGTTTAAAGTTTAATTTGTTGTCGACTGTAATTATTGGATTCTGAATTAAAAATACGAAAAGATAATTTTTAAAAAAATACTTCATATGGTGCTTCATTAAAAAAGTGCCACATGAAGCAAAATTTTAAAACAAATCACTTCCTGTGGCGCTTTCTATAGTAAGCGCCATAGGAAGCAAAATTAATATATATATATATATATATCGCTTCCTATGGCACTTTCTCTAATAAGCACCATAAGAAGTCTATATTTCTTGTGGTACTTCCCTGAGGAAGCACTAGAGGAAGGGTATTTTAAAAAATATAAAATAAAAAATACATGTTGTGACGCTTTTAGAAATACCACAGCTTCTTTTAATAGTGATAGGATATGTGATACTTCCTTAGCGCCACAACTATTCTAAAAATAAGCGTCACATCTGTCCTTTTTTGTAATAGTGACTACTATACGAAAAAGGATTTATTTGACGGTTATACACACACACATATATCTGTGTGTGTGACTCCAGATCTCACTCATCGCTTCGGTACAAGCTAGAGCATCTCTCCCTCTCTCGTTAAGTGCTGCCATGGCTATTCCTCTCTCCCTGCTATTTTCCTCTGACATCTTTGTGGTTTAGGCATTGTTTTTTATGTTTTCCTCATCTATTTCACCAAGTCCAGAATTCTCCACATAATTTTGGGTTTCAAAAACCCCTGTGAAGGAGTACCTGTTTGATCTCGCATATGTAAATAGCAATAAAGGTTATAGCTTATTATTCACTGTGGTATTGTTATGTTTCTTTTTAAGTTGCTCTGTGTGTCTGAAATGAAGTAAGAAGATTACTTAAGACAGGTTCACAGACCAAAATACAATTGCCTTCTTTTCCGCAATGCCCTTAACACAGTGACAGGTTAGATTATTAATGAACACTTCAAATCCTGTGTTTTTGGGTCCATTTCAACAATTTGTATGTACATTTTGAAAGGATGATATGATGTTGATTTTTGGAATTCTGGCGTTGCAGATTTGTCCATCGGAGATTGAAACTGAGCCTGCCTTATAGAAAACTGGCAATATTAATACTTTATAAACCACGAAAAGTTCTGAACACAATCTCTCTGTTTTTTTTAAATGAAATGATTTATTATATAAATGAACATAGTTATACAACTGAAGTTGGCATAATAGGTTCAAATTGCTCACTTATTATTGGGATTTTTTCGTTGATTAAATTCCTTTCTTGGAATCTTACTGTGATTCTCCCATATGCTTATTCTTGGGTTCTATGTGGAAAATTAAGTCTCTTCCAGCTAAAATGTGCTCACCAGCTAGCATGTACTACTGGTCCAATATAATCTAAATATGTTAAGAAGGAGGTGATCAAGTTTTCTTGTGGACCAATTGATCATAATTGAAAAATCTACTGGATTTTATCATTGCCTATATATTTATCCAACCAACTACTAAATTTATCCAACTAACTACTAAGGGAACCTCTCGCAAACGTCTATAGGACCTCTTTTTTAGTTTCACTTTAATAATACAAATTGAAGAATGGTATACAGATCATACTTTATGGGGCATCCAATATGCATAACTATGCTTTCTTCTACTATTGATATATTTATACTATATTAAATATGTTGGCTAAAAATATATGTTCAATATTAAATACTGATTAATAATATATTAATATTTTTTTTATAAATGTATCGGTCTATTTATAAAGCTAATCTAAATCACCATATGGTATTCAATCTAGAACACCCAACAAGCCATGCTCGTTTAGAGAAAAGCCGAATAGTTTTCTGTTTTCAATTAACTTGTTCAAAACCATGGCCACCTGCATAAAGAGGTTTTATAGGAAATATAAAGATTATAGGGTTTGTTTGGTATGAGGGGTTCGAAGGGGAGTGGAGAAAGGAAAATTTTTGTGAGTTAGATCAAAAGAAATGGAGAAATGGGGTTAAAAGATTTTAATTAATTTTTCTTACCTTTTTATCTTACATTTTCTCTTCATTAACATTTTACAACCCCACTTTTCTAATTTTTTTGAAGTTCAACTCACAAAAATTTTCCCTCTTCTCCTCTCCCCTCCCCTCCCCTTCAAATCCCTCATATCAAACAGAGCTAACTAGGACTTTGAACACATTAGGACTCTTTCTAAGAAACCTCTAATTCAACCCTAAAATCTAGAAGCATGTAGAGAATGGATAATTGATCTTGCTTGTCATTAGCACTCAAATTGATTACTAAATTATGCAGCACAACGGCAACACCTAGGTCGTATTCTCTTGCGTAGAGTCAATAGTATATAATTCTTTAAATAAAGTGTGGTAATTTTTGAGATTTTTTTATAATAAAAAAAATTAAAATAAAAAGAAAAGATAGACACACACACAAGATACGATGAATCTTCTTGAGAACATATCAATGGTTATCTTAGTTCAACAATGGATATGGAGTATATAAATAGTACTAAGTAGAATATAAATATCCTAGGTGACTTGTCATATGTCTCAATTAATTAATCAATTATTATACTTAAACCCAGCATATAATAATATTTCAATTAATTGTTTGAGCATCACTTTACATGTGAGAATCAATTCTAATTACAATCCGTTCCTCTAATAGTAGAGTTATTCAAACGTCAAACCCTACAATAGGCAACCATCATATTCATATATATAATCATCTATGTAATTAAATTAACAACATCATAAAATCACAAGAATAATCATATATGAGGAAAAATAAAATGCATAAACACATGACTTCAAGTTGCAATTATTCATGAAATTCACATAAAGATCTCAAATAATCTTCAACTGAAAATTATAAGTCTATGAAAACAAATCTCAAAACCTAAACCTAGGAAACATTAAAATGCATAAATAGAAAATATCTAAACCTAATACAACTCCCAAATTAAAAAACAAGAACTCAAGCCACAAGATCCATCCTCAAGAAGATGATTAATTAACCACACATGATGATGGAAAAAGAAAAGAAGTGTGGTGTGTGGTCATGGTATGTGATCACGTTGTGTGGTCATGGTGTGTCAGAATTCAAGATAGAGCAGATCTTATCCAGATCTCAAATTCAAATGCAAGAAGAAGGCTATAAAAGGGACCATAAGGCTTCATTCCATGGGCATAACCCAACAACATGACCCCACACCACCTTTCTTTTCTTCTTCCATCATCATGTGTGATTAATTAATATCCTCTTCTTGAGGATAGATCTTGTGGCTTGAGTTCTTGTTAATTTGAGAGTTG